>JAJJWW010017908.1:0-378655 GCA_023531295.1 Papaver armeniacum | reverse complement strand
AGATTCAGAAAAGGAAATATCCGAGACTTGCTGTGGAATGAAAAGAGGGATTGAGTCGAGTTATTTTGAGGTCTGTTGCCTATATATAGGTTGTTTGAGAGTCACAGAGGCGTACATACACTTTAGGGGAAGTTTAGAACATAACAGAGCACAAAAAACCCAAGTTGCAGAGATACAGGCGAGAGGTTGAAGAAGAACATAGAACAACACTTAATAGCAGTCGCAGAATCCGTGGCCTTTTCTTTCAAACTCAATAACTTTTGTAAATTTACAACAATTACTTTCGATTCAACGATTACGTGTTAGGGTTCTTTGTAACAGTGGTTCTCAGAACAATTATATCTCATTCTGAGACATCACTGTTTTATACCTTCTCCTCTATTTAATCAACTTTTGAGCAACAAACATATATTTTGAGCAAGTGGTTAATATGAGGAGCTAAACCCCATTGCTGAGGCGATAGAGGAAGCTATTTTTCCAACAAAAAGTGGTATATTCTATTTTATCTATTTATTTGCAAATATTATATGATTAATTGCCTTGATTGAAAATTGTTTGAATGATTTTTGTTAAGCAATTGTGATTTCTTTTGATAGAGCATACTTGGACCTAGGTTTTTGATGTTCTATGCTTCGGATTTACACTTGTTATTTTGAGAATCTACTTGTTGCAATAGTTTAGAATCAAATTGAATGATAAAATTGCATGAATATAAATATTGGGATTAAATCACTTTGAACTTGGAAAATAGTGGAATATTAGCCTCAGTGCCTTTTAATATTGAGAACATCTTTGTCTGAGTTTGTTATAATTTTTAGTGAGTTTTCTAGTTTAGTTTTGAATTTAAGTCTTAAAAAATCCTTCACAAGTCTGAGAGGAACGACATCTTTCTTACCACTCTACAACAACTTTCAAAACCACATCAATTTTTGGCGCCGCCGACGCGGACTTGTTTTTAGGGTTTTAGATTTTTTTTTTTTTTTTGTTCTTTTTTACGTTTTTGGGTATTTATCTTTTGTCTACAGGTTCTGGATCATAAAGAAAATTGAGCCAAGGAGTTTGGTGATTTCGTAAAGACTGGGAGCGAAAGATTAAAGCAAAAAGAACGGGAAAGAAGACGATTTTATTTTAGTTATTTTGTTTTTAGGGTTTGTTTATATTTAGAAAAAAAAAGAAAAAAAAAATTGTATTAGGGTTTATTATTTTTGTAATTTTTTTCTTTTTCTTTTCTTTTTGGACTTTGGACTTTTGGACTTTGGACATTATTTTTTATTTTTACCCTACGGAAGGGCACTTTTAAATATAAACTGTTTGCAGAGAAGGAGGACAATTACGATATTGTCTCTGCACCTTGGGTTCGTACACTGACATAGGAGTCAGTGGCCCGAGTCGACTACAACCGATTCATCCCCCGTCTGGAACGGGAGGTAAGATTCTGAACACTCGCGAATCCCCTGCACGGCGAGTTCTTGGACTCCTTCGTATGCTTATATGTTGAGGACTGAATACGGACATTTATTTTTCTAGTAAAGGGCAAGGCCTGGCCATACAAGATAAGGGTTCGGATTTCATCACCGTTCTCTTCTTGCCCGCCTTAGGAACACGTAACCTACGCGAACCTAAGCCTTAAAATTTTGACTAGAACAAGACCGATAGGGTAACGAGCTTAATAGGAAAGTCATTCGAAAAATATTGGTTACTCTTTTAAGCACACTTCGAAGTTCATGAAGCTTTCTGTGAGTTTAATGCGTGACTGCGCCACCTTGTAATTCCGGTGAGGCCTTGGGTATCAAAGCTCCACCGAGCTTCTCTCGCCTCTATTCAACTTACTTTGACTCGGATTGATTCCAGAGGGGTTTGCTTAAATTGTAACGAATTCCCTTTCGAAGGATTAGAAGCTGGTCTAGAAACAATCTAAGTGGAGCCATCATGCTTTTTGTTTGCTAGAAATCAATAGGTTTGATTTGGTTGAGTCGGCCTTGATTTGTGATTGCATAGAATCCCCTTCCAAATTCTTTTGTATGCCTAAACGTAAAAGAGACGCCCTAGGTAGATTTGTTAAAGAGAAACCTAGTAGTTCTAAGCGTCTCGATTACCTCAATTTAGAAAGTCCGATTTTTGAAGAGTCCGTTTTTGAACGTCCGTTTAAGGAGACAATCCCTAATATTCCGATAGTGCCAGAAATGGCAACTTTAAAAGCTTTGTTGAACCCGACTAGGACTACTCGTCCCTCGTGTATCAGGTTAGGTAAACGAAGCAAATTATGAACTTAAACCTGGGACCTTAGAGCTGCTCCCAATCTTTTTAGGGAAAGAAAATGAAAACCCCTATTTTCATGTTAGGGACTTTGAGGAAATTTGTAGTACCCTAAAGATTAGAAACCTTGATGATGATGCTTTGAAACTCAAGTTATTCCCTTTTTCCTTAAAAGATAAAGCCAAATCGTGGATATATAGTTTGGCTTGTGGTTCAATTGAAACATATGAACAACTTACATCTGCCTTTTTGAACAAGTTTTTCCCTAGGCACAAAACATCGTCTATTAGGAGGCAAATATGCACGTTTTCTCAACAGGAGGGAGAATCCTTGTATAGGTATGTGGAAAGGGTCAATGATCTATTATCCCAATGTCCTCATCATGGTCTCGAAAAGGTTAGGTTAGTTTAGATCCTTTATGAGGGTTTAGATTATTCCACTACAACCACAGTAGAATCTATGTGTACAGGTGGGTTTGAAAACCAAACAGTTGATGAGGCGATGGCATATTTGCATGAAATCTCCGAAAAGACCCAACAATGGGAAAATAATAGGGAACCCCAGAAAACAATTCTTCTAAGCAGAGGAAACGTTAATAGGGTAGAAGGAGGCTTTGAATCAGATTCCAAAATTGCTGCAATAACGAAAAGGTTAGAAGCTTTAGAAGTGGGTCACACTAGTGGTAGATTGGAGCCATTTTGGGAAGGCCAGAATAATGAAGAGCAATCCAATGCTCTCTATAATAACACTAGATTTGATAACCGTCAAAAGTTTGACCCATATTCAGAAACCTATAATCCTGGTTGGAGAAACCATCCGAACTTTTCGTGGTCTAAGGGCCAGAGTCAAGGTCAGTTTAGTAATTCTAATGCTCCCCCAGGTTTTGGTTACACTAAGAATTCTTCAGGCCCAGAAAATAAAATGACTAGCTTAGAGGAATCTATTAAGATGTTAGCAAAAACTCAGGAAATGTTAGCACAGAGCCATGTTAGTTTTCAACAGGAAACCAAGCAGAACTTTCAAACTAATGCTCAAAGCCTTGCTAAGTTAGAACTTCAAGTGGGCCAAATAGCTAAGACCTTAAGTGAAAGAGATAACGGAAGGTTCCCTAGTCATACTAATACCAATCCTAGAGGAGTCAGGAAGTAGGTGCAAAAACATTAAATCAGTTGAATGCTATTAGAACCCTTAGGAGTGGTAGAGTAGTAGACAATCAGGTAACCATGCCCGATAGTGAACATACTGTAGTTCACCCCTCAGGATCTCACCCCTCAGGACCACCACTAGCTGAAGGGACTGATAAAATTTCTGATGATGCCAATTCGGGTCCTGAGAGGTCTGATTCTGTGCCTAGAGCCCCGTTTCCCCAACTATTAGTACCAACAAAGAAGGAATCGAACTTTAATGACATATTGGAGGTTTTTAAGCAAGTTACCATAAACCTTCCTTTATTAGATGCAATTAGGCAAATTCCTGCTTATGCCAAGTTCCTTAAGGATATGTGTACGCGAAAGCGAAAACTTAGCGTCCATAAGAAAGCCTTTTTAGCTAGTCACGTAAGTTCAATCATTCAAAACACCACAACTCCAAAGTACAAAGACCCAGGTTCCCCTACCATTGCTTGTACAATAGGTAAACACCGGGTAGAAAAAGCTTTACTTGACTTAGGAGCCAGTGTGAACTTACTTTGCCGTACCATGTGTACCATGTGTGAAATGAAACCTACTCGATGACATTGGGATAGGTCTAGGACTTGGTGAAATGAAACCTTTACTCGAACCACGTAAAAAATCTTATGTGTCTATTTAAATTTCTAGCACTTATATTTAAAATTTAGGTGATTAATATGATTTAGATCTACAAAATATAGTGAGGGGTGTAGTGTGGGATTTCAACTACATATGCTAAGAAACAGGGACCTAATCTTGTTGGTTCAAGAAAGTTTAGAAAAATTGATGACATTGCAAATCTACCACAAATCATATTTTTTCAAATATTTTTGAACTTTCAAGAGGGAAAAAATGGAATAAAGCTATAGCATTGTGTGTTTCCTTCATGCAACAAGTAGCCCGGATAGTGGTCGTTTGCGAGAGAACAAGCTTGGGGTTGCGAGTTCGAATCCCACCTTTTACATATTTTTTAAACTTCCGAGAGCGAAGAAGTGAATAAAGTTATAGTATTGTGTGTTTCTTTCACAAACAAGCAGCTAGCACAATTGGTCACTTTGCGAAGAGTATAAACCCAGAGTTAGGAAAGTAAGTGATTATTTCGCAGAGGCGGGGCTAGCACGTGGCATGAATGCAAGCAATGGTTCGTAGGATCGATTCTTGCTCTCGCACATTTATTTTTGTTATGCGAAATTTCACATAGACTTTGCTTATCTCGCAAAGAAGAAAGTTGATGATTATCTCGCAAGAGTTAATTTCGCAAATGAGGATTAGCACAATTGGTATGGTGCGAGAATATGCAAGAGTCAAGGGTTCAAATCTCATTTCCCACAATTCTTTTTGTCGACGTTCATACATTTCAAGGATGATAGCTTCGCAAGCAAATCATATACTTCGCAAGAGAGACAACAAGCAGCAAATCGCAAATGATATGATATTATGAGAATGAATGAAAGAAGTGACAGAAATGAAGAAATGAATGAAAGAATGAAGAAGACATTAATTTCAAAAGATAATGAGAAGAGATAATCAAAAATGAATGATTGAATGAATTGACAAAAATGAATGAAAATTCCTCGAGGTGTTATTGAGGATGTTTTTATTGAGGTCGACAAGTTTATTTATCCGGTGGATTTCACAACGCAGGAGATAGTGGTCCTAGATACCCAACTTCGCATGAACAGAGGCAATACTTCTTATACTTCAAGGATTAATATTTCTTAAAGTTTGAACTCGCGAAAGAATAGAGAGCATAGTCCCAATACTTTATATTTAGAGGATTAAGTACCCTTCATACTTCGCATACTTCAAGAGATAATACTTCTTATTCACTTCGCAAAGCTTCTAACTTCGCAAAAGAATAGAGGCAAGTAACTTCCGGATACTTGTGATATTAGGTCGCCCATTTTTAGCCACGTCTAATGCGATCATTAACTATCGAAATGGTGTGATGAATTTATCTTTTAATATGACTATGGAGATGAACATTTTTAATGTCTTTTAGAGAGATTTATTTTCTACCTTATGAGCTAGATGACACATGTGTTGAAGAGGTGAACATGATAGAAGCCTTAGTTTAATATGATTTAGATCTACAAAATATAGGAGAGTCATTACCAAACATTTTTAGTGAAGACCCATTAGAAAGTTGTCTATCCCATTTTGGTTTAGATTTTGACATGATAGAAGCCTTAGTTTAGGAGTCATTATAAACATTTTTTCTCAAGACCCATTAGTTGCACAAGTGAATGCTCTATTAGATTCTACTCCGTGTTAGACACCGATAGATGGAAATCTAGGTTCGAACCATTACCAGGTTTAGAATACCTTAATTCCTTCTTTAGAAGAGCCTCTAAGTTGGACCTAAAACCACTACCCGACACTCTAAAGTATGTGTTTTTAGGCCCATCTGAGACTTTACACCGTGATTGTAGCTTCCGATTTGGATAGTGATCGGGAAAGTAGGCTAGTAAAAGTACTTCAAGACAATAAGGAAGCTTTAGGGTGGACTATAGCGGAGACATTAAGGGTATAAGTCCTACCGTGTGTATGCATCAAATTCATTTAGAAGAAGACTCCAAACCTTCTAGGGAGATGCAACGTCGACTAAACCCTAACATGAAAGAGGTAGTTCGAAAAGAGGTGCTTAAGTTGTTAAATGCGGGTATTATCTACCCAATTTCGAGACATAAGTGGGTCAGCCCGTTCGGGTTGTCCCCAAGAAATCGGGTATCACCGTAGTCCAGAATGATAATAATGAGTTAATCCCAACCCGAGTGACCACGGGATGGCGTGTCTCAGATCGACTATAGGAAATTGAACAAGGTCACAAGGAAGGATCACTTTCCCCTTCCTTTTATCGACCAAATGCTAGAGAGACTAGCCGGACATAGTCATTATTGCTTCTTAGATGGCTACTCCGGTTATAATCAGATCGTTATTGCCCCAGAAGACCAAGAGAAAACCACTTTTACCTGTCCCTTTGGTACCTTTGCGTATAGGCGCATGCCTTTCGGGATATGTAATGCCCCTGCGACTTTTCAGCGTTGTATGATGAGCATATTTTCTGATATGGTAGAACGGTTTCTAGAGGTCTTTATGGATGATTTTTCAGTGTTTGGTTCAAATTTTGATGAGTGCTTGCATCATTTGACATTAGTGTTGACTAGGTGTAAGGAAACGAATTTAGTACTTAATTGGGAAAAATGTTATTTCATGGTTAAATCAGGAATTGTGTTAGGGCACATCGTTTCTTCAAAGGGTATAGAGGTAGATAAAGCCAAAGTTGACCTTATTAAGACTTTACAGGTCCCAAAAACCGTAAAAGATATTAGGTCATTCCTAGGGAATGCAGGTTTTTACCGTCGATTCATTAAGGATTTTAGCTTGATTTCTATACCTCTTTGCAATTTGCTTGCAAAAGATGTTAAGTTTGTCTTTGATGATGCTTGTTTAGAGGCTTTTGAGAAGCTTAAGAATTTACTCTCTACTGACCCGATAGTCCAGGCACCTAACTGGAACCTACCCTTTGAAATTATGTGTGATGCTTCAGATTATGCTATAGGTGTTGTGCTAGGTCAGCGAGAAAACAAATTACTTTATTTGATTTACTATGCTAGCAAAACTCTGAATGATGCCCAAATGAACTATACAACTACCGAGAAGGAACTGTTAGCCATCGTGTTTGCCTTGGATAAGTTTAGATCCTACCTATTAGGTTCTAAGATCGTAATCTATACTTGATCATGCCGCTTTGAAATACCTTTTGTCTAAGAAGGATACCAAACCTAGATTGATTAGGTGGATCCTTTTGTTACAAGAATTTTGTCCCGACATTAGAGACAAAAAGGGTGCCGAAAATTTAGTAGCAGACCACTTGTCTAGGCTAGTTGTTAGTTCCCCTAATGATTCCCTTCCTATAAGGGATAGCTTTCCTGATGAACAATTGTTCTCTGTTTCCCAATCACCTTGGTATGCGAATATAGTTAATTATCTTGTTACTGGTCGAATGCCTCAACATTGGGGTAAGCAAGATCGTTCTAGGTTTTTAGCCGGGGTTAAGCATTTCTTTTGGGACGATCCTTATCTGTTTAAGTATTGTCCAGACCAGATTATTAGGAGATGTATACCTGAGAGTGACCAGTCCAGTATTATCTCCTTTTGTCATGAACATGCATGTGGGGGTCATTTTAGTGCTAAGAAGACTTCTGCTAAGATATTGCAGGGTGGTTTGTACTGGCCTTCGTTGTTTAAAGACTCCCATAGTCATTGTGTTTCTTGTGAGCGTTACCAGAGGTTAGGAACCATTTCCCGTAGAAATATGATGCCTTTAAACCCTATTTTAGTGATTCAGGTCTTTGATGTGTGGGGTTTTGATTTTATGGGTCCATTTCCTAATTCTTTAGGTTATCTTTACATACTTGTCGCTATAGACTATGTGTCTAAGTGGGTTGAGGCGGTTTCGTGTAAAACAAATGACCACAGGGTCGTAGTACAGTTTTTGAAAGAGAACATACTTACACGTTTTGGTACACCGCGAGCTATAATTAGTGATGGAGGTTCACACTTTTGTAATAGACCGTTTGCACTTTTAATGAAACAATATGGTATTACCCATAAAGTAGCTACCCCATATCACCCACAGACTAGTGGTCAGGTAGAGGTCTCCTATAGGGAAATTAAGCATATTTTAGAGAAAAAAGTTAATCCCAATAGGAAAGACTGGTCGTCGAGGCTTACTGATGCTTTATGGGCTTATCGTACTGCGTTTAAGACACCCATTGGAATGTCACCTTATCGTCTAGTATTTGGCAAGGCATGTCACCTTCCTGTCGAGTTAGAGCATAGAGCCTATTGGGCTATTAAGAACTTAAAATTTTCACTTGACAAGGCATGAGCTCACAGAAAGCTCCAGCTCAATGAGTTGGACGAGATTCGTAGAGATGCATACGATAGTGCTAAGGAGTATAAGAACAAAATGAAACTTGTGCATGATAAGAATATTTTACGAAAGTCATTTTCTCCAGGTCAAAAAGTTCTTACGTATGACACTCGTTTGCATCTATTCCCGGGAAGTTGCGCTCTCGGTGGACCGGTCCTTTTGTGGTCCGTACTGTTTTTCCTCATGGCGCTATTGAGATTGAGACACTAGATGGTAGTAGTTCTTCAAAGTTTAACGGTCAGCGATTGAAGCCCTTTTTAGAGCCTTTTCCTACAGGTGATGTTGAGGAGGTCCCTCTGGAGGACCCTGTTTACCTTGATTGACCATCGAGGCGGTTTTGTATGTTGTATATTATTTTTGTAGGTTTTTGGTTACACTTCACCTAGGTACTATCTTTCCGACTTCTCTCTTTGTTATTTCCTCATGTTACTTATATTTTTGGTACTGTTCTTTAATTAGAAACATTGAGGACAATGTTAGATTTAAGTTTGGGGGTGGGTAGAAACTTTTGTTACCTTTTTGTTACAATAAATAAACCCCAGAGCCTAGAAATTTATGCTTATTAAGGATGGCACTAACCAATCTAAGTGGATGGAAGAATTTTGGTTGTAGGAGTTGAGGAACCAATCTGATTAGATGGCAACATCTAAAGAGTCTATTCATAAAAGCACAGAGCTCAGGTGTTAGAAATAACATGATAGTTTCACCATATCTCGTTGAGTCCTTTTCACTTCTGTTTTTATTTTATTTTTATTTTTTTTAAACTATGTTTCTCTAAGTCATTAGGTGGGGCCCACGAATCAAGTTGTTACCAATGCTAGGGTGAATTAGAGTGATTGAGGTTTCAAAAAAAAAGTTGAAAAAAAAAAAAAGAGAAAAAAAAAAATTGAGACCAGACCATCTGACCAACCGGAATAAATTCAATAAAGTCGACCACTGGAACCCTTGTATATGCCAGTTGTGTTGACCTAGAGTTAGGATTATCGACCACTGGTTCCCTTGTATATGCCAGTGTGTTGATATTAGTCAGACCGGTATCTCAGTCCATTAGGATAGGTTCATTTTGGCGGAGGCCTTCAGAAAGATATGGGAAACACCATTCACTTAGTAAACATCAAAACCATCTATGTTTTTCTTCTATATCCATCTTCTTGATCTATCCATGTGATTAGTTTTGACTCAGGGTATTGATGTCCATAGTGCGACTATCTGAGTAGAGCTCTGTGACTTATATATGAATTTTAGTATGCTTGAGTGCAAACTCGTGTACAGCAATTGGAATTTCGCATCATGGTACTTCCTCCTGTAATCAATAAGTATGCCAACCAAGGAGATTCTTTAGTGCCTTCCAAGGTTCTGCGTAGATAAATAGGGTCTGGAGTATAAAGGTTTTGTGGGTACACCTCTGGTAAACCCTCCCGAGACTATAACTCGGCCACTAGGGCCACCTAGGGGTTTAAAGGCTTATTGCATACGCTAAATGCAATCGACGATGCCTGCGACAGTGAGTTAGGATTTTGTTTTTATTTTATTTTTGCTCGAGGACTAGCAAATAATAAGTTTGGGGGTATTTGATAGACACATTTTTGTGTCTAAATTGTCTCGATTCTATATATTGATAGTTCTCATTTTTGTACTTATTATGGTGTTTTATGTGTGTAGGTATTTTTGGCCAATAAACATTTTTGGAAAAATCGGCTCGAAAAGTTGGTAAAAGCGCCCGGAGGACACCTGCTATTCTGACTCTCACTATGGATAAGGGGTACCCAAATTACTAAGGGGCACCCTCAGGACACCCCCAAGTCAGCTGCTAAAGGCACCCCATCAGAGGTTAAGGGTCGCCTCTTCTTCACAATTCAAATAAAGCTTTTTGGCGGGAAAAATGGCAGCAAATAAGCAAAGATCGAGTTGATTTTTTTTTCTAAGCGAGTTTTGACGAGATTCAATGGCTTATTTTCGTTGGGATCGACCTGTTAGAGCAAAACAGGGTTTCCGTGTGTGTTTGGATCGACCAACTTGGGCTGCATGATCGTGTTGGAGCGAAATAGAGAAGGTGAAGTTATCGGGTTTGTTAACTGATTTCGGTAGAGATTGTATCGGAGTTTGACGTGGCTTTGGATTGATATGGTCCTGTCACCACTAAACAGGATAGGTAAGGTTTCCAGATTCGAAGAAATATGAGCAAATCTTTTGTTCAATCAAAACAGAGGAAGAGCATTATTATCGGGAATTATCTTAATTTTATACATGGGGATTACGTGCAGATAAGAGTAGAAGATCTTCTGTTTATTTGATACCATCATTGGGAGATTTTTGGACGTCAGATGTAATTTGTAAGACGCGTAGTGAAGATTCAGAAAAGGAAATATCCGAGACTTGCTGTGGAAGAAAAAGAGGGATTGAGTCGAGTTATTTTGAGGTCTGTTGCCTATATATAGGTTGTTTAAGAGTCACAGAGGCGTACGTACACTTTAGGGGAAGTTTAGAACATAACAGAGCACAAAAAACCCAAGTTGCAGAGATACAGGCGAGAGGCTGAAGAAGAACATAGAACATCACTTAATAGCAGTCACAGAATCTGTGGCCTTTTCTTTCAAACTCAATAACTTTTGTCACAATTTCTGTAACAATTACTTTCAGTTCGCAACAGTTCTGTGTTAGGGTTCTTTGTAACAGTGGTTCTGTAACAATTATATCTGTTACAAACACGCTGTTTTATACATCCTCCTCTATTTAATCAACTTTTGAGCAACAAACATATATTTTGAGCAAGTGGTTAATATGAGGAGCTAAACCCCATTGCTGAGGCGATAGATGAAGCTATTTTTCCAACAAAAAGTGGTATATTCTATTTTATCTATTTATTTGCAAATATTATATGATTAATTGCCTTGATTGAAAATTTTTTGAATGATTTTTGTTAAGCAATTGTGATTTCTTTTGATAGAGTATACTTGGACCTAGGTTTTTGATGTTCTATGCTTCGGATTTACACTTGTTATTTTGAGAATCTACTTGTTGCAATAGTTTAGAATCAAATTGAATGAGAAAATTGCATGAATATAAATATTGGGATTAAATCACTTTGAACTTGGAAAATAGTGGAATCTTAGCCTCAGTGCCTTTTAATATTGAGAACATCTTTGTCTGAGTTTGTTATAATTTTTAGTGAGTTTTCTAGTTTAGTTTTGAATTTAAGTCTTAAAAAATCCTTCACAAGTCTGAGAGGAACGACATCTTTCTTACCACTCTACAACAACTTTCAAAACCACATCAGTCTTCTTCCTGAATTGACGCCCACTTGGGGAGTGGGACGCAACGAACTTTTTTGATTATTTCCGCGGAGCTTCTCCCGTATGTGCTGGTTTGATTTCCCTAGAAGTCCGTCATTGTGTAGGCTTCCGTACGACCTTGCCTGGGAGAACCTTGGATGTCCTGAGAGTCTTGAGAGTAATCACATTCGAAGATGCTCCTGTGTAGATAAGGGCCGTCTTGAACTCTGAATCCTTGATGCGTGCGGTGATATGTAGGGCACGTTCGTGACCTTCCTCTGGTTGATTGCAGCAAAACGTCTCCGCGCGCTGATTCTTCGAGAGGTGTGAAAGTTCGCATAAACTTTCCACTAGAGAAACCGCTTCCCGATCCACCGACCTCTGGTTCATAGTGAAACTATTGACTTGAGGAGGATCGTTGTGAGGATCAGTCCCCAGTGTAGGAGTCTCCATGATAGGATCGATCAAATCTGATGTCGCTTCTTTGATCAGGTACATGGAGGTCCGCGCCGCTGAAGTACCTTCTCCGGTGCGTTGATTGCGTTCCTTTTTTGCTCCAGGGGCTGTCGCGGCTCTTGTGGAAATCGATCAGTTAATGTCTTAAGAAAAGTGAGTACCTCTTTCGAGTTGCGGCCATATCTCGTTTGAGTCTTAGCAAGAACTTCCTGCTTCTCCATCAAGTCTGCAATGGTAATGGGGAATGGTCCTCCTCTCGTCCCTCCGGCTCCTCGTACTGATGAAGGAGTGGAAGTTGTTGCTCTGGTGACTACCAGAGGTGTTACACTTGATGAGATGCCGGGATTTGCGGCTGCTCTGGCTCTGGTGATGGGAGGTGTTACACTTACTGGAACATCTCCCGCTATGCTTACACCGGTGGTAGAAGTGACGGCTCCATAAGATGTATTGACCACGGTAGCTCCACCGACAGGTACATCGACACCGGGAGTGTTATCCACACTAGCTCCATCGAGATTGATTGCTGATCCGCACCGAGTTCTACCATCTTGAAATGGATTGATGATTGAATTGGTCCTAAGATCTACCCTTTTGAAATTGATAAAATTGAATCGGATTTTGAAGAAATTGACTTTACAACCGAGAGATTAACCTCCCGCTGTGGTCGCCAATTGTTTATGGGTGAAAACTATTCCTGCCGGATTTGGTAATTTGGGGTATGTGGATGAGGAATGAATCTAAACCCTAAACAAATGCACCGCGCGGTGAGTGCTTGTGATTCGAAAAATCAATCTGTATAACTCTGGCTCAAACTTGGCCAGCACCACATAGTAAAAGATATCCATAAACAAGTTTTTCATTCCGATTTCTGGGTTTTTCATCGGGGTTTTTAATTTTTGGGTCTTTTCCATCTGCTAAATCTATTATGATTTCTATTTCTGATTTCGTTTTAGGTTTTTTTTTATCTGATATAAATCTAAACGATTTCTTTCTCTTATTTCAGAGTTTTATCTGTGGAAGAGATGAAGAAATTTGAAGGTATTTATTTTTAGCATCTCATAAATCAAGTTTTAGGATTTGAAGGATATATACTAACTGATATAATCTAATCTTCTGATTTCATGTTAGGGTTTGAAAGATGAACTTTGAAAAACTCCAAAGAGTCAAGTAGAAGGTATATGATTTGATTTGTTTACTTTTAATTTTTAGGGATTCAATTATTATGAATTGATTTTCTTAATTTCGATTAGTATATAACATCATTCAAAAATTGTGTCAGTGAATTTTCTATGATGATGGATGTTTATTTACTTTCAAGAATTATTCCTTGATTTGTTTGTGAGCTTTGACTGATTTGATCATCTATAAGATGAGCATTTAAATTCCCCCTCAAATCATATGCTATCCATATTTGGGATTAGAATCGTCTCACTCTTGGATTTGAGTTTCTTCTTGTGATAAATGCTTATGATTGTATCTTTGCATAATCGTACTAATACTATCCTTATAGTTGTATAATTAACATTTTCGCTAACTGCTGGCATTGCGGAACCCTGTCGGCCTATGATTGGTGTTTCAAGAAATGATCTTGATAATCTACTCACTCATTGCCATGCCCAGTTACTTTTTTTTTGAAAGAGAAGTTATTTTTATTTATATTAACCACAAACTTCCCCGAGGTACATTTTCCCCAGTGAATCATTCATTACAATTGTGTTTAGGATGGTTGGACATGAGTTCTCCCAAATAAACGAATTTGTGTTCCCTCCTTTGTAATTGTTTGTCGACAAGATAGTTTGCCAACCCATCTCGCTGCTTAGTCGCTTCCCTGTATATATGTGTGATTGTGTAATCTGGGATGTTTGATAGATGTTAGTTGATTTCTTTTATCATTTTTCGAATGATCCATGGGTTTTGGTTGTCGCTTGTCTTGATTAGTCCTTCCAAAGTGTCCATTGCCGTGATTGTTGCACCTTCTGAGTTTCTACATATCCATTCTGCGCCAGCCATGTCTGGTACATCAGTTGTTTGTTCTCGGCTTGCTCCATCCGTGTTGATCGTCATCCATTGTGGTTGAGATTTATTCCATTTACTTGTTAGTATATATATATATATATATATGTTGAACTCATCTCGGAATTAAAAGTTGCTATGAATCTGTCATCTATGTGTATGTAATTATGACGTGCTACTGATTTTCTCTTGCTGTTAAGAAACCTAACTTTTGGAATACATGAATCTTAAGTTTTTTGTGTCTAATTAAGCATGGGTTGGAAGATTGAATTGATACATTTTGAAAGTCAACACCAGTCTTATCTCGAGTGTAGAGTTCACAAGTTTTTGCTCAAACTTTGTTTTTTTCAGTGGTGCCTGTTTCATACAAAAACTGGAAGATTGTGCCTCAGAAGCATAAGGATGATGTTTGGAATACCCTCAAGGTAAAAAACTTACCTTAATGAGGGTTGTATCCTCAGTTTTTGTTCACTCCTTTAACTTCTTTTATAGTGGTTGTATCCTCAGTAAGCCATTAATGAGATCTGACTTTACATGACGAATTTAATCTACCTGAAACATCGAAGGAAATTGTTCAGAAGTCCATGACGGTCCATGGAGGAGATTCCTCATGTTCCACCAACTGTCGTGAGAAGAGGATTGGATAAAATTTTTGTGAGAATGAAAAGAAGAAAAGGCAAATGAAAGTAGAATTGACCAAGGTTCCATCTCCAGAATCCCGATGTAGAGGTCAAGGTTTTCAATTTTTTCAAGTATTCTCATTATTTTCATTAAACGTATTTAATTTCCCCTCGATTGTTATGCTTGGCACAACAGACCTCTAAGAAGAGATTAAAGAAAAACCGGATCATCTCCACTAGGATACTAGAGGACGGGCTCGTTCTCTTGCTTGTATCTCGTACACAAGTCCAACTTTTCGCTCCACGAGTTCACATGTTGGGGCAATGGGGGTGGTGTCATAGTAAAAGATATCCAATCTGCAATTCCGTCAGAGTTGGCTCAAACTTGGCCAGCATGGTTCCATCTCCACAAGGTGTTTCGTTCTATCATCTCCACTAGCCGAGGTTCACATGTCAATGTGGTTGCAATGTATCAGGAGTACATGGCATGCCGTCTTTGGTGCTTTAGGAGAAATAATTCACGGAGATCACGGAGATGTACCCTTACATCTTGCCAAGGTGTTATCGATGCTATTCTCCAGCCGGATGCAATAACTGTGAGTGCCAACAAGTATGCAGCGTCCTTCAGAGACGTTGGAATTGGAGGATATGTGGTTCATCCAAAGATGTGCCTCTCAAATTACGACACACCATCTCTTTATTTTTGATATCTCAACTTTTTGAGCATCGCGTAGTATCTGCCTCAACTCATATGGTTCTTTTTGGTCTTTTTATGCAGTTCAAACTTTTGTGTTATGCTTTGGTCGATACGCATGCTCTTATGCAGTGGTGCATAACAAATATTTAGGCTTATTTTCCCTTTTTTTTTGCAGTTCAAACTTTTGTACATATGTTGACTGCTACGCATGCTCTTATGCAGTGGTGCATAACAAGTATTTAGGCTTATTTTTCCCCTTTTTTTTTGCAGTTCACACTTTTGTATGTATGCTGACTGATACGCATACTCTTATGCAGTTGTGCATAAGAATAGCTTTACTTGAAGCAACTTTTTTTGTCCGATGTAACTTTT
This sequence comes from Papaver armeniacum, assembly GCA_023531295.1. Lineage (NCBI taxonomy): Eukaryota > Viridiplantae > Streptophyta > Magnoliopsida > Ranunculales > Papaveraceae > Papaver > Papaver armeniacum. The sequence goes on along the minus strand of JAJJWW010017908.1, from coordinate 362,861 downwards.
TCCTGAATTATGTGAACACAAACCGGCTTATGAATGGATACACACTTTCAGTTCATCATTTATTTGCATTTGTGTGGATGGTTTTTGTTGTGTTATTTGTGAATGCACATGGGACTTCACACAAGGTAGTCAAGAAGCAAGATAGAGCAACTCTGGGAAATAACAATCCCTGGTAAGTACTTCAGTTGGTTATATTTGTACTATATAGTTTAAATTTGTGAATTTTGACCTTCAATTTTTACTTGCGAGGTATTATGCTGGTGGGAAGTGAACTTCAGCTGGATTGGCATCAACTTGTGTACCTGCTAGATTACCGGGTAAGTACTTAACTTGTATATTTTCTAGATTCCATGTTTCTTATAGGACTTTGGTTTGTTGCGTGTGCGAGAGAGCTTATGGACTTTGGTTTGTTTCAGGACCAATTGCAATGATGTCCTGGATCAGTGGATGCAGTTTCTGTTGAAGCTCTTGATGACTTAATCATGGGCTTGTTCTTTATAAGAAAACCACTGTAAGTATTTATCATTGTTCTTTTCCCAATCTATATTTTTTTTTGTAATTTCATCCGTTTCTGCTTTTAACATAGGTTGGTATATATGCTTATGAAGTTTGAACTTAGCAGATACTTTTCATCTATAACTTTATGCATGGATTTCTGACGAGATGTCCACTCTTAAACTTTGCAGCTTCAAGTTGGTAGAGTTGTTGCTGTGCTTGAAGGCTTGCTCCAAATTTTCTTATTTATGTCCTTAGTTGGCGTAACACCCTCGGTATGTATAGTAATTCTGAAAAACCATAAATGAGATAATTATCATAGCTTATCAATTCAATTGATTGAAGCTGCAAGTTTTGAGTTAGTTTCTACAGTATCTACTTATAGTGATTTTCAGGTGAGAATGAAATGAACTTAGGAACTGAAGTTGGTTTCTATGTATTCCCCAATGTAGTAGGTTTTTACGAAATGAACAAGAACTTAATGTAGTATGATCCTCCACTTCTCTTACTTGTAGCAGTAACCTCATTACTTAGGGCTGATTTTTCTGCGCATACTTCCATCTAAGTATATATTTTTTTGTGTTTGCAGGTTAATTGGATGATGCTCTGTTGCGGCAAGTTTGGAGCAAAAAGGTTGGAGAACAAGGCAGACATTAGGTTACAGTAAGTTTCTATGTACATTCTAAGTTAGATGAATTTGTGAACATAGGAATTTCTATGAACTGATACTTAGTATATATCACTTAGTATTTGATACTTAACAAATAGAGTTTGTACTTAGAAGAATTTAAGTTCTTTTTGTATGAATCCATTTGATACTTAACAAATAAAGTTTGTACTTAGAATAATTGAAGTTCTTTTTGTATGAATCCTATGTATGAATCCATTTGAATGTGATAAGAATTGATTGAGAGTGATTGAAGAAAATATTGTTGATTGTGGAGGATAAAATGAAAGGTGTATGCAGGTGGTTATTTGGAATTCCGGTATATTCCGGCCGACAATGAGCCGCCGGTCAACCTTGACCTGGTCAAAATTAGCCATTGCTGACTGATTTTGACTAGGTCAATATTGACCTGCGGTAATTTTTTTACAGTTGCAAAAAAATTCGTAACGGCTTCAACGTGTTACAACATCATGTTACAAAATAATTCGTAACAGCTCTAGCATGTTACGAACATGCCACGTAGTAACGGCTACCAGCTGTTACAAGGACCGTTACGAAAAAAAATCGTAACGGCTGCTGGGCCGTTGCGAAAAATTTGTAGCACCCCTTTTAGTAACGTTCAAGAACCGTTACAACCTCGATTCGTAACACTCAGAAACCGTTTCGAATCGGAAAAAATGGTGTAGTGTATGTATGACTTGTATCAGAAAGCTGAACTGGATTGCAAGATGTAAGCTATCAGTTCCGGTGTTTGAATACGATGGTATCAACACTTGCCTATGTTGTCTTGACTTGTTCTTGTTATTGGAAATAGGAAGGAGAACCTATTTATACAAGTCATTTGAGCCTTATTCACGTCTCTCGTGGGAAGTGGAGGAAGTGGAGTGATGGAGTAGTGGAGTTGTGTGTTGGTGTTACACGACCAGTCTTGCCCACTTCTCCCGTCATCTCTAACCGTCCATGACTTCCCGACACGTTCTTGTGATGGCGCGTTGCACGCCGTAAACCGCCGCACCAATACCCCGACGTATCCCCCGCCTTGTGACATGATTGATGTCTCGAGTGTGTGGATCGTGGGACCCACAAAAAGTAGCATGTAATGCTAGACTAAATAACTAAATTATTTAGGAAGTCAATACTTGTGAAGTATCGTGTGTATTCTACGTAGGTACTGCATCGAGTATATTCAGCATGTATGAAGCATTGTTGTTTTTAAGGCTTGCCGGAGTAAGTCATGAATTTAAGTGTCTTAAAATAGCATCATGTCCAGCCATCTTCGAGTGATCGTTTGGAGGCTATACAGGTAAGCCCTGACTTGACCGATCACTCCATGTGGAAGAGTGGTGGACGCTGATTGTGGTGACGCCTTGCTGGTCTCTTAACTCCTAACCAGGGCTGCTTGACCAAGCTGGTAGAGTTGGACGGACGAGATGATCTGTGACACTCATCCGCGACCGTTGATGAAGTTTTAGGCCTTTTGAAGAGGTGCGCAGGCATCACTCTTTAGCTTGGTCGAAACCAAGCATGGGAGGTGTTTTGGAAAGTACCGGCCGGGCATGCGTGTAGACGGCATGCCGGAGTACACGTCCGTACCTCACTGTCTCACAAAGGTGCGATCTAGGCAACTCAATTTGACCGGCAAAGAGGAGCGGTTGAGATCGATTTGCAACAGAAATCTGGTGCCACAAAAGTCGCGCATCATGCCAATTTTGGGCGCGCGTTCCAAGACGACCAAGCTTGGTCGGTCTTGGCCGATTGATTCGGCGTGTGGGTGGTAGGCTGGTGTTCACGCCTGTACTTCATTGCCTCATAGAAACGTGATCTAAGCCACTCAATTTGTCCGGAGAAGTTGAGTGGTCGAGATCAGTTCACAATTAGGAGGTGCGACCACGCCTGGTTTGGGCGTGCGAATCGAGGTGTACAGCCAAATTTTGTCTTGGCCGATCGGGTGTGGAGATAGGTGGGCCCGCAGTGATCATGTTGATACTTACCGGACCTGCTTAGTCTATTCCTGGACCCTTCATCCAAGCAGGAGAAGATGGACGCTCGTGATCGATACAAACCCTAATTAGGGTTTTGGCCGGCCGTGCTTCATGCATTGTTTTGCACGCACGAATTAGGACAACCAAACATGGTTGGTCCTGACCAAGTTCAGGTTCAAACATGCTCAATCGGGCTAGTATAACACACCGAGAGTTGTAGCATGTATGGGTATTTCGTACATGTTTTATTATTAATGCTTGGAGATTCGTGTTGCTCTGCTGAGAACAACACTCAGTCGTCATGCCGCACTAGTAATGAGTACAAAAAATACTAGGATGATCATGCATTAATTAATAATTCTGTAAATTCACAGGGTATATGGGATTGTTGCTACATGCTCCAACCTGGATGAATTTTGTGTTTAATTCACAGAATACTGGGATTGTTGCCACATGCTCTATTCTAGGTGAATTAGTAAGGTGAAGAAGTATTCATCACTTATTAATGGCTTTATCTTTTGCAAGATGTTAGCGCATAATTTTGGCCTTTACAATTTTAGCCTTAAGTGAAAATCCACCATCAACAACTGGGAGTCTATTCAAGTGGAAAATATAGTTGTTTGCAAAACACTACTCCATGCTCATTCAATCAAGATACTAGGTATGCAGTGCATGTAATGATTTTTCATCATTAAGACTAGGCAACCAAATTATTGCTCAAGCTGTAAAAACTGGGTTTGATCCCAATGTCTCTATTGCAAATGGTATTGTTACCATGTATTCTAAGTGCAGACAGTTCGAGAAAGCACGAAAGGTATTTGATTCAATTTCTTATAAGGATCTGGATTCTTGGAATGCCATTTGTTCTGTGTGTGAGATAACGAGGGGTGTAGATGTCATTTGCAGGGTGCCAGCTGGGACTTAACTCCTCTAACCAGCCGTTACCCGTTTTTTGAAAAAAAACGGGGCACTTTCGAAAAGTTCTAAAAAACGGGGGCACTTTATTTTGCTATATTCAAAACGGGGGCATTTTATCAAAATTCCCTTATTTTTTAAACCAATTTCAATTTATCTAATCCCGGTAGTCACCGTTAACACAGTCATTCCCGCAGCCCTAACCGGTACAACCTCGACCTTCTTCACTTCTAGCAACACCACCACCACAACCTTCCTCCACCTCCATCGCTATGAGAAATTTAACAATCATTCATGAACTCAACAACATACATATCAGGAGAACAGGGAGCCGAAAGATGTTGTCGCTTCTAATCATGTTTGTTATAGCTTCTAATCATTTTTTGTTGCCGGTAAGATGGACAGGTTCATTGAAAAGGTAGGGTTAGGACAAATACTATAGAAATTATGAACAACAAAGAAGAGTATTTAAGCGAAGGCATGTTGCTGTTTGCCATACACAGTGAAGACCACATGGACATGGTTGATGTCGTTCTATTTTATGGTTGAGGAATCGTCAAACCGATGAATAAACAACGACCCACTTCATGAATTAGCAAAAGAAAATGGAATTTGAGAAAACCACCAAATTTCTTAAGAACCCTAATTAGAAGAAATCATCCCCAAATTAACATAGAAAAACTTTAATTGAACAATTTAAGTTCAAACCAACCTGCATCAAATTAATTAACGCAAACCCTTTTGTAAAATCGACGGAGTTTGATCCATCAGTCATCTAAATTCAAACCAACATGAGTCATCCATTCATTGTCTTCTTCTTCCAATTATGATGTTGATATACTACATGACTGCCCCAGCAGTGGGGGCCGACGGAAAAAACAGACCTAACCAGGCATGTTGTGACTTAATATTCATGGTAAAGAAATTAGTATGTGATTGATGAAATTTAAGTGGGATAATTGGAGTTTGTTATTCATGTTTAGACCAACACTAGTCTTTGGTCTAACATTTGTCCAACGTTAGGGCTTGGTACCTGGACTGGACGTTGACTACCATTGACTAGGTTAAATGTTGAATTATGTTTAAAAAATATTAAATAAATAAAAAACAAAAATTATAATGAAATTAAAAGACCAATTTACGCTTATAACCTCGCTGTAATTCTGATACAGAATCAACTGATCACTTGCTCTTAAGCTGCCCGGAAGCGATTACAACCTGGAACACTTTACTCAATCAACTCACAAGCACCCAAAATACCTTCACTACCTTCACAAATGCAATAACACCTCAAACAACCATCTCCCAACTTCTACAACAACAAGCCCCTTCCACAGTCACCATTTCTTTCTGTTATCTCTTCTGGTCACTCTGGTTGACTATAAATGATTTTGTCTACCGTCAAAAGAAAGCAACATCAAATGACATTTTAATGTCAACCCTAAAGCAGCAACAAGAATACATATGGGATCAAGAATCCTTACCCCTTACTCTTCCAGGCGACTTACCGACAGTTACACCAACCAGAGGAACCAAAACGACGACAACAATTTTGGTAGGATGGTCCTATCCTAGCTCGGATTGGATAAAAATCAACAAGGACGAAGCTGCCAGAGGCCACCCAGGAATCGCAGGGGCAGGCTTCATTTGCAGAGACTCATAAGCAAAAGTTATCATGGCTCTCGCACAACCTCTTGGAATTACGACTGCTTTAATAGCAGAAACCTGGTCCCTGCTGCTGGCCACAAGAACCGTGACAGATAGACATTGGATGAAAGTTCTTTTCGAGACAGATTCTGAAACTCTTCTGCACTTTTTTACATCCCCTACAACACCACCTTGGTATTTGAAGAGAATGATAAAAGAAATAAAGCACTGTATTAATCAGATACCACACAGAGCCATTAAGCACAACTATAGAAAAGGAAACCAAGCGACAGAGACCTTGCTAATCATGCAGCGTATGGAAGCCAAACAGGGAATCTGGGAACCAAAATTTGGGAACATACAATTCCAAGTTTCATTAATCAAATTGTACTCAGTGATTCCATGGGTACCCGATACCCTCGTGTAATTTCCATCTAGTTTCTTTAATATATACATGCTCAAAAAAAATAAAATAATAATAATAATAATAACCTTCTGCCTACCATTTTTACTTTTCGTCTTCTTTTCCTTCTTCACATCGCGACCACCACTATCACTTCCTCCGTCTCTTTTTCTTTCTGCACAAGTTCAACCGTTGTAACACCACTCCACCTAAATCACCACCACTAGTTCGAACACAACATTCAGTGAAATATGGGTTTGGATTTAGCAGTATTTGGGTTTCGAATTATTCAGTAAATTGGGGGTTTGATTTGATTCGAAAAAATGGGATTTATTTGATACAGAAATTGGGGGTCTGTTTGATTCAGAAATTTGGGCTTCCATTTAGTAAAATTGGGTGTTTGATTTAATCAGTAAATTGGGGTTTTGTTTGATTCAACGATCTGTTTTTTTTTTATTCAGAATATTAGGGTTTTTTTGGTTGAGAATTCGGGTTTTGCAGGGAAGAGTGATTCAAAGAATAACAGAGAAACGCCATGAGTTTTGGTGGTAGTTGATGCCGAAAAAGATGTTTTGAGAAAGATACAATGCTGGGTTTTAGAGGAAAAGCAGATGTGAAAGAAACATTAAAAAGACGACGGTACCCAAATATACCACAATCTTAAACTTTTCCACCTATAAGTCCTCTTACCGAAAGTGATTGTCTATGGACTGAGTCGAGACAATACAACGAATCGGTATTCACACTTTGTGTGATAGTCTATGGATACGAGATCGAGACAATACAACAATCAAAGTGTGACTACTTGATAATAGGTTCGGACTTAACCAAACTCTATAGGATCACTATCAAGTAATACAGAGTTAACGTTTGTGTAATTTACTTTAAATTATAATAACAACAATTATAATTGCGGAAAACAAAAGTAAATGACACAACAAGATTTTGTTAACGAGGAAACCGCAAATGCATAAAAACTTCGGGACCTAGTACAGAATTGAATACTCTCAGAGTTAAGTCGCTATACAAAATCACACCAACTTAGTATAGTTGAGACCAGGCAACTAAACCTATAGTTTACCTAGTTTATTCAGTATCCCTGCACTTCCGACATTCAATAAGTGCACGCACTGGAACAATTCCTTTGGTTCGTGTTCCAAACAGTAAAGGAACAACAAATCTGTTCGGTAACAACTCTATTCAATCTCAGTGATATGAGTAGGACAAAGACTCTTCTGTTTAATCCAATAAACTCCTTTGTCAGGTTTAGATCAATCTATCCAACAACTACCAAAGTAGCAGAGTTTAGATTATGCAATCAATAATAGGATCTATCAAGATACTAAATACTAATGCCGATCTATGCAACCAATCAATCAAATCTATCAAGGATAAACCAATTATAGTTGGATCCCAGCCGATCAAGTTTTGTGCACACCAAAGATTATGAACCCAAATCAGAAATCTTCTTTGTCTTCAAATCTTCTTAAATCTTCAATAAACACATGCACACCACAAATTGAATCTATTGTGATCAATCACGCATAGAACGGAGTCTGTTAACAATGGATAATCACAAGACGTCCTTAGATCTACAAACAGTTCTAAAGATCCCGTCGACACTTCAATCTAGTTTGAGTGAATCTTATATCAGAAGAGACGATTCTTAAGAATAAACAAACTAGGTGCAATCAAAGTTCAACAACCGTTAGTCAATCAAATCAAATCAAAAACTAATAATACTGCAATTATCTAGTTTCCCACCAACGGTACTCGTAGAGCTTATTGATCCCACAGAATTCTTTAAACGAGCGGTCGTAAGAGATTTCGCCTAATTAGGGTATTTTCCTCTCAGAATAGATGGCTCCACCAGTAACAAAACAACAAGGTAGTTTTGCTAGCTCTTAGGATAGTTTGCTCGAAATGCAAACTTGGGTATTTATAGACCAAGGAAGTTTGGACACCAAGGAATTTCCAAAACCGAAAATTTTCTCAAGATATGCTATATATTTTCAAATTCGGTTTTCATAATTCCTAGAAATGCTCTATCCAATATTAACCGAAATCCTACTAGAAAATCTCCAATTAGTAAATGCACATTACCTATTTTTATTTTCCAGAGATATGCATTTTAATTGCTGGTAATTAAAAGCATATAAAATTAACAACCTTAATTAAAAGATTCTCAACTTATTTCTGTCCGGGATCTCCTTGAGTTATTAAGGAATATCTTTGAACAATAAAAGATTAGAGTTACTGAACATGTTCAAAGTATGTCGACATCTTATTTCTTTGTAAATCCTCTTTCATATTTACAATCTTTGAACCGATTATACCACACTTCCACACAAGTTTAGAACTGGTTCATATGATTTCCACGAACTATATATGTGATTGATCAAATCAACACACTAATCATGGGTTTACGGTTCTACCAAACACAAGGATCGGTTCTACCTTAATATGGTTACTGGGACCGGTTACATCAGTTACCAAATATGTCACGTCAATTACCAGGACCGGTTACCATATTTTTCATGGTATTACTTGTGATCGGTCACACCAGTTACTAGGATCGGTTACACCAATTACCAGGACCGGTTACACCAATTACAAGGATCGATTACACATTCTTTTGTGATCAGTCATACCAATTACTAGGATCGGTTACACCAATTACTAGGATCGGTCACACCAATTACAAATATCGATCATACCATCTTAGGTGATTACTTAGGATCAGTTACACTAATAAAAGTCATACCAATACATAAGTCAGGTATTGTGACTAGTTTTATCAAGATACATAACAAGTTCAAATCGGTTCTATTAACTCACACATATTGGTAATCCAAAAATATGCAATGAATAACAATAACAATAAGCCTAGTGATTTCCCTTTCGATTCACAAAACAAGTTCATGAATGAACTTCCTTTAAACGGATATAAACATTGCTTCCTAGGACGAAATCTTCACCCATACCCATACACATAATCACAATAGCATTCATACGATTATGTCGATGTCTTATTGTTGATGGTGGTTTCTAGCTTAGGGTTAAAATCGTAAAACCTTGCATCCGATGTGACATCACTCTGCAAGGAAACAGAGCCACGTGTGCTAACCTCTCCACTGGAAAATTTATTGAGCCTCTCAATATACTTACATGAAATTTATCCAGACTGGCGAACCCCAGATGTTCTGTAAATTTCAACCCCTCGCGCATATTCACTTAATATAAGTTCCTCTGAATGCCTTCTATGCTATGTTCTCCGGCTGAACTCTTAATGTTGATACTGCATGACGATTCGTGTTCACTCGCAGTAGAGTAGCACGAATCTCCAAGTATTAAGAATAAGATCTTTGTATAAGGTATTCAATCAGAAAAGCATGCTGCTCTTTGGCAACGAACTTAAAAGAGCGCTGTGTCGACGCATAGAATTCAATCAACCTGACTAACTTGCATAATTTAGGGTTTCGCGCCTCGCGCAATGTACCTTTCTTGTTAAAATTAAGCCTATTAGGTAACTAAACCCGCCACAGCACGCTGGAAGTGTGGCCACGCCCTAGCTTTCCGGCCCCACTTCCCATCGACCAATTAGGTCGCCCTAAATGCGCCACACGCATCCCGAACAAGGCCGGTCCCGTGTTGCTTGCCGACCCCCAATTCTTCCAAGGAGAATTCTTCCACGACGCCTTGGCCACGCCAAGCCCTAATTTTTCCAAGGAGAATTCTTCCACGGCGCCTTGGCCACGCCAAGCCCTAATTCTTCCAAGGAGAATTCTTCCACGGCGCCTTGGCCACGCCAATCCCTAATTCTTCCAAGGGGAATTCTTCCACGACGCCTTGGCCACGCCAAGCCCTAATTCTTCCAAGGAGAATTCTTCCACGGCGCCTTGGCCACGCCAAGCCCTAATTCTTCCAAGGAGAATTCTTCCACGGCGCCAAGATTTGGCCACGCCAAATCTTTCCAAACGGCGCCAAACCCTAACTTTGGCTGCAGAGCCAATTTCTTTGGCCATGCCGGCCACGTCTCCATGCCACTGGCTGCCAAACGGAAGATTGCAACAATCAACGGCTACCTATCCTCTCAAGGTGCAAAATCTCGACCGTCGAAGGTCACCACCGAACTGGCAAGCCTCCCAAGCTTAACTTTCCAAACAATAACAACACGCTCCACAAAAACACTCGAGACATCAAAACATGTCACAAACTGGGGGATGCTCATCAGGGTATGGGTCTGGCGGTTTACAGCGTGCGCTCCTTCACTTTGTGACCGAAGCAAGCCTGGAACGACCATTTCTTGGTTTAGGCCAGGATTGTACAGATTGATCTCTCGAATCAAAAGTACTCCCTTGCAGTACATTGTTTAGGGTTTAGATTTGTTTCTCACCCACACACCCAAAATACCAAAATCAGCAGAAACGATTTTCACCCATAAACACTTACATAGTTGAAAAGATAAGCGTTATACTTCATATTGTAATTCCTTGACACTATTTCTACTAGAGTATAATCATTCACAGCTTCACAGTTATGTTTTCAATATAGCATGACTTGAAAGATACGTTGGGAATGAAACATTTCAAGTCAAAATATTACTAACCTCAAGAGGAAGGATGATGTCGTGATGTAGCTTGTTACTTCTTCACATTCTTCAAGTCTTCGAGTAATACTTGTATGTCTCATTATCCTAATCTTTCTAGCCTAACCTATACGAAGTTGTCTCTAGTACATAATCAAGCGACTCTTTAATTGAGTTTTGATTCACCAAAATATGACAATATACCAACGCTTGGTGGGTTCAACCGAGCTATGCTCTAACAAACATGACCCCAATTCAACTGAGTTTTGAAATTGAATGATTTTGTAAGAATGGGTTTGAGTTGAATTTATCAGCAATCAAGGATTGAAAATGGATGGATTTAATGAAGTTTTAGGGTTAGAAATTGATTTGGAGAATCTGTAAAGCAAAGTCGCTGTTGTTGGTGATATCGAAATCAAGGGAAGGAGAGAAGAATCTTATGGTCGCTGTTGAAGTGGGTAGAAGGTGGTGTTGTTGATCGCTGTCGTAGGCGTCAAAAATAAATTACACTTTCTTACTACTCAAAATATATAATGAAGCAAGGGCAAGAAAGGATCGTTCCCACAGAGAGGTCTTGGTTGTCAATATGTTTCGGTATCTTATAAGTAACACGGGGGATTTTCTGATTGTGTAAATAAAAGTAAACAAAAAGCAAAACAATAAAAAGTAAACACGCAAATCAAGGATGAGAAATATTGGATAAAGGTTTCATCTTCAATTGTAAACAAGTTTTTGAATATATGAATAGAATTCGTATTTAATCTCGCTATCATCAAAAGCCATAGAATACCTTATTGCAAGAATACTTCTTAAATTTCCTAATTCATCACACACACATTAGAGCTGCGTATGTGAATTCTACCTAAAGAATAACTTAACGCCTTGCGCTAATCAAGTTCAATTCCTAGGAGCATTAAGTTTCGAGAAATAGGCTAATCAATGCAATTGTAATACATTGCAAAACAATTCGAACAAAGGTCAATTTCTACATATGACTACGAGGATGTATCACTACAACCTAGAATCATATCATGCTACTCGTATTCAAGGTTATCGCTTGATGAAAAACCCTAAAATAGCTATAGATATGGATGTGAGTTCAATCAATTCTAGACTTAACTAAACAAACATTCAATCATATTGCAATACATCAATCATGCAATTATTATAACCCGTAGAAATCAAACGATAATATTGAGAGAAAACTAATTCATAAAAATCATAACTTGTTTTCAAAATCCAACTACATCTTCAACCAATAATAAAAACTTAGTTACTTGTGTTTTTGGAAATCATCATAGAAAGCAAAGAAGAAAACTATCATGTGAAACCCTAGAAAACAAGTAGAGGCTTCCCTCCTGGAGATATTAGGTTTAGAGAAAAGACTTTTCTATTTATATGCTTCTCCCATTCCAAAAGGATACTCTTTCCAAATTTAGGTCTTCTCAAAACCCACCTCCAAGTGGTCCACCAAGCCCATGTGTGAAAATAAGTCTCTGGAAATTTTGGGTCCAAACTGGTCGCCGGATTGCTGACTTCATCGCCGGAATCCGGTCACCGGAATCCGGTCGCCGTGAAACTATCTCCAGCCGCTTTTGTCATCGGAAACTGTCGCCAGCAAGTGTGTACTGGCAGCAACTCATCTCTGCTTCTCTATAGTTCATGCATTCACAAAAACCATCTAACCCAACTTCTCATTTCTTGCGAAAACGCGCCCAAAAGCGCGACTCGTAGCTCATATGTGCCACGGCCGAATCATGCATCCAACACATACCCCCTTCGTGATTCACTGAAATATTAAGATTCATACTCTAAGCTCCGAAATCCGACTACCGGAAGTAGCACCACCGGCTCGCCATTCTTGCTCACTTTTCGCATCGTCACCGCATTTTTGGTTGCATAGTCTCATTTCTCGAGGCCAAGTTCACGACCAACTTCGCATCTTTGCAACCCTCCTAAGCATTCATATAACTTCTCAGCTGTTATAGCTTCAAAACCACCAGTGCTGCAACTTCTCCGCATTCCCTGTAACCCATTTTCTTCAACGGAGTTCTTGCCTCAACTTCGTCTCATCTCGATTTCGACCATTGCAGCTGCATCGAACCAGTTATCCACTCTGCCTAGCCTTCAACGTCACCACCTTAGCCATCTCCTGCCATTCTCCATCCCTGCACTGTCGCAGCCTTTGAATCTCACCAACACTAAACCGCAAAGAACAATGTAATTCTCGGTTCGACTTTGAGCTTCAACGCCATTCATCCACATTTCTGCACTTCAGTTCATGTCACGCTATTTCAGTCTCAAGCCTTGTCATCACAGCAACACAACTTCATGTAGCTCCATTCCATCATCATTCCATGCTCAGGTTACAAGCCTGCACTCTTCAGTAACACAACCACCAAAATGCAGCAACAACAACAGCGAGCATCTACCCTTATCACATAACCTTCAATCCAATACCTTTGCACACAACCACTGCAGTTGAGTTCCACCATTGCCTAGCCATTCATCACAAACAAGCTTCTCACAGCCTCGCCTGCAACTTAGCCAGACAAACACACACACAATAACACCTGCATTATCGCAACTCCACCATTTCAACTGTGAAGCAGCAGCGTTACCAGACTGCAGCTTCACACCATTCTAGGCCTCCAGCCGATGGCAACAGTTCTAGCACCATTACATCTCAGTACCACCATCAGTTCCATGCCATGCTACTGCCACACTCCCTTGAGTTCCATAATTCTCATTTGCAATAGCCTTCGACTTCGAGCTTCACCACCAACTCCAGTAGCAGACCAACTGCAACAACAACTCTCTGCATTTGTGTTCAGCTCCATCTCTTGACTGCACTACATTCCTACAGCTCCAGTTTATCCTCTCATTGCCAGCAAACTCCTCAGCTCAAAACAACATCACCCAAATCTCCTTGTAGCAGCAACAAATTCTCTCCAGCTTTGCCTCAAGCCATTCTAGTCTGCATTTGTAGATACACCTGCTCATAATCCCGAGTCATGCCTAACCAATGCACATACAAACTCATCTTCAATTCCATCTACACCAATTCATACCAAACCCCATCATTCCTGGCTTCATCCATGGCTTAAATCCAAATCCACCAAATGCAATGCAGCATCAGACCACCTTCTGCTTCATCTCAAGAACCCTTGTAAACAATGCCGACCAACAAACCAGTATCAACCTCTCAACGGCAACAGCTGTAACACCTTCACTGCTGCAAAACTGCTTGAAATCTACACAAGCTCAGGCCAGAACCACAGCTCCATTATCTCAGCACCAAAACTGCAACTCTGTTCTTCTCAGATTCTCAGGCATTTTATCAAGCACTAATTGTGTGTTCTGGTGATGATGCAGTCTTCACCTTGCTATAGATTCTTAAGCTCTCAATATCTCCTTCCCTGTAATCAGTCATACATTTAACACAAACCCATTACCCAAACTCAATTCAGAACACTAAATCAATCAGCCACCATCGGTCCAACAAATCAACACCAGCAGACCAAATACTTCCTCCATCTACTCAGCCTCAAGATCCCCTTTCTTTTAGTCTGAAACTTGTTCAAACCCATACAAATTCGCTACATCTTGCTGCCAATTTCAGACGAATCGGACCATTGAATCTCCATTTTATGCATCTGCAACCAAACCCTAACTTCCTTCTTCTGTTAGAACACAGATTCAACATCACAATTCCCCCATCTTCTCCTTCACTCTGAACCATAAACCCATCTTCTCCATAACCTGTTCGAATCATCCTTTACTTCAATTATTCCTGAATCCCTGTTGTTGTCTCTGAATTTCAAGTCACCATAGCAGCGCCTCCTTCTTTCTCTCTCAATTTCAGGTGCTTGTATAATGAAAGACAAACTAGTTGTCTGAGAAACACTCGACATAATTAGGCATGTTCGTACGGATTGGTTATTGGAACCCATCTACTTGGATACGAGCTTCCCAATTATTATGTGGCCTGTCAGTTTCACGAAACTGACAGCCTAATCTCTTTCTTGCTCCAAATGCACGTTTTCTTCATCTTTCGCTCATTTGCACCTGATAAATTCAAAATCACACATAAGACACATAATTCACACGAAAATTCGCAAAGAAAGTATAAATACTAAATATAAAATTAGGTGTTTTAGACACCTATCAGTTGTAAAAACCTGAGAATCAAACACTGTACAAAGACATGAAATTCAGCGAGAAAAAAGAATTCTGGTCACCATTGAAACATAGAAGATGGATTTGATTTCTTGGAAAGTTTGATTTGATTTTGTAGTTGAGAATATATATCTTGAGTTGTTGCTGCTGAGATAAGAGGAAAAAGTAGGTGCAGTTTTAAAAGCATTAGGTATGGCTGTTGATTTGAGTTAATGATGAAATTGATGGTCCTGTTAGGGAAATCGAAGCTAAGAACGACATAGAATCTGAAATGATGTTGTTGTTGATTGTAGTGATGAAAAAATAGAAGAAATAATTGAGTCTACATCCAGATGTGGTGAATTGTTTAGAATTTCAAGCTGAGAGACTACAAGGGTTAGGATGAATCAAATGGGTGTGAAAAGACGAGGGTACCCAAATATACCTCAATCTAAAACTTTTCCACCTATAAGTCCTTTCTCCGAAAGTGATTGTTTGTGTACTGAGTCGAGACAATACAAGTAATCGGTTCACACTTCATGTGATCGTCTATGGATACGAGATCGAGACAATACAAAGACGAGTATGATTACTTGATAATAGGTTCGGACTTAACCAAACACAATAAGATTTCTATAAAGTAATTAGGAATTAACGTTTGTGTATTTTACTTCTAATTATAATAAAAAAATTATAATTGCGGAAATAGAAAAGTAAAAGACACAACAAGATTTTGTTAACGAGGAAACCACAAATGCAGAAAAACCCCGGGACCTTGTCCTGAATTGAATACTCTTAGGATTAAGCCGCTATACAAAATCTAAACCAACTTCGTATAGTTGAGACCAAGCAACTAAATCTATATTTCACCTAGTTTCATCTATATCCCTGCGCCTCCAACTTGCAATAAGTCACGGACTTGGAACAATTCCTTTGATTCGTATACCAAACAGTAAAGGAACAACAAATCTGTTCGGTAACAACTCTTTTCAAACAACGTGATATGAGTTTGACAAAAGGCTCTTCCGTTTATCTCAATAAACTCCTTTATGGGGTTCTTAGATCAATCTATTCAACAACTACCAAAGTAATTGTTTAGACTATGCAATCAATACTATAAATCACCAAGAAATGTATTGATGCCGATCTACTCAACTAATCAATCCAATCTATCAAAAATTAAACCGATTATAGTTGGATCCCCAGCCGATCAAGTTTTGTGCACACCAAAGATTATTAACTCAAATAAGAAATCTTCTTTGTCTTCAAATCTTCTTAGATATTAAATAAACGCCTGCACACAATCAACTTGAATCTCTTGTGATCAATCACACACAGAACGGAGTCTGTGAACAATGGATTATCACAAGACGTCTTTATATCTACAAACAGTCTAAAGATTCCCATCGATACTTCGATCTAGTTTGAGTGAATCTTATATAAGAAGAGAAGATTCTCAAGCATAAACAAACAAGGTGCAATCAAAGTTCAACAACCGTTAGTCAATCAAATCAATCTAAAACTAATAATAAACTGGAATTATATAGTTTCCCACCAACGGTACTCGTAGAGCTTCCCAATCCCAAAGAAGTCTTTAAAACGAGCGGTTGTAAGAGATTTCGCCTAATTAAGGTATTTTCCTCTCCGAATAGACGGCTCCACCAGTAACAACACAACAAGGTAGTTTTGCTGGCTCTGAGGATTAGTTTGCTCGAAATGCAAACTTCAATATTTATAGACCAAGGAAGTTTGGACACCAAGGAATTTGCAAAACCGAATATTCTCAAAGATACGCAATATAGCCAAAAACGGTTTTCATAATTCCTGGAAATGCGTTGTCCAAATATTGATCGAAATCTCAGTAGAAAATCTCCATTTAGTAAATGCACATTAGCAATTTTTATTTTCTAAAGATATGCATTTAATTGCTGGAAATTAAAAGCATATAAAACTAAAAACCTTAATTAAAAGATTCTCAATATTTTTCAATCCGGGATTCTCCTTTAGTTATTAAGGAATACTTTGAACAATAAAAGATAAGAATTACTGCACATGTTCATAGTATGTCGACATCTTTACTTCGTAAATCTTTTTTCATATTTACAATCTTGGAACCGATTTGCCACACTTCCAAACGAGTTTAGAATTAGTTGATCTGACTTCCAAGAACTATGTGATTGATTATCCTATCAAATCACCATTAATGGGTTTCACGGTTCTACCAAAACACAAAGCTTCGGTTCTACCTCCATGTGGGTACTAGGATCGGTCACACTAGCTTTCCAAAAATTGGTTGACTAGGTACTAGGATCGGTTACTGATGACTCGGATACCCGACTTTGTTTTACCGCAAATGCACGGTGTCAAAAAGAGCACACAAAAGCAAGCACGGTTCGTTCCCTCAAGGAGTGTGAAAACTACTAATCAATATCAAGGACTAACTAACCAAAATTCAATATTTCAAAGATTGTTGTACTGAGAGAATAAATTAACGGGTAAATAAAGCAATTGTATAAAAATTGTAATCAAGAATATGGAAGTATTAGGGCTACGGAATACTTATGTTCTATCACAAGGTCTCAAATTTACTCGTGCGAAGTGGCAAACCTAGCTACTAACACACGAAAGATATTTCGTCAAGGATTGTAGACAAGAGTTATCATAAAAGATAGTTTGTTCTCGACCTAGAAGGTAGATATCCTAAATACTAAGCATACACGGCAAACATAGTCTTGGAATAATCATAAAACAATTGATACCTAGGTTATAGATGGAATGATGTTCTAGAATTCAACTATGCAATATACATGACATAAGACATGAAAAACTCTTAAAACAATCAACCACTTTTGAGAAACACAAACATGGAATTAAGATCTTATTTTTGAAACCATTGTTTAAGAACTCAAGCACTTTAACCTACAAGTTCATCCTTCACCCTAATGAGGAGTTTAGCTAGACATATTTTTGTTCAAAGCCATAGAAAATGATATAAAGATCAATAAACTCAGCATATGAAAAATCAATCAAATAAAATGGAGCTAAACCTAATTTCTTCCCTGAAAACAGCGTATCTTTCTTCTCCTCTCGCTGGTTATTTGTAGGTTCTCCTGCTTACTTCAACTAGGACCGAGCTGTATTTGCCAGGCCCAATCCAGGTACCCGACTTCCAGATTCAGGCCCTTCCAACATCTCCACAGCACCAGTCTCAGATCAACCCAACACAGATTCAATTCACCGGCTTTACCAGCTCCATTCCCTGACCATCTAACTTCTAGGTCGCAACATCTTCCTTCCATTCCCCGACTGCACAGCTCAAATCCAATTCCCTGACCATCTAACTTCTAGGTCGCAACATCTTCCTTCCATTCCCCGACTGCACAGCTCAAATCCAACCATAGCAGACTCTGAGTCAGCGTCAGCAACATCAATTCAGCTGCCTGCAACTTCCTGCATCACCAGAACACCACCAACTCAAGCTCCCTTCTCAAACTCAATTGCAGTCAGCTCAGATTACCCCCATGTTAACTGAATTCGATCACGACAAGCCTTTATCTCCACCAGTCAATTCAGTCACAGCATCAGCTCATTCTGTCAACTGATTTCATCTCCATTACCAGACTTCATATAGATCCACTAATTGGTTCCGAGCTTCGCTCCACTTACACCAGCTGCACCCTGAGCTTCTAAGAAACGGTACCAGTTAGATTTAAGACTCGTCTTCTCTCATGTCTTCATAGCCATGACCATGGCAGCAACTCATTACTTTCTCCCTGATGCCGCAGATGTTATTTTCTCATATCCTGCCACCTCGAGCAACACCTTCCTTACCAGCTCCACCAACTACCACCACTGCAGATTCAATCGGTCAATTCAGACAGCATACAACTCAAATCTTCATTGATATAAACCCTAACTTGGTTGTTATCATAATCTTCACTGAAATTTCAATAACTGCTCATACGACCAACACACTGAAACTCCCAAATTGTATCTGTTGCTGCTTATTGCTCTCGGTACTTCATCACTCAATTTCAGTTTATACCAAAAGCCCCCAAATTTCTGTAGCAACAACTATTAGCAACACCTGAGTGGGGTAATAACCCATCCATTTTATTCTTCCATTCCCTGTTTTCTTGATGAAATTCAAGCCACGAAACGAACCAAAATCATCACCAGCTCGAACTCAAGACCAAATCAAAGAACCCCAATTTCAGTAACTTCAAAACCCCCATTGAACCCAATTTCAGGTCACAAAAACACGGCCACATCCACCACCAGTTTGAGTGAACAAATCCCTTAACTGTCTGCATCATTTAGAATTGTTGTGTCTGGGTTGATTGAAAACCCTAATACCAGCCACGGATTGCCCCAAAATTCGATCTCAATACAGCGCAGAACTCAGGCACTTTCTTCCCCTGCTGTTCATTCTTCTTCCTCGAGAACATTCAATGAGACCCAAAATTCATCTCAACTGAATTTCACAGCAAACTCAGATCCATTTTCTTTCTACCAACAATCACCAACAGCACACAGCCTCAGCATCAGCATCTTCACTTCACTGATTTCTTCTTAAACTCGATTCAACAACAAACTCTCTTTAGCCATGGTTTTCTCTGTGAATCTCATTCGACATCTGCTTGACTGAAAAATGAATTTGACAAAGAACAAATGCTTTTGTTTTGATGACGACAGAAATGTGGTAAAGAATGGGTATATTTATTAAATACCCCTAGTTTTAACACCCAATAAATATATCCTTATACAACAATATAAATACCCATATCATTTAAATACCTTATCCCTTAAAAACAAATTACCTTAATACCCTCACTTACAATATTATTTTCCATTTAAAAATCTTATCCATTAAAAAATAATTTTTTCTATTATTTCACATCCACCTAAATACATAATGGAACAAATTATACCTCAACTCCCCAGTTAAAACTTCTTTACCATTTCACCACCACCAACAAACCCAGACCTTTTAATTGTCTATGTGTAGGATTTCCGCCACCACCACTCCACCACCACCAGCACGCACCACCACTCCACCACCACCACTCATTTCTAAGAAGAATTGAGAAGAGTTTAGAAATTACACCACCACCACTTACTAAATACAACCACCAATAATATTCCACCACCGTCACACACCACCACCACCGCCACCACTCCACCACCACCACCACCGCCACCACCACTCACCCACCATTAATATTAGGTAAAAATCAAAAGTTCAAAAATATTTGTCAAATTTGGTTGTTGATTCCATTTTTTCATTGTTGATACACAAACATTGGTTGTTGACTCCCTAAAACTAAGGTCAATTTCTATTGTTGATACACAAATATTTGTTGTTGATTCCATTTTTCCATTGTTGATACACAAACATTGGTTGTTGACTCCCTAAACTAAGGTCAATTTCTATTGTTGATACACAAATATTTGTTGTGACTCCTTACACTAAGATCAATTTCTATTGTTGATACACAAATATTGGTTGTTGATTCCATTTTTCTATTGTTGATACACAAACATTGGTTGTTGATTCCCTAAACTAAGGTCAATTTCTATTGTTGATACACAAATATTTGTTACACTAAGATATATTTCTATTGTTGATACACAAATATTGGTTGTTGACTACCATTTCTATTGTTGATACACAAACATTGGTTGTTGACTCCCTAAACTAAGGTCAATTTCTATTGTTGATACACAAACATTGGTTGTTGACAACAAATAATGTTGTCAACAACAGGAGTTGATCCCATATATAGGATCAACAACAATAGTTGATACTCGTGAAAATTAAACATAAAGAGTAAGGTAAAATAAGTAGTGGTAGTAGTTACCTCAGAGTTTTCACTGAAACCAAGAACTGATCTTCATGTATTTATCATTCGAGCCTCACCACCACCACAATCACCACCACAACCACTATAACAACTTCCACTACCACCAGTACAACACCAAATAAACACAATATCAGTGGAACTTGAATTCATAAAAAAAAAAAAAAAAAAACACGTGAACCAACAAACTGAACTCCAGCTAAACCGTTGGGCCTTGGCTAGTTTAGGAAACAAAGAAAAATTGACGCAAAAAAAATGTTTATAAGACACTAGATATACCTACTGTTTACTGGTACTTGATTGGTATGAGCTAATCACCTACTCAAAGCACAAGTAAGGAAGAAATTGATCAAAATCAATCGTTTCAGTAATGATTAATTATAACTAGCTAATCACCTAGTCAAACTGATCTTCGTGCACTCTCTCTACTATTATTTCCACAAGCTTCTATCTTAATTATAACATGGCTATTATAATTTTCCACAAGTTTTGATGACCAGAAACCCCATAACAATTGCAAGTAACCAATAGTTCTCTTGCTTCAATCTCATATTTTGCATTGTCTAATTCTTGTCGGTCCTCTTATGCAACAGATAAGTTCCACACTGTCAAATGTCCTTTAACACTATTTACCCACATCTAAGATCTCTTCACCCCAAATAAACAATTAAAATCTTAAATGTACCATGATAGAAGAAGAGCAACTTAAATATAATAACAAGTCTAATACAATGATTTGTACAGCAACAAAATTACAGACTATACTTGACCTTAAAAAAAAAAATGCTGGATTTCTCATGGGGTTAATGCTGTGAAAACTTGATGGATTTTGCAGTGTACAAAAAATTAAACATTGGGACCATATTTTTGTATGGATGTGGGAATGGAATACTAACCAACCAAAAGTATGCAAGATTTTCTTCTAAGAAAGAAAAAAGGGGTATTTAATGTTCAAAGCTTGTATTCTGTGTGTTTACCTTAAAAACTCACCTTTTCCCAACAACTGAGATCTTCCTTCCTTCTTCCAATTCAATTCAATTCAATGCCCGAGCCTTGAATAACTATCTGGAAACTCTAAGCAGAGCAGCAGAGAAGTGGTTGGAATGCAGAAGTGAACCATTGGGATTTCATTTAAGAACCTGAGTTAATAGGTGATGGAATTAGAGATCAATCTAGGTGACAAACAAAATATAGCACCATATAGGACTACAGAGGATCACAAGTACATAGCTTTCAAGATTCAACATAACCAAAAGCAAGGGAAAAAAGACATGAAAACATTAAGCAAGCCGCTCGTTGTGCTCAAAGATTTCTATGGGTCAAATCAAAGGATACATTTAAGCGCGTAGATCTACGTCTGAGTTTGTTGAGCTGAGAAACAGTCTCAGCAAAAGTGATTAAGACTGATTTCGAACTATTCATACATTAGAAAAAAAAAACAATTGGAATGATATGGAAGCAAGGGAAATAAGGAAAGAAGTGAAGTATTAACTGTGTGATTTACCATCAAAACCAGCGCCACCATCACAATCTCCAACATTTTAGTTCACCCCAGAATTGTTAACCAAAGTACAAAAATCAAACTTATGACTCACCATTCACAATTTTTTTTAACAAACGAGTTATTCCTTCGTCAAAACACACAGAGATTCACCCCATCTTTAATTTCTGCTGCTCGTCGTCTTCTTACTAATGCTTTGATTCACGATTCTCATCTTTACTTAGCAAATTTTCAGATCCAATAATTGATGACGATTTCCATCGTCTCTTCCTAAATTGATGATCTTTAAGAACTAACTGTATCATCGATTTTAGGTTATTCAATCCAAATCCAGCTGATATCGAAAATGAATCCGATGTTGCTAATGCTTTAGATTTGATTGGAGAAGTTAGTTTCTCGTTGATTCACCGATATTTATTTGCAGCGACGGAAGTGATAGATGAGGAGGTGGTAGTGGTGGTGGTAGAGATGATGAAGACGGTGGTGGTGTTGTCTGGAAAGAGACAACATAAAAAAGTTATAGATCTGAAATGAAAAATAAAGATACTGATAGCCGATAGACATAGGAGGGTAACTTTGGAAACAAAAAAATAATTAATGGATCCCTGATGGGCCTATAGATAGAGAGGGGTATTTTTATTTCTTCATAAGGGTAATTTTGAAGCCCGTCAAAAAAAGGGTCATTTATATAATTCCCACGTAAAGAATTGGCCACGTCTCCCCTTTACTCCTTAGCCGCTGATGGGTCGGGCTCGTTTGCAAGCAGTTTCTTTGTTTTGCTTAATAACATCCTGTCCATGAAGAAATGTAGCCATGTGGTTCCACCGGCAGCAATATTGGTTATCTTTTCACAGACACCAATTTAGTTTCTAAGCCATTAGTTTTCCGGGTGAATAGATTTTACTTGTAATTCCTGTAAATGATTTAAAATATTATTATTAGCTAAATATCGATACCTAGCTAGTATAAATGTGGGTATAAAAGTATCGCACCTGCGTGCTTATCAGTTCACAAATAGTTAACCGAGGTTAGCCATATGGTCTCTCATATCAACCTTATTCAACCATAACTAGTTCAAATGACTCAAATGAAACTAGTTGAAGAACCGTTCAATTGCTATATTCTCATAGAAGTATACAAGAACACAATTGAAGCAAAATCGGTTTGATTCACTCGAATCAAAACATGAACATTATATCCACGGTTTGCAAAGATTGCATTCCTTATTTTACAAATGTTTAGGTTCATGTACACAACCGATTTTAGAAAGTAACCACTTAAGTATGCGTACTTAAGTAACCGGATTTGAGTTTGTTTTGGTTTTCAAACTCAGCAGAAATTCGCTGACGTGAACTTTCCACCAATATGCGTACATGTACGCATACTTTGATAACTGGTTGAATTGGTTTTTGATTTCCAAACTCAGCAGAAATTCACGGACGTGAAATTCCGCCAATATGCATACGTGTACGCATACTTAGCAGTCTCCATCAACCATTTAGTACACACACAAGTATGTAT
Organism: Papaver armeniacum; assembly: GCA_023531295.1. Classification (NCBI taxonomy): domain Eukaryota; kingdom Viridiplantae; phylum Streptophyta; class Magnoliopsida; order Ranunculales; family Papaveraceae; genus Papaver; species Papaver armeniacum. The sequence continues at coordinate 339,123 of JAJJWW010017908.1, read as the reverse complement.
ACATTTGGTTCCCGGTTTTGGACTTATACACAAATGTGCAAACACACTGTATGCTTATATCCAAAGATGGTTACATAATTCTAAGCTCTTTATTTCAATCATTGAAATATTCATAGAGAATGAAAATAGCCGTTTTCACACACTATTAGCATCAAAGCAATTTTCAAGATATTGAAATAATTATTATCGAAACATTCCAAGTCTAAACCAAATGATTGTATCACACAAACCATGTAAGATGTTAGTCGACAATTTTCTCATGATATAAGATGACTTGGTCGAAGCGAAAGCTTGCCAACACATATTTCGAGAAATATGTAAGCGAGATAAACTCAGCTCGAAATCCTAAATGTGTATATAGAAAACTGTATCGTAATGCGACTTACGTCTCAACATAGGAGATAGAGTAGAAATAGACTTTCCAAGTGATAGATGAGTTGAAGTCTCCACATACCTTTTGTCGATGAAGTTCCACAAGCTCCCCTTAGTAGTTTTTCGTCTTCAAATGATGAACGCCGTGAAAATTAAGCTCAACTACACAATCTATGTCCTAGTCCGAGACATCTATAAATAGGCCAGAAATCAAGTCTTATAGTTTTGAGCACTAACATTGACAAACATGCTTCAGAAACGCATACGAGTTCGACCGAGCAGTGCTCTAACAATAGAGCCATTGGGCACGAGTACTAAGAAATAGAGCCGTTGGGAACGAGTTCTAAGAAATTGAGCCGTTGGGCATGAGTTCTAAAAAATATGGCCGTTGGGAATGAATCCTATATAAGGAAGATAACCCATTCTTCTTTGCTGCATCAATCTTTGAGGTGAAAATTAAAGCTAAACATTTATTCAATGGCAAATCAATCATCAACTACCAATTCAGTCGAAGAGATTCTTAGAAGATGCAAGCGAACCACTCAATCAATTGATGCAATGGAAAAAGAGATATACAAAAGAAGAGATCAAGCTACTACGAACGCAACTACGTCTTTGTCACCTACCAAATACACTAATGTGATGGATGAAGTGTTAAGAAAACGAAATCCACAAAAAAAAACAACCAAAGATTCATCATCGGCTGCGACATAATACGAAGAAAAACTCAAGGCAAAGAAACGAGGTCAAAAACAATTCCAATTGAGGGCAAGGTTAAAGGATGTTGAAGAAGGATGATCTTCCCGAAGATCCTCAAGATCATACTATATTTTGGATTGAAGTTGGTTGGGATCCTTTCGTTAAACAGATAGGCAAGAAACCACGCTTTGATTATGAACCATCCTACATTTTTTCAACGAAAATCATGTTAGGAAATTATGCATCAAGTACAATGAGTTTCTCGATAGGTACAAAGGGAACAGGTTCGCTGCACAAGATGCATGTAAATCTTGGAGAGCAGAGCCGTTTTATCATTTCGAAGCGGCATTAATTGTTGAATCTCACACTAGGAAAAATAATAACATGTAATGTATTCACACATATCGTCCACCATGTTAAGAAACGAGGGCAGAGCGATACACGGTTTTAATCGAATGATCTGTTGTAATTTCTTTTTTAAGTTATTAATGAACATTAATTTATAAAAATTATTAATTATAAAACTGCAAGTATTACATTAAACCATAACACAATATAGGTGATAATGAAGTTATTAATTTGAATATGAAAATCGTTTGATTACAACACATTCAAACCTTTCATTAATTCAAACAACAACTAAATTAATTTACACAACACTTTTAAAATTAAGTTAACAACAATACTAACTAGAAATTTAGGAAAACACTTTTAATTTAAACCTAGACTAGAAATTAAAAAACTAAACTCAATAAAAGATAAAACAATTAGAGATGGATTACATCATCATCTTCTGAATCTTCAACGATGATTATATTCATCCTCTTCAAAACCTCCTTTTGCTTGCGTCGATAATATTTTTTTTCGTTCGGAGCTACCTGCTAAGGTCCATAGACATTATTGTGTTGTCTTGATCTAAATGCATTTGTTGTTGATGCATTTGATTAGTCTGTTGTTGAAGCTTTTGCAAATTGAGTTGTTCTTCCATTTGATAACTCGGTTGTGGAGTATACTCCCAAATTGTTTGGTATTGGGATTCTTGTTCCACTCTCATTTCTTCCTTCCTTGATCGTGTTTCCTTAAGATACTCCAAAATACTAGCACTTTGTTGATAGATCCTATCTTCTTCCATCTTAACCGAAGATGTTCCCTCACCGCCTTCTCTAAATATACATTGCTCACGATCCTTCTTCTGTCTAGCTTGCATTTTGGATTTTTTTGTTCCTATAGAACGTGCATTATACTTGTAATTCCAACGAGTCTCTCCATTGGATAAAACTTCAGTACCATCTTCGAATGATACAAAGTTACGATGATTATTAAACAACTCACTGTTTTGTGACACAGTGAGTTCATAATTAAATCCAGGGACCTTTTCTCTATACATTTCATAACATGCATCGTACTTGAATGGTTGTCCTGTTTGAAACTGAAATTGCTTCCGAACTTCTTTTAACCGAATATACCTCAATTTAAAAGTTTTGCACCTATATGTTCTTTCTACGAAAATGATTGTCCATGGAATGAGTCGAAACATTACAACTAATCGGTTCACACTTCGTGTTATCGTTTATGGATACGAGATGGAGACAATACGACAACAAGATAACTTGCGTGATTGACTGTGGATACAAGATCGAGACAATACAACAACAAAGTATGATTACTTGATAATAGGTTCAGACTTAACCAAACACAATAGGATTGCTATCAAGTAATTAGGAATTAACGTCTGTGTATTTTACTTCTAATTATAATAAAAACAATTATAATTACGGAAATAGAAAAGTAAAAGACACAGCAAGATTTTGTTAACGAGGAAACAGCAAATGCAGAAAAACCTCGGGACCTTGTCCAGAATTGAATACTCTCAGGATTAAGCCGTTATACAAAATCTAAGCCAACTTCGTATAGTTGATACCAAGCAACTAAACCTATAGTTCACCTAGTTCCGTTTGTATCCATGCGCCTCCAACTTGCAATAAGTCACGCACTTGGAACAATTCCTTTGGTTCGTATTCCAAACAGTAAAGGAACAACAAATTTGTTCGGTAATAACTCTTTTCAAACAACGTGATATGAGTTTGACAAAAGGCTCTTCCGGTTATCCCAATAAACTCCTTTGTCAGGTTTTTAGATCAATCTCTTAACAACTACCAAAGTAATTGTGTAGACTATGCAATCAATACTTTGAATCACAAAGAATTGTATTGATGCCGATCTACTCAACTAATCAATCAAGGTTATCACAAAGATAAACCGATTATAGTTGGATCCCCAGCCGATCAAGTTTTGTGCACACCAAAGATTATGAACTCAAATAAGAAATCTTCTTTGTCTTCAAATCTTCTTAGATCTTCAATAAATACCTACACACAATCAACTTGAATCTCTTGTGATCAATCACACACAGAACGGAGTCTGTTAACAATGGATTATCACAAGACGTATTTAGATCTACTAACAGTCTAAAGATCCACGTCGACACTTCGATCTAGTTTGAGTGAATATTATATCGGAAGAGAATATTCTCAAGCATAAACAAACTAGATGCAATCAAAGTTCAACAACCGTTAGTCAATCGAATCAATCAAAAACTAATAATAAACTTCAATTATCTAGTTTCCCACCAACGGTACTCGTAGAGCTTCCCAATCTCAAAGAAGTCTTTAAAACGAGTGATCGTAGGAGATTTCGCCTAAGTAGGGTATGTTCCTCTCCGAATAGACGGCTCCACCAGCAACAACACAACAAGGTAGTTTTGCTGGCTCTGAGGATTAGTTTGCTTGAAATGCAAACTTCAATATTTATATACCAAGGAAGTTTGGAACCAAGAAATTTCCAAAACCGAAAATATTCTCAAGATATGCAATATATTTCCAAATTCGGTTTTCATAATTCCTGAAAATTGCTCTGTCCAAATATTGACCTAAATCTCAGTAGAAAATCTCCAATTAGTAAATGCACATTGCCAATTTTTATTTTCTAAAGATATGCATTTTAATTGCTGGAAATTAAAAGCATATAAAACTAAAAACTTGAATTAAAAGATTCTCAATTTATTTCGATCTGGGATTCTCCTTTAGTTATTAAGGAATATCTTTGAACAATAAAAGATAAGAATTGCTGCACATGTTCAAAGTATGTCGACATCTTTACTTAGTAAATCCTTTTTCATATTTACAATCTTGAAACCGTTTTTCCACACTTCCAAACGAGTTTAAAATTGGTTCATTTTATTTCCAAGAACTATGTGATTGATTATCCTATCAAATCACCATTAATGGGTTTCACGGAACTACCAAAAAAAGTTTCGGTTCTACCTCCATGTGGGTACTAGGATCGGTCACACTAGCTTTCCAAAAATTGGTTGACTAGGTACTAGGATCGGTTACCACATAATTATGGTATTTAACTTGTAATCGGTTGCACAAGTCATAGGATCGGTTCCCAATTACTACGACTTGTTGTACCTCTTACAAGGATCGATTCCACACACTTGTGATCGATTGCACCTCTTACTAGGATCGGTTTCCCAATGTCTAGAGTTGGTCATACCAATTATAATATATCGATCATACCATCTCAGGTAATTACTTAAGATCAGTTTCAAAAATAAAAGTCATACCAATACAAAAGTCAGGCATTGTGAATAGTTTTACCAAGATACATAAACAAGTTATGAGAGGTTATACTAAACACACATATTGGTAATCCAAAGATTTGCAATGAATAACAATATCAATAATCCTAGCGATTTCCCTTTCGATTTACAAAACAAGTTTATGAATTGTACTTCCTTTAAACGAATGTAAAATATTGTTTCCTAGGAATAAATCTTCACCCATACCCATACATAATCACAATAGTATTCATACGATTATGTCGATGTCTTATATACGAAGTTCAAAAGATGGACGTTATACTTCGTATTGTAATTCCTTAATACTATGTTTAACTAGAGTATAATCATTCACAACTCCGCAGTTTTATTTTCAATATGCACGACTTGAAAGATACGTTAAGAATGAAATAGTTCAAGTCAAATATTACTAACCTCAAGAGGAAGGATGATGTCGTCGTTGTAGCTCTTTACTTCTTCACATTCTTCAAGTCTTCACGTAATACTTGTAAGTCTCATATCCTAGTAACTTTCTAGCTAACTTATACGAAGTTGACTCTAGTAAATAATCAAGCGACTCTTTAAATGAGTTTTGGTTCACTAAAATATGACCACCAAACTTGACATACTAACGCTTGGTGGGTTCAACCGAGCTATGCTCTAACAGAACTTACCAAATCTTCGTGGCTCGCACTGCTTTTGGTTTGCCGATATATAGCGTTAAGAATGGACATGAATTCTCTGACATATTTTTTTATTCCTTTCATATTGGTTTTTAAGGATCCCCAATCTCTTCCATTAGGATTGCCATTGCGTTCGACAAAAATTTGGTGAATACGTATCCAAAACATAGCGTTTTTTTTTTCCCGAACCCACAATTTCGTCCATACTCACATAAATAAAGGCTGCAGTAAGATCAATCTCTTCCCGTTGAAAAAAATTATTAACCATTTTTAATGAAACTAAAATATAAAAACTTGAGTAATATAAGATAAATATAAAAATCAAAGAAGTATAGTAAGAAGAAGAAAAATAAGAAATCAATTGATTTGGGGTGATTTGAGTAGAGAATTAGAATGGTATTATAGAGGATTTTGAAAAAATGACCGTGAGTACCAAAAATCTGTTGTGCCATGTGGCACAACATTAAAGGTAGTGTAACTTATTGTGTTATAACAATGCACACTACATCCCTCCTTAGGATGCTAAGTTATGAATTAATATCTATATCAGCGTGTGGCGCAATGTTAAAGGTTGGAGTATCAAAGTACGCTACAACGGAATACACCAAATCACTACCAAGATCGCTTAGTTATTATGCAATAGGTTGTAGTATAGGCACATGGGTGTGTCTTTCTGTCAGAGGTAGCTGAGCAGTCTGCACAACTTTTAGTACGAAGGCGCAGTTGTCAACCACGTGGGATCAGAGTACGTGGCATCCTATGACTGGCGAAGGTACGCAGCCAACGAAGGTACAACTTGTACGTAGGTTTCACAGTTCACGATGGCACGTGGGGGAAGCTAAGGTGGCATCGTCTGATTGGAGATGGTGGGCGGCCAACGAAGGTACAATATGTACTAAGGCTAGCTGGGTAGTTCCCAAAGGAACGTGGGTCAGCTGAGGTGGCAGAGTCCGATTGGATAAAGCCTGCGGTGAACGAAGGTACCATTGGTACGGAAGATATATCAGGATATGATAGACCCAAAGACAACAAAGATATATTTGGAGAGAAGAGGCTATAAATACCAAGCTTCACCAACATAGAAGAGGGATATTTTGGGTGAGCTAGGATGAAAAGACTCACTCTCTCTCTATTTTCTCTCTTATTTTCTAGAGCTTCATACTTTCTATAATGGAGTTCTTCCACTCAAATGTAACAAGATCAATAATAAACTTATCATCTTTACCCGTGGACGTAGGTTAAGATTAACCGAACCACGTAATCTCTAGTGTGATTTATTAACTTAGTTGCACTTACATTATCTTCTTACTTAACTATTTACTTAATGAGTTGTCTTTGTTCTCAGAGTTATCTCTGTTTTATGAGTGATCTTTGTTCTCAGAGTTATCTCTGTTCTCTGGGTTGTCTCTGTTCATCTGAGATATCTCTTTATTTAGCATATCTGCTTACTTGTCTCTATTCTTACAGAGTTACCATTGTTTTCTTAGCATCTGCTCTATCGAAGTATCTTTACTTACTTAGTATATGATCTTCTGAGCGGATCTCATTACGAACGTACCTTTTATTACTCAACAGTATCAGTTCAACTGAGGTATCTATACTACTTAGTATATGATCCTCTGAGTTGCTCATATTACGTAGACTATGGGAAAATTAGTAGTCACGGTTTGGCGCTAGAAACGAGCTGGACCGAAAAGCTCTTGATTTTCGTTATATTTGCTATTTCATCATATTTTTTCTTTAGATCTTATTTACAAGATCAGATCTAAGAATAAAAGGCATAGATCTCACATTCTAGTGAATATTTATCATTCTTTGACAATTTTTCGAGTATTAAACCTCGAAGAAATCTTGAAATCTTACGGATCTACAAAAAGTGGTTATGAAACACCTTTAAAAACACTTTTCAAAGCTTAAAAAGCTATTATTTTTTTGTTATTTGCTTGATCATGGGCAAACCTTTTCTGGATCTGAATACCTTTGTTTCCGAAGGAACCTCAGTAATGGACTAAAATCCCTAAGGTTATTTATGATCTGAGGGTCGTTTTCTTTCGCATATGCCTTCTTTTACTCAGCTTGTGGTATTCTCTGTCATTTTTTAATATCTGAGCAAACCTTCTCTGGATCTGGATACCTTCGTTTCCGAAGGTACCTCAACAAAAGTTTTGGAGTAAAACCCCTAAGGTTATTTATGAGCTGAGGTCGTTTTCTTTCGCATACGCCTTCTTTTACTCAGCTTGCAGTACTCTCTTCCGTTTTTGAATCTGAGGTTCATTTAGGAACTAAGTCCCAAACATTGGACAGTTCTATTAAATACGAACTCAACAAACATATCTCTGTTAAGCTCTATAATAAACTTTTAATTTTTAATTTTTTTTATTTCCGTAATGGGGCTACTAGGAGCGTAGCCTACCCCTTTTTCTCTTTACTCTCAAGAAACGGAAATACAAAGGTCAAAATTACGAAGCCTTGGAGCGAAAATAAAGCTTATCTTTGGTTCGAATGTATTCATATACATTCTCAACAACCAAAGACCATTACGAAGGCTGCCCTTGGCTCGTACATGTCTAAGTACGAGTATACAGGGGCAAAGATGGAGCTTATCTTTGGTTCGAATGTATTCATATACATTCTCAACAACTAAAGAAAATTACGAAGGCTGTCCTTGGATCATACGTACCTAAGTACGAGCATCCAGGGGCAAAGATGGAGCTTATATTTGGCTCGAATGTACTTATATACATTCTCAACAGCCAAAGACAATTACGAAGACTGCCTTTGGCTCGTACGTATCTAAGTACGAGAAGCTAAGGGCAAAAAATGGAGCTTATCTTTGGTTCGAATGTATTTATATACATTCTCAACAACCAAAGAAAATTACGAAGACTTCCTTTGGATCGTACGTATCTAAGTACGAGAAGCTAAGGGAAAAAATGGAGCTTAACTTTGGCTCGAATGTATTTATACACATTCTCAACAACCAAAGAAAATTACGAAGACTGCCTTTGGCTCGTACGTATCTAAGTACGAGAAGCTAAGGGCCAAAATGAAGCTTATCTTTGGCTCGAATGTATTTATATACATTCTCAACAACCAAAGAAAATTACAAAGGCTGTCCTTGGATCATACGTACCTAAGTACGAGCATCCAGGGGTAAAGATAAGAGCTTATCTTTGGCTCGAATGTATTTATACACATTCTCAACAGCCAAAGACAATTACGAAGACAACCTTTGGCTCGTACATATCTAAGTACGAGCAGCCAAGGGCAAATACAAATCTTATCTTTGGCTCGAATGTATTTATACACATTCTCAACAGCCAAAGACAATTACGAAGGCTACCTTTGGCTCGTACATATCTAAGTACGACCAGCCAATGGCAAATATGGAGCTTATCTTTGGCTCGAATGTATTCATATACATTCTCAACTGCCAAAGACAAAAACGAAGACTGCTCCGTGGCTCGTACTTATCTAAGTAAATAAAGCCAGGGGGCAAAAACTGTAGCGCCCCCTAAGCTAGCAGCTGACTAATCCAAGAGATTAGCTAAAAACTGAGGCACTAACGATCTAATACATCTATTTAAACATTAAGAAAGAAGTTGTAAACAAAGATTAACCCGAATCTAAACCCTCTCTAAAATAAATACAAGAACTCCTCTCAAGTGATACATATTTAATAGTGAGTTGGTTTACAAATAGAATATACAACAAAATAAACATAGCGTAAGCTAACCAACTAATTAAACCAATACCTCGAAGCTTTCAACGTCGCGTGAACATCTTGATCTGTCTCTGAAACTGAAAGTGGAATGGGTGAGCACATCATCCCTAAAAGTGGTGCCCAGTAGAAATAATAACTAACTTTCAATTAATCACTAGAATGATTTGAAGAAAATGCAGGTTTTACTGAAAACCGATAAAATACGGAAAATAGATAAAACATAAATAAGATAATAAGTGTATTGAATTATAAAGTTCTACCAACCATTAAACCGGCACACATTCACAACATAAATAATAGTTGAGCGACGTCTTCCTTCGGAGTAGCAAGGCATGACTGTTGCGGATTCTTCAATGATCATTAAAGCGCCCATGTGGTTTCCGTCCTCAAGTCATAAACGATATGTACCTTACCAGTACCTCATTCTACGCGCACTCTACATAGCAAGTATCCAAAGAGATCTAATGGTAACAACATTATATCCGACCGAAGTCCTTACATAGTGCAGAGCCATATACACTGCGTAAATCCAACAATCTTATATAAGATTCTCAACATCACTCTCTCTAAACACCAAAACATAATATAATAACTTTTGAAAGTAATTTAAAAGAAACAGTAAACATTCACGTATGAGACATGCGTTGCCCCCGTACAGAAATAGGGAAAATATAATGGCCAAATTAGAACCAGACCTATATAATATTCAATCCAACGAGGTCTATCTAGGTTTTCTTAAATTAGGTATAACATTTGGGGGCACAAATCTCACACCAATCAAAAGGAAACCTTCTCCCTTTCATGCTAACAAATAATAAGGAATGTAACCGCTTTCCAGTCAATGGAAAGAATCACATCTTGAAAAATAAGTAAATACTCCCAAAACACAGATATTAGTTGTTTCTAAAGATCCAAGCCCATCCCAAAATGTAAAAGAAAACTAGTTTGTAATACACGCATATAATACATGCATACACTATCATATAATAACAAAGATATGCATGGATTTCACAAAAGATAGATTTGTAAAACAATAATGAATACAAGAGAGTTCATTATCGATTCCCACCTCTTTTGATGACAAGCCTTGCCTACCTCGAGATCCATAATCCACTGGTTCATTCTTTAGATCGTTCGTTGTTAATAACGACTAACTTTGAATCACACAAGCACTCTAATGATTAGCCAAAAGGCTCATACAAGGCTCATAACACAATCTCATACAATTCTCTAGTTATAGGTTAAGTAAATTATCTAATGGTTCTAAGTTCATTTATGGTTCTATACATTTTCATTATTCTACCTTTAGCATATCTACAGTTTACTAATCCAATTAGATTGATTTTACAGTCCATTACCTAAGTCTAAAGAGTATCTACAACTTTGTAGAAGGAACTAAAGGTTAATTCAGACCATAAGGTCCAATATATCAGAATAGGAAAACTATTCCTAAGCCCAAGTCCACTGAACAAGTCCATTTATCTAAGGCCCGGTCCATATGATTCAACTGACAGTGGCTAATGGTCAATGGGGTCAATTAACAGTCCACGTCAAGTCAAAGTCCAGGGTCAAGGTCAAGTCTAGGTCAAATGGTCAGAGTCAAATAGGAATCGGTGAGTCAACTCAGTCAACAAGACTGATTCAGGTCAAAGGGTTAACTCAGTCAGATTGTCTGAGTCAGGGTAATCTAGGTCAGTCAGGTTCGATCGAAATAAAAGCTCAAGGCCAAAGCCTTTGCACAAGCCAGAGCCACTGTTCAGGCCAAAGAATATTAATGCACAAACAAAGTGCAAAACCTAACCTGCCAAGACTAAAATGATGCAATACACAACAAGCTAAACACAAAACAACGTCTACTCTTTTAACAACTCAATTCAATATTAACAACACCATTTCTAATTCTTGATTCTCAAACAATTCTAGTTTCTGTCACTATCTAGATTCATCACCATTTCATTCAACAATTACAACTCGCCTTACAACACTAACATATTTCCTTCCACTAAGCTTCAGTATCAGTTTAACATCAACTTCTTTCCACATTCATAACACCCATGCAATATCTACTTTAGTTATAACCCTTGTGTCTCACCACCAACTCAGCTTCACATATGCCATTAACACCTGCAAGTCCTTATCTTCTTACTAACCACCAGTTTCATAAACCACAACCCCAGCATCATGTACTCAACAATTCAACATCACTAAGAAGACACCACCACCCTAACTTCATCAACTGTAACTCAACACAACACCTCAGTTGAGGCCACCACTGGCATTCATATAAATACCACCAGAAACTCCCAATAGCCTCACTATAACTTATAACTCAGTACAATCATTTACATCTGCAAATCCAATTCAATTGTACATGGAAGTTATTCATTCTTCTTGCTCCAACTCATAAATCCCCTAATTCGTTCATCTAACTTCAATAGTATCACAATCTAACTATCACAGCCAGAACTAACCCCATTCTTCTAATGGAAGAACTCAAGCTCTTCTTTCAACCATGTCCACTCAGTACTAACACTTGCAACACACGCTTCACCACCAACAGCTTTACCAATACCAATTTTAAGGCATCCAGACTCCAGCATCATCACCTGCAACTCCATTCCCAGGCAACCACCTTCACTATAATCTAATCCCTGACCTGCAACAATCATTCATCTTCTTCGTCTCCAACTGAGCTTGACTCAATGAACTCCCTGAAATCATTTAGCTCCACCAGATCGCAACTGAGATTCCTAGGATCTCATTTTATCCATCAATTACTACCTCCATATACAGATACTCTCAAGAACAAACCCTAATATCACTGAAACCTTAGTTCTTCAATTTCTTCGCAAAACAATCCAACGCCAACAATTTAAACAACAACCCAGTTGATCTTCATCTATCAACAAATCAATATGCTTCTCAATTTTAAATAACCCCAAATAAGATTCAAAACCCTAACCCAAAACTCAATTTCCTAAAGAAACCAAAATTAAACCTTATAGAATACTTTCCATCCTAATTAACAACGAACCCATGAAATTATTCACCAAAACAAACTCAATTTCATAAATAAATAACAATAGATTAAGAACCCTAATTAAATCTCTGATTTACCTTCTCTGTGAAGTCCGAATCATTTATCCTAATCAACTCCACCACCAATAGACTCTACACAATCCATCTCTTGATCACACGATGTCCTAATCACTAATTTGTTCCCCAAATAATCATGCGGAGGAAGAACAGAAGGAGGCAGAGAAAAGAATAAGAAAGAAGAAGAGAGAAGAAGAAAGAAAAGATAAGAAGCAAATCTTCTCGACTTGGTCTTGATAAGGCCGACCAAAATGCTAAAGGCACCAGAGAAACGGATAAGGGCAGCCAGGCGGTTTAAAAGCAAAATGGTATTTTGCCCTTCATACTAATTTGATGATATCTTCTTTGTCCGGTATCCGAGTGACACGTTCGAGTAGTCTATTTCGTATAACTTTTCGAGACATATTCAACGGTACTAATTTCGTATCTAGGTCGTTGTTAGATTAATTTATATTAATTAAAATCCACGTTAACTAATCGAGTCATTAGCGGTTAAATCGTGTCTTGACGGGTCTAATAGCGTTGACGAACTTGAGGGTCGTTACAAAAACGGAACTTATCTTTGGCTCAAATGTATTTATATAAATTCTGAACAACCAAAGAGAATTACGAAGACTGCCTTTGGGTCGTACATATCTAAGTACGAGCAGTCAAGGGCAAAAACGAAGGTTATCTTTGGCTCGAACGTGTCCATACACGTTCTCAGCAGTCAAAGACTATTACGAAGGCTGCCCTTGGCTTGTACATATCTAAGTACGAGTATACAGGGGAAAAGATGGAGCTTATCTTTGGCTTGAATGTATTTATACACATTCTCAGCAGTCAAAGACTATTACGAAGGGTGCCCTTGGCTCGTACATATCTAAGTACGAGTATACAGGGGCAAAGATAGGAGCTTATCTTTGGCTCGAATGTATTTATACACATTCTCAACAACCAAAGAAAATTACGAAGACTGCCTTTGGCTCGTACATATCTAAGTACGAGAAGCCAAGGGAAAATATGGAGCTTATCTTTGGCTCGAATGTATTCATATACATTCTCAACAGCCAAAGACAATTACGAAGGCTATCCTTGGATCATACGTACCTAAGTACGAGCATCCAGGGGCAAAGATAAGAGCTTATCTTTGGGTCGAATGTATTTATACACATTCTCAACAGCCAAAGACAATTACGAAGACATCCTTTGGCTCGTACATATCTAAGTACGAGCATCCAAGGGCAAATACAAATCTTATCTTTGGCTCGAATATATTTATACACATTCTCAACAGCCAAAGACAATTACGAAGCTTGTCCTTGGATCATACGTACCTAAGTACGGGCATCCAGGGGAAAAGATGGAGCTTATCTTTGGATCGAATGTATTTATACACATTCTCAACAGCCAAAGATAATTACGAAGAATATCCTTGGCTCATATGTATCTAAGTACGCGAATCCAAGGGAAAATACGAAGGTTATCTTTGGCTCGAACGTGTCCATACACGTTCTCTACAGTCAAAGACTATTACAAAGGTTGCCCTTGGCTCGTACATATCTAAGTACGAGCATCCAGGGGGAAAAGCGAATCTTATCTTTGGATCGAGTATTTTCATATGGAAACCAAGGGAGATCAACATGATGCAAGGCTATGCAACCTAGCGGAGGTAAGGCTGAACGAAGAAAGAGCCGCCGAACATCAACATGAAAGGAAAAGAAGAAGGGAGAACACCAGTGAAGTGAAGAACGAAGACTTCAAGGTTCCCGGAGCCCCCTCGCCTAAGGATACAAGCAATAACCACGCTCCGGAGGGTGATAGTTCCAAAGACTGTCCTTGACTCGTACTATCTAAGTGTGAGCAATTAAGGACGAAGATGAAGCATAAGGACGAAGGTTCAAAATACAACTCGCATGGAAGGACAAAGCTTCGTTTGTCTAAAATTCGTAAGCTTATCGCTTTGCGCATTTCTGGGGGCAAAGGAAGGTTTGTAGCACCAACATCATCAACGAAGGTCAATCCCCCCAAACCGTACCTACAAACGAAGGTGGAGGTCATAATACTTGGAGCCAAAGACAATCCAAAGATACGAATTAAATGTACAAGTCAACAAAGCCCGTGTGCGTAGGCGTACGCATACGCAAAGAGGCTACAAACCATACTCATCTACGAGGAGTCACACGACGACGCACAAGCAGACGCAACCTGTGAACCACCACTATTGCGATGCTTTCAGTCTAGAAATGCACGAAGCTTGTATACATTTGTATACCCATAGGTGCACAACTCAAATGCAGCGAAGAACGAAGTATGTATACATATGTTTACCCCAACTCTCCAACCTGAGGAACATACGAAGTGCCAAAGACTAATGCAAGGGGCAGTTCGTTGCAAGAAGAAAATTTTCAATACTAAGAAGAAGCAACAATTCAATTCTATAGGGTACCCTTAGAATACACATGGTGCCAAAGGAATTTGTATTTCTATACAGGAACGAAGCCTACACGAGCAGTACTCACTGCAACCATAACGAAGCCTACAAGGGGCATCTCACTACAAGCAAAGTACCCTGTGGCTCCTAAGGCGAACATGTAGCTGACAAAGAGGAGGATGAAACCTCAAATTACATGGACGAAGGCTCCATAAATGCAAATACTTTTCCTTTCAAAAGTTGCAAGAACCAGCTTTCAAAAGCAAAAGGGGGCAAACATACATCAATCATGGTGCCTCTACAACATCAACTAAAAATAACAAATACATGGTGAAGGTAATACAATTGTAAGGTATGCTTATATACGTAGCAATAAATATAAAGCTTGGATTTGGAATATAGCTTTTAATGCGTGTGAAATAAAACAAACATGGAAAAAATAAGGGTTAGAACTGACACCCACCGTCAGAATTGACGACAAAAATGAAAGGTTAGAAATGACACCCACCGTCATAATTGATGATGAGGCAAGGCAAGGCATAACT
The DNA here is from genome assembly GCA_023531295.1 of Papaver armeniacum. Classification (NCBI taxonomy): domain Eukaryota; kingdom Viridiplantae; phylum Streptophyta; class Magnoliopsida; order Ranunculales; family Papaveraceae; genus Papaver; species Papaver armeniacum. The sequence goes on along the minus strand of JAJJWW010017908.1, from coordinate 323,969 downwards.
GCGCATATGTCAATACTCGGATCCTCGGGGCAATAGGTCCCTTCATGAGGCAGTAAGAAAAAGTAAGATATACCCTATAGAGATACCTTGTCAAAGTAAAGCAGCCTTCGCGCTGAACGCGTATGGTTATAAGAAAATTATTGCCCACGTAGGGACCCTCGTCACCACGGTACCTTCTGGCCAAAGGATACTCTGGTAGGAAGTTGAATGTTCCACCAAGGTTAATCATACCTTAGCACCGAGCGATGGCTTGATTGTGCGACAAACTAGACACACTATGTCATAAATATTGTACAACAAAGCAAGCAAAATGCTATAACACACATTACCAAAAGGTAAAAAATACAAAGTAGTATATATACATACTATATTTGCGCAGGTACAAACAATACGGGGAAAAGCTTAACCAAAGATAAAGGTTTCAAAAGGTATACTCCCATTGCAAAGGAGCGAAGCTACAACAACGAAGGTACACCAGGAGACAACTCCATACTAGGCAAGTAAAGAAACATCTTAGAGTCATCTTAGCCGAAAGAAAAACTAAAAGGTAAATATTATACGCCCAAGCAATAAGATCAAACTCATCTAAAACTTAGTTGCATGCTATGAGGGGATACCTTCCGACCACGTTATATCTTGCTCAGGTGACGACTGGTTCAAAATGATAGCAAAGATACCTAAGCAGCGAGCGAAGGCTCCGCTTTTAAAAGGGATGAAAACTACTATCCCGGCCTCATCTTTCATTAACGAAGGCGTGGGCTTCGTAAACAAATACGTACATACATACATGCATACATACATATATGCATAATATATACACATATACATACATGCATACATACACACTACATGCTTGCATACGTACAACCATTCATATATTTGTGTGATAATATTAGCATCAGAACCATGTTCAAATACTTGGAGGGTACCTTAGCAAATACTTCGAGGGTACCTCAGCAAATTATTTCGAAGGTACCTTAGTAAATTACTTCGATACTTCAATACTTCGAGGGTACCCCAGAAAAATACTTCGATACTTCTCTACATCGACAAACTACTTCAATACTTTGAAGGTACCTCATTAATATACTTCGATACTTCTATATTTCGAAGGTACCTCAGCAAATTACTTCGATACTTCTATATTTCGAAGGTACCTCAGTAAATTACTTTGATACTTCTATACTCCAAGGGTACCTCAGCAAATTACTTCGATACTTCTATACTTCAATGGTACCTCGGAAAATTTACTTCAAGGATACCCCATCAAGCTGCTTCGAAGGTATCTCAGTAAACTTATTTGGTAGTTCGATGAGAATCTTCAGCGAAATAAACGAAGGAGGATCAAGATTTTTTCTTAAGGGTCATTATTCGAATAACCATCAAGAAAAGGGGCAAACTGTGAGTACCAAAAATCTGTAGTGCAACGTGGCACAACATTAAAGGTGGTGTAACTTATTGTGTTACAACAACGCACACTACATCCCTCCTTAGGATGCTAAGTTATGAATTAATATCTATATCAACGTGTGGCGCAATGTTAAAGTTGGAGTATCAAAGTACGCTACAACGGAATACACCAAATCACTACCAAGATCGCTTAATTATTAAGCAATAGGTTGTAGTATAAGCACATGGGTGTGTCTGTCTGTCATAGGTAGCTGAGCAGTCTGCACAACTTTTAGTACGAAGGCGCAGTTGTCAACCACGTGGGCTCAGAGTACGTGGCATCCTCTGACTGGCGAAGGTACGCGGCCAACGAAGGTACAACTTGTACGGAGGTTTCACAGTTCACGATGGCACGTGGGGGAAGCTAAGGTGGCATCGTCGGATTGGAGATGGTAGGCGGACAACAAAGGTACAATCTGTACTAAGGCTGGGTAGTTCCCAAAGGAACGTGGGTCAGCTGAGGTGGCAGAGTCCGATTGGATAAAGCTTGCGGTAAACGAAGGTACCATTGGTACGCAAGATATATCAGGAAATATATTTATCTGCTTACTTGTCTCTCTCTCTCTCTATTTTCTCTCTTATTTTCTAGAGCTTCGTACTTTCTATAATGGAATTCTTCCACTCAAATGTAACAAGATCAATAATAAACTTATCATCTTTACCCGTGGACGTAGGTTAAGATTAATCGAACCACATAATCTCTAGTGTGATTTATTAACTTAGTTGCACTTACATTATCTTCTCACTTAACTATTTACTTAATGAGTTGTCTCTGTTCTCAGAGTTATCTCTGTTTTATGAGTGATATTTGTTCTTAGAGTTATCTCTGTTCTCTGGGTTGTCTCTGTTCATCTGAGATATCTCTTTATTTAGCTTATATGCTTACTTGTCTCTGTTCTACAGAGTTACCATTGTTTTCTTAGCATCTGCTCTATCGAAGTATCTTTACTTACTTAGTATATGATCTTCTGAGAGGATCTCATTACGAACGTACCTTTTATTACTCAACAGTATCAGTTCAACTGAGGTATCTATACTACTTAGTATATGATCCTCTGAGCTGCTCATATTACGTAGACTATGGGAAAATTAGTAGTCACAATGACCGTTGGTATCCGACAGTAGAGAAGATAGAGCCGTTATTAATGATGGATGGTTAAGATCGGGTGTGAGAGAGGTGTAAACGAAAAAAGGTCAAACAAATATATTTACAGAAACGGCTACTCAGTAGCCGTAAGGCGTAAATTCATACGGCAACTGAGTAGCCGTGTGGTTTTCCTTCCCTACTAGGCGGATTAGATGTGATCTCCTTGTAGGGAAAGAGAGGGATATACCTACACATATATCAATATACTCAGAATACAGGAGGGACACAGTTATGGGGACGATATTGATGTTTCCAAAAGGCGCTGCAACTAGTGTGATCAATTTTTTGTGATCAAATTTTTTGTTATTTTAAATTCCATTTAGAACTATCATTAGTAATTTAGGCTTGTTAATGCAGGAAACAATTAAGTGGCGATCATTCGTTTTATTGATCGGTGTGGGCAAGTTTGTTACTTCCTAACTCGTAATTGCATGTAAGAGAACTAACGGAGCAATTGAGCTCAGTTCTATTATAAGGGGTTGTCACTTGTCAATGACTTTTAATTAGATTAATTTCTCTTCTTCTACTTCTTGTTTGGGTTTAAGTGGAACGACCTTGATTGGGTTTGGTAGTAAAATTTTAGTAGTAGTAGTAGTGCCAGTGGCGATGGAAGTAAATAGATAAAACTAAGCCATTTTTCTCAATTGGTGGCCAGATTTGTATCTTTTAGTTGGTGAAGTCAGGACAAGGGTTGATGGAAAGAAGAGAGATGCGTTTTGGATAAGGAGATTACATGTGTTGGATTTTTGAGTCGCGTACGCGCTAAATATCAAGGACACACTGTAGAAGCGACGGCTCTGCTGCTTGCAATTTATTGTACCTCGTGTATGCCGTCTCTTTTTGTGGGGTTGGCCGAATGAAGCGGTTGAAATTCATAGAATAGCATGCTTGTAAGTTCGACTTTGTAAAGTAAATTTGCTCCTTGACAATTCTTTCCCGGACAAAGCTGATGAAATTCCTTTTTGAGATCTTGGAATTGTATGCGAAGGGTCTTAACACCTTTACACTCCAAACTTATTTAGCACCTCCCACCCCTATAATCATGTTTATTAAGAAAGCAACTAATGAAATTGATGTGGAACCTACTACATGGGGCTCTACACGGCATGTCTCAGATTTCTTCATTTCTTTTGACTCGAACAAATGAAATTCCAAGCCCAAATGCCTCGGGGTCTTTCGATCAAGTCTTTTTTACGGGGCAGCTGAAGACCCGAAAGCTATATAAGTGCAAAAGCAACCGTGCTCCTTGTATCTTAATTGCCTTCACCCCATGAGGCATAGGCTCCTTATGCCACCCTAACTGAAATACTAATTTCTGTTACCGAGCCTATGGCATGAGTAACCTAAACTTTCATTGCAAAATACTACAAGAAACACATCTTTTTTCTTTTTTTTTTGAAAAGCATATATATTAAAAACCGGCTAGTTGGGATTGAAAAATTCCCACCTAGCATTATACAGGGCAGCTAAATTGTTTTCCGGCATCAGTTTTTCCCATTTTTCTCCTGTAGAGGGATATTCAAGGAAAAACTTCGCCTGAGCACATAAGTTTGGGCTATACTTCCGCTTAGATAGGTTACATTTTAGGGAATTAAAATAGTAAATCAAGTTTGTTGCATAATTAAACAATACATTTTCTTCATTTTCTTCTTTCATTCTCCTTTTCTTGTTGAGTTGTCTTCTGATCTTAGTATCTTCAACCTCCAGAGTGATATCCTTCCATCCGTTCTTTTGTGCCACCAACAAAGCTGCAAATACTCCTATTGTGGTTGCTTGACTTGAGTTTCCTGTTGTGCAATAGACCTCTGCTGACCATGTATTGATGTCATTTTCATCAGTAATATTCAAAATCAAACATGTCTTCTGTTGTTTCCTGTTGATAGAAGCCTGTATGTTTATTGTGTGCATTTTTTTGAGAACTTCCAGCTGAAGAGAATCTCTTTGGGTTATAGATGGTTGTCTGACTTGGGTATAAACTTTTTTTGTTTTCTGATGAGTACTTATCTGTTTGTTGATCAGTTCTAAAGTAACGACCGGGTTTGGTTTTTGTCCTTGAAAAGTGGTTGAACACCTAGACTTCCAGATACCCCAGCTAGCGGTTGCACAAATTTCTGGGAAATTTGTGTAAAGAAGGTTACTTTGCCCGGTGCTGTCGAACCAGGAAAGAAACCAAGCATTTAAAGAGGCTGAATTGTTATGATTAGTGGACTGCCCTATGTTCATTTCAAACCACACAGCACGACTAAAAGTGCAATCCAAAAGCAAGTGTGAAATGGTTTCATCACTATTCTTACACATACAACATAATGGGGAAATGTCAGTAACTCTTTTGTGCAGATTATGGTTAACTGGTAAGATATCATGTAACATTTTCCACATGAACAGTTGAATTCTGGGGATAGTTTCTAAACGCCATTTTTTTTTCCAAATGCCAGTATTTTGGTGCAACCCTCTATCTTGCTCAGGCCTAGAGTTTACCAGAAAACTATAAAAGTTTTTAACAGAGAAACCACCTTTGTTGTTTGTCAGCCATACCAATTTATCCTCTTCTTGTTCATTTCCTGAGATTAGGATATGTTTGACATTTTCAGCCACTCTCGGTTGGAAAATTTGGTCAATGAAATCAAGATTCCATGTACCAGAATTAGGCAACTTCAGTTGATTTACATGTGTAAGAGTATTTTCTATAATTGGGGTGACATCTTCCTGGTGAATGGAGTTTGGATAGTTTTTTGGGATCCAATTTTGTTTCCAGATATGTATGTTCTTGCCATTACCTATTTGCCAGGTTGCATTTTTCTGAATTATTTTTAAACCTTTCCATAGGCATTTCCAAAGCCAAGAGATATTAGATTTTGGTTTATCCCCAGTAAGCAACAAAGGAGAGCAGAGTTTGAAGTACTTAGATTTCATGATATTCCCCCATAGGCAATCTTGATTGTGGATGAGACGCCAAACAGTTTTTGTTATCATAGCGAGATTGAATTCTTCGAAATTTTTGAAACCTAGACCTCATATGTCCTTGGAAAGGCAAAGAGCATTCCATTTATTAGGGAACAAACCTTTGGATTTCCCTTCCTTATGCCCCCAAAAGAAGCTTCTATTAAGGGCATCCAACTTTTTAGTGATGTTTTTAGGAATGAAAAAGCATGTCATTTGATAAGTTTCCATGGAGTCAGCAACATGTCTGATCATGACCGCTTTTCCAGGGGGAGACAAATGTATCCCCCTCCAACCTGGTAATCTCCCTTTCAATCTATCAACAATAGATTCAAAACATTCAATTTTGGATCTGTGCGTAAATAGAGGCATCCCCAGATACTTATCTTCTAACCTAATTCTTCCAACTTTCATAATATCAACAAGATCTCTTGCTAATCTATTTTCCACACTTTTTCCGAAGAAAATGCCCGACTTTTGATAATTTATGGGTTACCTAGATCCTTCACTAAAGGTGTCCAAAATTTTCATTAAGCTTCTACACTCTTTTTTAGTTGCTCTAGCAAAAATAAGGCAATCATCCGCAAAGAGCAGATGGGTTATGGGGGTGCTCCAACAGCCACTTTAATCCCGTGAATTTTTCCTCTATCCTCCGCGTCTTTAATAACACGAGATAGACCTTCCATACATAGAATGAAAAGGTAAGGCGATAGGGGTCTCCCTGTCGGAGACCTCTAGAAAGTTTGAAGAAGGAGGTAGGCGAACCATTTAGAAGCACCGCATACGTAGTGGTTCCAACACACTGAGCTATTAGCTCACACCAATCATCTCCAAATCCTAATCTTGTCAAGGTTTTAAGAAGGAATTCCCATTCCACCCTATCAAAGGCCTTATACATATTTATCTTTAGGCCCATATAGCCAATTTTACGCTTTTTTCTACTTATCATAGTGTGGATAATCTCATGAGAAATGATAACATTGTCTGAGATTTATCTGCCTGGGACAAAAGCAACTTATAGGGGGAGATTAATTTATCTAGGAGAGGTTTTAATCTGTTTGCTAGAATCTTAGAGATGAGTTTGTAGACCGTATTACATAGAGAAATAGGTCTAAAATCTCCAGGGGCAGTAGGAAACTTAACTTTCGGAATCAGGGTAATGAAGGTGGCATTTATTTCTTTTAACTGGGATTTATGTTGAAAGAAATCTTGGATAGTGTTGACGAGATCAGTTTTCAGCAAGTTCCAGTTTTTTTGGAAGAAAATAGCTGGAAAGCCATCTGGTCCAGGAGCTTTGTTCGGTTGCATCCCAAACAAATCAAATTTTATCTCATCTTCTTGGGGGAGCATCAGAAGGGAAGCATTTTCCTCCTTAGTGATACACCGAGGATCAAATCCAGGATTTTGGGTGGAATTTTTTTCTTATCAGAAGAAGCCATATCGGAGAAATGGGATAGCAGAACGTTAGAGATTTCTTCTCTATCCTTACACATTCATCATTTTTATCTTTTAAGGTATCAATCCTAAGCCGATGGAAATTTTATTTGGCTGAAGAGTGAAAGAATCCAGTGTTTCTATCCCCTAACTTGATGGAGTTTTCAGTAGCCTTTAGTTTCCAAATAGCCTCCTCAAAGTTACACCATTTTTCTAGCTCATTATTTAGATGAATTACGACATTAGAGTTCTCTGGGAGTTTCCTAACATTTTTGGCTTTCTCAATGGCTTTGGTTGTTTGCTTAATGTGATATTGAATATTCCCAAAATAATCTCTATTCCAGTTTTTTATTAGCAATTTAACATTTTTGAGTCTAGAGACTAATCCAAAAGCTGGGGAACCTTGAATTTCGATTTTCCATGCTTCTTCAATAACATCCAGACAAGAGGGGTCTTCTAGAAAAAAGCCAAAGAATTTAAAAGGTTTAGATCCATCTTTCCAGATAGGATAAGTTTTGAGCAAAATGGGTGAGTGATCAGGCGCAATGGGAGGCAGGTGATGAAGATTGGCGGATGGGAAACTAGAAAGACAAGAATCATTCGTCAGGGCTCTGTCTAACCTAGCTTCGATAAAAGCCTTCCCTTGACTTTTATTAGACCAGGTAAACGGATACCCTACGAATCCTAGATCAATGAGATTTGCTCTATTTATCAAGTTGTGGAAGAAGAAACTTTCATTCTGGTTTATGAGACCCCCTCCCCTTTTTTCCTCTTTTCCTAAAACGAAATTGAGGTCACCCAAAACTAGCCAAGGCAAATCCACAGATTTTGCCAGATCTTGAAAATAATCCCAAGATTTCATCTTACCTTTCTTGTTTGCATTTCCATAGACACAGGAAAGCATCCATTGCAAGGAAGTGGCTAAGTCAGTGATGACAGCATCAATTTGAGATTCATTAAAGTTTAAGATGTCCACTTGGAGCAGTCCCAATGACTCCTTTTGGATCAACTATCACAGCATCAGAGAATTTCAGTTTTTTAATGACACGATTTACAACTTCTTTAGGTTGCTTTGTTTCAGAAACAAATAGGATATCAGGTTGATATTCTTTGACAAGGTTTTGAAGATATTTTTTGGAGAACGGTTTGCCAAGCCCTTGGACATTCCAAGCGAGGATATTTAGAGACATGTTTGGGTATAGATTTTTGAAAATGTTAAAACCTTCCCTAGTTCTGCCAAGATCAAGAGAGGGGAAGCACTGAAAAGATTCATAATTGGTACCAAATAGGAAGAAATGGAGTTCTAACCAAGAGTCCACTATCACTTCTTTGAAATCCAAGTTAATTTCCAGCTCCAACAGCTAAGGGACCATATTAGGATTCTTCTAGAGATGTCATATATCCTATTCGGAGGTTTCTTGAAGTTGAGATTGAATTCTATTCTAACAGAGATTGAGCAGAAAATAGTCACAGTTTTTAAATCCCAAGCAATATGAATGCAGGTGTAATCATCACAAAGAGTTATCAAGTCTAAATTCGCAAAGAGCTCAGTACCCAAAACAATCAAACTTCCTAAATGATGCAATAGACAACAATATAAACCAGTCTCGTGGAAGCAGTGTGAATATGGTGTGTTGCAGCATATAGTTGTTAAAACTTGATGTTTGTTATCTAATCTAACAAGCATTAAGCATGAGATAAGTATGATAGGTTGTCCCCAACATTTTGAGTGAAAGTAACATGTGAATTTGGTGCAGAATTTATGATGTAAGACAATTATATGGTGGATTGGGTGACATACCTGGTTTTCATTCTCTACCTCCTAATTGTCTGCACAAATTGAAGCCTCTCCTCCCAATTTATTTATTCCCATGTTATCACTGTCTCCTTCCGATTCTTTCAGAGTTCCGCTAGATGGCGCCTCCACTCTCTCAGCAAAAAGTTGGTTTGAAGGTGGTTGGAGTTCTTGGGTATTGAAATTGCAGTGGGTTTCAAATCCTAGAGGTGAGGGGAACATAGGAGGGACGAAGATTGCTTTTGGATGATTTTCAGTGCCAACGAAAGAAGAAATGACACTAGAATCATTGATTTTTCTGGTGTTGAAGATAAAATTTAGATTGGGGATTTTAGGGATTTGGTTTATTTGTTCAGCAGGAGCATTAAAAAATTGATGGGGGTGGATTATAAAATCATCAATTTTCTTTATTTCTGGTACTGCTTTCATTTTCTCCTTTGAATCTCCATTCTGAATTTCTCCAATTATCTTCTGAATCTTTCTCTTGAACATCATTGCCTCCATTCTTGTCTTTCTCGCTTTTACAGCTTTTGATTTACCATTTGCCGGATTTTCTTTTGTTGGGATTCATGTCTGATTGATAACAACCCCTTTTGATCGATTAACTGAGATTTGGTTTATTATTTCTTCTGAGACAAAGATCGGTGTTTTGTTCAGATCCATCTGTTGACCTATTTTCTCTTCTTCCATAATGAGTTTGAGAAGTTTCTCTTTGTTGAGTTTCAACTTTAATCCTTTTGGGAGAGGGTTCAGGTTTGCGGGTGTTTGTAGATGTAGCTTCTCTCCCGCTCTGGTTGTTTCAGCTGCTATTTTCCTCAACCTTTTAGTCTCTTCGTATTCTTCAGATGGAGACATAGCTTGTTTTCCTTTGAATCTTATCTCTTTGCAGCGATATTTTTCACCCATCTCTCTTAAGACCAACTCAAGCCCAATTGATAACGGCACCACAGGGGGTGCCCCTATAGCTGAGGATTGTAAATTTTCAACTGTTGCCATCACCATCTGACTTGTGTGCAGTTGGTCCAACATTTGATCTTCGCAAGAATATACTGAGCTTTCCTGTGTCCATTCTTTGCTTTGTACTGATGGTGGACCATGTATGAAATTGTACGAACCCGACAAGTTCTCACTATCTTCTCTAGGATTGTTCCATCTTTGTAGCTTATTAAAGCCTGCTTCCGTATGTTCCGACCAAAGCCTTTTTGATGATTGATGATTATTCATAGTGATGTCACTATCAGGTGAGCTTAAGAAGGAGTCCGAGAAATCAGTATCCGATACTTTGATCCTGAATCCCGGGGGGGATTGCTGGTGCAGCAAGGTTTCGGTTTGTGGAAAAAGAGGGCGCCATCAAATCTTGGAAATCAAAAACCTCTTCAGGTTCTGTTCTTGGTGTTGTTGATCTTGTCGCCATTTCACTCATTTGTTCGATGTTGTTGTAAGCCAAAGCCATATTGGGGACTTCCTCATATTCAGGCTCATGCAAAACATGAGAGAAGTAATCTAGGGATGGAACTCTGCACTCTCTGGGATGATTTATGACTCTGCAGATCTTACATAAAGACCTTGGTAGAGGTTCATAGTAAAGCATGACATCTAAATAGTCGTTTATGTCGAGGTATAACCTGAAAGTTGTATCAAGCATCTTGTTTAGATCCATTTGTACTAGACATCTGACGAATGGTCGAGCGTTGTTGCAGTCTTGTGGTAATTCTTTCCGGATAAAAACCCCAATCTTATTTGCTATCATTTCTGGTATTCCTTCTCCAAAGAACTCCATCGGCAGGTTGAGGTAACTAACCCATAGGTTGACCACTATTGTGTTTATTAGCGCCGGTTGTATTCCAAACTGGTAAGCTTTAACCACCAGTAACCAAGCATCATATTTCGATGGAGAGTATCTTATCGCTTTTTGAGCATCTTCAGGTTCATGAGTTCGATAGTGAACTTGTTGTTTTCGTTTGACCCACTCACCAGAGTAACTAACAGTTGATACGTCAGTACCCATAGAAATTGCATCATTTCCATCATTTTTCTCATATTTAGCTTGAATGGACAAAAGATTTGTGCTACTACAAAACATTCTGTTTTAGATTTGCATCTTGAAGATGTTTCACTTGGAAGAACTAGGAATCGAATCTTGAATTGGTTAACTGAGTGGTCAACCTGTCTACCATTTCACTTTCCATGGTGGAAGCTGAGGTCGAAGATGGTTCAATGATCGTGTCGTTACATTGGAATAGATCAGAGGGAGAGACAAAGGTTTTCTTTTTCTTGAATAGGTTTGAAAGTTTCTTGCAAAGACCTGCCATTAACTCATACAAGAACAAACCCAGAAGCCATCTTTTTATTTTGAAACCGCACTTTACTTTGGCGGATGGGGTGGTTGGCAAATTAATTCTTTGAAAAGGTATTTCACTGTAGTTCATGATAGCAAAGGGGATAAATTGAAGGAGATTGGTAGGTCTGGTCGAGAGAGATAAAAAACAAGGGGAGGATAAGAATATTAACTGAGAGTTTAAGATCGATAGACGAGAATCAAACCATAGACAGAGGCTGACAAGAGATAAATCGCGCCGAAAAACAAGGGGGGAGAGTCAGAGAAGCAAGGGAGAGAAAAAGATAAGGTATGGAGAAGTAACAGGGGTGGGTGATGCTAGAGAGGGTGCTGGTGCCTTTAGCAGAACCTGAAACCAAAAACCGGTATAGAGAGTTAGATAACAAGGAAAACTTAACTTTTGGTAAAACTTACCGGAGAGAGAGGAAAAACGGCCGGCTTCAGAGGTAGATTGAAAACCAGGTGGTAGAAACTTAGAGCATGATCAATGATTTGGTATGAAAAGTTTAGCAGAAAAAGATTTCTGAGAGTGTTTCTCTGATTATCTTTCGAAGAAGGTTTCTAGTTTGAAGAATACAAGGTGTTGAAAAATCTATGACGTCATGTTGATTTGTGTGGAGCTTCTCTTTCTTCTCAGCGGTGGCTTCTTGCTGCGCTATTGATGAATAATAGAACTAAGTAGATACCACCGTTAAAAAACACATAATTGAATGTCCAATGCTTCAATTTTTGATTGGAAAATGCAGAAAAATGAGTATTGCACAGTGCTTTCCTAATCAAAAACGGCCTAAGATGTTGTACATGAGATTCTACTCTCCAGCATCCATCATGTCTAGCAATTGTCACTGACCAAAGCCAAAGGTGCCCATGAAATCATGTCTCTTTACTGTGCAGTACACGGCATGTTTATTATAGCTTTCTGTTTTGTTTTGTCATGTCATGAAAATAATGCATTTTCTTCTTAGAATCCCACGCCCAAGTGCCTCAGGATCCTTTGACTAGTCTGTTTCCTAGGCGGCTGAACTACTAATAATACTGTGCCAAGACTTTGAAATCTAGGGTTTCATTCTTATGGCTTTGTAGCTAATGTTTTGGACGGTTGTGATAAAGGCCAGTGGAGCCAAACAGGCGACCCTTTCAATGGCCGTGATAAAGGGTGGGAAAGAGAGAGAGAGCCAGTTGGTATTGCTCGCCACTAGTGGTGTTGGTTGTGTGTTAAATTAGGTCACAAGAGAAAGAGGGAGAGAGAGATGATTGTTGCTTGTAAGGTTGAAGGTACTGAATACAGTCTGTTTTAGTGGTGGTGACCCATGTGGCCTATGACAACAATAAGTCCTCCTAGGCATCAGATTCATTCACAGCAATGCATTCAATTTGGCCTCAGGTCTAAGCAAAGCCATTTGGCATGTGGGGTTGTTGGCTCGTTCCATCAACACAGTCTCAAAAGAATACTACAATTTATTATTCACGCCAGATGGAGAGAGACACATGGAAGAAGAATTTGGCATAGGTCACAGCACCAAATGAATATGATATGATATCTATCTAGTGCTCAAATGCTACTGCTTTATGTTGGCAAGACTTTGATTTTTGCATCCTGGCATGGATAAAAAGGGAAAATATATATGAGCATATACGGAAGATGGCATATGCTAGCTAGCTGGCCATGGATCTAGAAATTGCCTTAAATTGTTGTCATCTACATCTTTCTATTAGATATTCTTGTTTGTAAATTAGTAAGTCACTAATTACTTATTGCATCTTACATGTAAATATTGGATATCAACGTCCAAACGGCTTCCACCGATCAAATTTCAGGTTAATTCATCAAATGAAAATACCGGGGGCTTTAGCGTTCATCTCAAACAGGATTTTATCTCCAAAGATCCCCAATTGGACAAAGAAAATAAAACCAACTAAATAAGCCAAGAAAATAGACAGGCCAGCCAAGGGATGCACACTTGGACAACGGTGCAGATCAGTTGGTATGCCAAACACATAGACCAGCATATAGGCTTTACCATGTCCCTTCAGCAATATTATTACGCCGAACAGTGCAAAGACCATAAAGTCATATAGGATATGGCTTTGTTAATGTCCACTTGACCTAAAGGAGGAGTACTTGTACACCTCGGTTAAGAGGATGGGTGCAAAGCAGCTTTGGCATGTGGATAACTTTTTCAATAACAGTCGCACCATTCACGCGCTCCTCCTCAGCCAAAGAAAACGTCACAAGAATTTATGCTCCCAATTGCGTAGCTCACAGCCCTAAACTTAGTCACAGCTCTCCTCCTCTCTCTCTTCAGAGTCTTTAAGCGACTTTAGACTCTTTCCGCATCACAAACTCTCTACAGCTCTCCCTCCAGCCTCCGCCACCACCACCACAGCCAACCACCAACAATTTTCAGATCTATCATCATGTCAACCGTTTCAGCAGAAGCTCCATCATCAAAGAAACCCAAAATTGCTTCCGGCGAAAACCACCGGGATACCACACCAGAGTCGCCGGAAAACATACACACCACCACCAACATCACCGGCGCAACACCACCCAGCGCAACCCCAAACACTGACAGGAAACCCAGGTTCCAGAGGGTCTTCTCTGAAGAAGATGAGATCCATCTACTGAAAGGTTTTTTTGAAATCATTCAAGATACACCAAATCCAGCCTTGGCTGCTCCTATGCTGTATGAGCGTGTTGGTAAATCGTTGAGTGGTGAAATTAATCAGACCCAGCTTGTTGAAAAGATTCGTAAACTCCGTCAGAAGTATACTAAACAGGTGATGGAAAATATAATCCCTAATAAGAACCCTCATGACAAAGAAGTCTATGATATTTCTAATAAGATCTGGGGTGAAAATCCAGCTCGTGGGAGGAGGAGTTCACCAAAAGGGCCTTCTAATAAGAGAGTGCGAAAGAGGAAATCTTCAGGTGGTGATGTCCCCAAAGGAGGTATCATTGTTGGTTTACCATCATCATCTATTCCTCCTGCAGATAACAACAACAATGGCAACAAAGCTCATGTTGCTGACAAAGCTTATTATGCTGCTGAAGGTCTAAATGGGACCGATGATGCTGCTGCTGCTGCTGTGACTGTTGCTTTTGCTCCTGCTGTGAAGATAGATCTTGCGAGTAATTATTCGTATTTGATGGAAGAAATGAATCGATTACCTGGGAATTCTATTATGAAACACGGTGTCAAGTGTTTGGATCGGGCTGAACTGGGAAGGTTTAATCAGAATTGGCGATTATTGCAGATTGAGGAAGCTCAGCTTTCACTTCGTCGCAACGCTATGATTCATGAGCAAACTAAGTTGATCTTAGAAGCTGTTGCAGCAGCATCTAAGAATGGGAACTAAGGAAGGGTTCTTTTCGGTGTCTTCGGATTGAATTTTCCTTAGGTTTTTAATGAAATTCCCATGTTATTTTGCAATGTATATGCAATGAATTTGTGTTTAAGTTAGGAGAAAGTCTTTAGTGTTTTCGGTTTCTAAGTGTTTAGTTCTTGTTGCTTCTTTTGGGATTGCTCCTGCTGTGATGTAAGGTCATGAACTCAAGAATTTTATTCTAGTATATCCTTCATTTGAGTACTAGCAATTTTTCTCTTCTTTAACTTTAGTTTTTAAATGGAGAATGGAGCTTTGTGTTATCTGTCCTTCAACCCTAAAGGTTGAATCTTGAACTTCAGATTTGGTCATGTGCTCTATGCAACCAGTCAATCCATATTCATATAGCTAGGGAGGGACTACTCAGGGTGAGGGTTCAATAGAGAGGTACAATAATCTCTGCCATTACAAAGTGCCATCTTCCTAAGGATAGAGTCTAGAGAGATGCTAAATTCAAGTTTACAACTGAAGTGAAAAGAGCATAAACCAGAGCTGCTTTTAAACTTCGGCTTAGACAATGTTGGTTGAAGTGAAAAGTTGAGAGTTCCAACTATCAGAATTCAATTTCCAAAATGAATCGTTCACGGTTTAATTAAAGGAAGTGGAAGCACAAAATCCGAATCCCGTGATCTAAGTTTTGGAAAGCACATGGAAACCACAGACTTAAATAAAGGAAAATGAAATCGTTTCATCACATACCATTCACAGAGTCAGAGACAACTATTATGTAAGGATAAAAGGGAAGAAACACAGTATTCTACAACAAGAGAGTTGCAGAATCAAACACGCTAATAGGATAACATCATTAGTAGGTACTAGGTAGTAGCAGGATTCTAACACAACCATTTCTAAGAGTTAAGAGAGACATAGACAAGGTGTTTTTTAGGCTAGACACAGAAGACTAGATATTAGAAGGTCTTTCCTGCAAGATAAAGGAGAAAAACACACACACATTGTCTCTCACTCATGGTTCTTTTACTGCTGCTGCTGTTGTTGCTCTTGTTGAAAGTTGAGAGGCCTCCTAAAGAGCATAATGTGGGGCTCAGGACGGTGGATAGCATAGTGAACCCACCCACGGCTTTGCTGCACTCCCATACCTCTCCACTCATTCTGCACCAAATACAAATTCACAATCAGAGGCGAAGAATTCATATTCCAATATTCATCAAATTCACAATCACAGATGAAGAATCCTTATTCCAACATTCATTAGCAGCCAGCCTTATACATATTTACTGCTCTACACAGAAAGACTACAACTTATCAGAGAAAAAAAGAGAGAGAAACTATAAACAAGTATTAAGAAATCTAAAGGCGTTATTGCACAATTACTCTTTTTTCGGACTTCACAAAAACTAGAGAACTAATCTTTTCAATTCGCCAACTTCACAAATCAGGTGAAACCAAAAGAAACAGAACTATTTCGTACAATATGTTAAACAAGAATAGTAAAAAGGCACAGCTGCACAATAACTTTTTTCTAAATCACTAAAACTACAAATGCTTATCCTTCTGACTTGCAAATTTTACAAATCAGGAAACCAAGAGAAACAAACCTACTCAATACACTATGTTAAGCAAGAATAGGAAATCAAGAGGCACAGTTGCTCAGTAACACTTCTCTAACTTCCCTAAAACTACTAATGCTTATCTTTCCAATGAATATGCTTTACAAATAACGGAAGCCAAGAGAAACAATTTGATTTAGGGGATGAAAACAACTAAACTAGTACACAGCAATCAGAAACTCCAGGTCATGCAAATCAAGAAGCACAGTTGCACAGTAATTCTCCTCCAACTTCTCTAAACTACAAATGTTTATCTTCCTGTTTCATAAACTTTACAAACAATGCGAAGCCAAGAGAAACAATTTGATTCCATAGAGGCTGGAAACAACTAAACTAGTACACAACAATTAGAAACTCCAAGACACAAACCCTTCATAGTCTTCAAAGAAACAGCAAATGTATATATTTCCAGTCAGTAAAATAAAGAATGAAAAGCCAAACAATCAACATTCAGGAATCACAGAAACCATTCAAATACTTTGCCAGTTGTATTCAGTATACAAGACAGTTTGTTCTTATTCAGTAAAATACCTAACCACTAATGAGCTCAAAAGAGTCATAAATCAACCACGCAAAAACAGACTGAAATAAACAACCACTAACCACCAGTCGAAAATCCCCCTTGTCTGTTATAGCAAAAACATAATCACGCGAACCTTTACATGTATTTGTCAGAATACAAGTCTATAACTATCATTAAAAACGACAAATTAGCCCAACCAAGTACACCGTAAAATCAAAGACTGTAATCAACAATCACACAACACCAAGCAGAACCTATCTCAGTCAAAAAAAAAAAAACACCAATTTCAAGAATCATTCAGAAACCTTTTTAAGTTTTGAGGGGTTTAGAAGTTTTCCATCAGTAAAATCCACAAATTAACAAAAACAGTAAAGTGTAAATCACAGACAACAAAAAATCCAGTGTAAGTTCCTAAAATCATCTCCGTTTCGTAATTACCTCAGCAAGTAATCGATTCTTGGGAAGAAGTTTCGCTACTTCAGGAGGAAGAACCACGTGCCTACAACAAAAAACAACAAAAACCCTATCAAAATCGAGCGAACCATTTCTTCATAACCCTAAGATTACTGATACGGAGAAATTGTAGAGTACCTGTATTCGTAAGTGTCATCAAAATACTTGTCGGAGTACTGGATCTGACCCATTTCAAAAGATCTGAAACTTTAAACCAAAAAAAAACACCAGTTATAAACCCTAAAATAATTATAATTACAAAAAAAAAAATTAAAAAGAAAACCCTAAATTAAATAAGTACTGGAATTGATTTACTTACGAAACCCTAAAAATAAAGAAAGGATGAAGAGAGATTAGAGTGATTTTCCTTACCTTAGAACGGCGAAACGGAGATGATGATGTTCTGAGTGAGGGAGCGTCTCTGTGAGAAGGAGATAAAAATGATTTCGAAATATTAATTCTTTTTTATTTTTGTTGATAAATATAAAAGAGATTTTTATAAAGTCAAATTCCGCGCTTTATATTTTGAGCGGCCTAATGATATCTCGTGACACGTGGATAAGACCAAGTAACTGCTAATTGAAATGAACTTTGAATATATAAACAAGATAATGTGTTGTTTGCTCATCCAGTGGACGTGCCGGAGTGGTTATCGGGCATGACTAGAAATCATGTGGGCTCTGCCCGCGCAGGTTCGAATCCTGCCGTTCACGCTTTTTTTTTTTTTGTTATTTTCAGTTACTGTCCAACATGCCGTTCACGCTCTTTTACATGCCGTTCACGCTCTTTTACAACGTCCGTGGTTCAAAGAACTAACGAAAAGGAGTACCCCGGTCTCAGTTCTTTACGTGCGACATTCCACAAGAAAATAGTTAAGAGTTCGCGAGCAGCATCAGCTTGAGCCACTTTCTTTACGCTTCTCTAGTTCTCTTCTTTTCTCCATGGCCCTATAAAAGTTGTCGCCTTTCGGATTCACATAGGGCCCCACTGGCCATCCTAAGACTTGATCGATTATTCCATACACCTTAGAGCAACTGCAGTGGGACGAGTAAAACTAAAGACTAAAAACCAAAAAAAAGTAAAAGATATGGTTTTAGTCCGTGGTGAGACACTACGTTGGAGGAGTAAATTTGATGGAGCGAGTTAAAATGGTTCGTCCGATATGGGGCGTAGTTGTTAATCGTTTGGGTTGGACGCCTTACTTAACTTACGCCCGATGTTGGGCGAGTCTATAATTGCGTTTGGTGTGGAACATAATCCAAAACTACGCTGACTGGGCGCAAATACAAAATACGCTTGAATGGGACGCAAATACTACATTACGCCCGATGGGGCGCAACTTGGGACTCGCGCATGATGTGGCTCAATGAAACACCGTTAACGAGCTACGTTATACAAGAATTTTAGACTGATCCATGTTGTGGACCCGTGGTAGTTGGGTGTACCTTGAAGCATATTTAAGTTCTTTTTGACTTTTTATTGAAGTCCAGCGTTGAGCAAGTCGTTGCTTGCACCATGTTTTGAGATATTGGGAGTAACATGGGGCGTAGATACAAATTGCCCCATGTAGTAACTCAAGCGTATTAATAATTACGCCCATGTAGTAACAAAGCAAAGTACTAATAATTGCGCCGTAGTCGCGGACTTTAAAATCACGCCCGGATGAATTTGTAACTACGCGATGAGGCAATATAAATGTGCCGCTTGGTATCAGCGCAAATGTAAACTACGTCCCATCGAGCGGAGTCTAAAGTTGCGTTTCAATCAGGCGTACATTAAATTTACGTCTCATTAACAAACGCAAATTACAAATACGCCCAATCAAAGCGTAGTGTCCAATTACGCTGACTATAACTAAACCAAAGACCAAATTTGGTTTGGTTTTTAGTTTTAGTCTAGGATTTAGTCTTTACTCCGCTCGATAGTGTCAGTGTTTTCGACCAAATTTTTAGTTTTGGTCGATGACTGTGGATGCTCTTATAATTTAAGAGGAGATTGTAACTAATCACGACAAATCCTCCAATTGCCAAGCTCAGCACTGCACTCGTACCTGAGATTGGTCGACAAGGACACATCTAGAGGTGTAAAACGTGCCGGCCCGGCACACGAAGTCGCGTGCTTCACGTGCCATGTGTCGTGTTGTGCTGTGCCAACGATTTAAACGTGTTGTGCCGTCTTCGTGGCTTTACTAATCAAAGCTAGGCACAAAGACAATCCACGGGCAAAGACACGAATAAACGTGTCGTTGTCATGGTCGAATCGGGCACACGTGCTATAAACAATTTGAAATCACTTAATGTATACATTAAGTCGACATTATCACAAGAATTTAATTAGACAACATATCATTTGAAATTATTTCAAGTAAAATTAACAAGTTTATTCAATAAAAAGAAATAGCCCATCAAATATAAAATTGGATTATTGTCATGTAAATTAATGTTCTAGTTAAATATAGGTGACGACATTATAACAACGATGTTGAAATATATTTTCCAAATATTAAGGTATTATATGTGTTGTTATAAATAAGCCAACATAAAATGTTAAAAACTAGGTAGGATAGTGACTCTTTTGTGAAATATACAAAAAATGTGATGTATTATGCCTTGTTATATGGTGTACTAGGCCTTGACCCGTGCCGTAACGGCACGGGAGTTGATCATTGTCTATATGTTCATTGCCCAATTTATATCACCAAAACATGTCTTGCCGCGATCATATATAAAAAAAAAAAGATACATAACCCATTGGTTTTCCCTCCATCAAATCCAAAATGGTCTTGTACCAAAAGACAATAGGTAAACTTCACTTAGGTGGCCACAAATCGTTTTCACTTTTGGCATAACAATGTTTTTTTGTTCTTAATTCGTGATTCCATTTTTTTCTTCGATAAGTATGAAAATTGGAATCGATTAGATGTTAACCCTTACCCGGGAAGCAGTGTATTCCCATCCGATGTTTAATGCAGTGACTCTTTAACCCAACCGTAGTACCTATCGGAAAATGAAATTGCAAAGAATCACAATGACTCGATTGATGATATGTCATCTCGCTGCAGAAGTTCTTCTCCTTCTCTAATTGTTATTCCAAAAAAACGTTATCATGCCGATGCTATACCACGGAGCTATATCGGATTGATTGATTTTTTTCTTTTTCTACACGGATTAACGTCGGGCTAATGTGGAAATCGCTGAATCAAATCGATAAGTTGACCGAAATAACATCAATGCCACTATTAGTTTCTCACCGTAACTACTGTGACTGGATTACATTTTTAGTGGCCTTGTTGTTCCAAAACTTATGTTGTCCGCAAATTAAGAGAAGTTGGGAGGTTAACCCGAAGGTGAAGTTTCTTATTCTTAGTTTGTTACATGCAAATTAAGAGAGAACTTGAAAACAACAATCCATCCTAAGGGAGCTCCTAAAATAAGCACATGACGCGATGGATTGTGCATTAACCTATTAATCGGGTTACTAATTTGTTTCCATGGTTTTTTTTTTTTTTTTTTGAGAATTGCTAGGTTGATTGCGGTCACACTTGCATAATCTTTTTTTTTTTTTTTTTTTTATTATAACCAGCTTATTTTCACATAGAGTAAGAATTCCCCACTACCCGACTACCACACTGACCACCTACACTACCACCACCCGAACCGCCCATCACCACTACCTCATCACCATCATCACCGGCTCCATGGACCACCAACAAATACTACCCAATTGATATGATTATTAACAAATTTATTATTTATTTAATGAAAGTATTTATTAGATAATCATAAGACATTTATAAGGAAACATTAATAAAATATTAATGATGAAAGTATATTCATTAAAAATCGTGAGGCATCTATTAAATTAAGATATTTATGATGTAAGAAGATATTTATAATGAAAAATTCATAAGAAATTTAATGAAAGTATGTTAATTAACATAATTATAAGACATTTATAATGAGAGATTAATAAAATATTCATTATAAAAAATTAATGATACAATAATGATGTAAACAACCACAACCATAGATTTAGCTTCCCAAGAATGAATCCAGCGTCCTTTATCTAAGCTAAGTTGTCCAAAATGGTCTTGTACCAAAAGACAATAGGTAAACTTCACTTAGGTGGCCACAAATACGTTTTCACTTTTGGCATAACAATGTTTTGTTCTTAATTCGTGATTCCATTTTTTTTTTCGATAAGTATGAAAATTGGAATCGATTAGATGTTAACCTCTACTCCTGGAGCAGGTATTCCCATCCGATGTTTAATTCTCAGACTCTTTAACCCAACCGCAGTACCTATCGGAAAAATGAAATTGCAGTAATCACAATGACTCAAGCGATTGATGATATAAATATCTCGTTTTGCATAGTTCTTCTCCTTCTCTAATTGTTATTCCAAAATTATCATGCCGATGCTATACCGGAGTTACATTGATTGATTGATTTTTTCTTTTTACACGGATTAACGTCAGGGCTAATGTGGAAATCACTGGAATCAAATCGATAAGTTGACCGAAATAACATCAATGCCACTATTAGTTTCTCACATCGTAAATTTGGTAGGATCGGATTACATTTAGGGCCTTGTTGTTACAAAACTTATGTTGTCCGCAAATTAAGAGAAGTTGGGAGGTTAACCCGAAGGTGAAGTTTCTTATTCTTAGTTTGTTACATGCAAATTAAGAGAGAAACTTGAAAAAAACAATCCATCCTAAGGGAGCTCTAAAATAAGCACATGACGCGATGGATTGTGCATTAACCTATTAATCTGGGTTAATGCAATTTGTTTCCATGGTTTTTTTTTTTTTTTTTCTCGAGAATTGCTAGGTTGATTGCTGATCACAGACAATCTTTTTTTTTATTATAACCACTTATTTTCACATGAGTAAGAATTCCCCACTACCCGACTACCACACTGACCACCTACACTATCACCACCAGAACCGCCCATCACCATTACCTCATCACCATCATCACCGGCTCCATGGACCACCAACAAATAATTTTACCCAATTGATATGATTATTAACAAATTTATTATTTATTTAATGAAAGTATTTATTAGGATAATCATAAGACATTTATAAGGAAACATTAATAAAATATTAATGATGATAGATATTCTTTAAGAAAATTGTGAGGCATCTATTAAATTAAGATATTTATGATGTAAGAAGATATTTATAATGAAAAATTCATAAAAAATTTAATGAAAGTATGTTAATTAACATAATTATAAGACATTTATAATGAGAGATTAATAAAATATTCATTATAAAAAATTAATGATACAATAATGATGTAAACAACCACAACCATAGATTTAGCTTCCCCAAGAATGAATCAGGCGTCCTTTATCTAAGCTAAGTTGTCCAAAATGGTCTTGTACCAAAAGACAATAGGTAAACTTCACTTAGGTGGCCACAAATACGTTTTCACTTTTGGCATAACAATGTTTTTTGTTCTTAATTCGTGATTCCATTTTTTTTCGATAAGTATGAAAATTGGAATCGATTAGATGTTAACCCTTACCCAAAGGTGTATTCCCATCCCGATGTTTAATTGTGACTCTTTAACCCAACCGGGCACCTATCTGAAAAATGAAATTAAAGAATCCTGACCTACGCTCGATTGATGATATGTCATCTTTGCTTAGAGAAGTTCTTCTCCTTCTCTAATTGTTATTCCAAAAACGTTATCATGCACGATGCTATACCACCGAGCTATATCTGATTGATTGATTTTTTTCTTTTTGTACACTATTAACGTCGGGCTAATGTGGAAATCGATCAAATCAAATCGAATAAGTTGACCGAAATAACATCAATGCCACTATTAGTTTCTCACCGTAACTACTTATGACTGGATTACATTTTAGGCCTTGTTGTTCCAAAACTTATGTTGTCGCAAATTAAGAGAAGTTGGGAGGTTAACCATAAGGTGAAGTTTCTTATTCTTAGTTTGTTACATGCAAATTAAGAGAGAACTTGAAAACAACAATCCATCCTAAGGGAGCTCTAAAATAAGCACATACGACGCGATGGATTGTGTGCATTAACCTATTACTTCGGGTTAATGCAATTTGTTTCCATGTTTTTTTTTTTTTTTTTGAGAATTGCTAGGTTGACCGTAATAGGTGTTTAGAAGAAACCACCGAATGAAACATATAATGGGACCAACTGAAAACCGTTACCATCCCAATAACATATACATTACACTATCAACGTTAAATTTTTTATCGGGTTGTTTTTAGGGTAAATTACTTACAACAAATTGTCATAATCTTTTTTTTTTTTTTTTTTTTTTTTTTGTATTATAACCAAATTATTTTCATGTAGTAAATTCTGCCGTAACGGCCGTGACTGGATTACATTTTAGGGCCTTGTTGTTCCAAAACTTATGTTGTCCGCAAATTAAGAGAAGTTGGGAGGTTAACCCTAAGGTGAAGTTTCTTATTCTTAGTTTGTTACATGCAAATTAAGAGAGAACTTGAAAACAACAATCCATCCTAAGGGAGCTCTAAAATAAGCACATGACGTGATGGATTGTGCATTAACCTATTACTCTGGGTTAATGCAATTTGTTTCCATATTTTTTTTTTTTTTTTGAGAATTGCTAGGTTGACCGTATTGTGGTGTTTAGAAGAAACCACCGAATGAAACATATAATGGGACCAACTGAAACCGTTACCATCCCAATAACATATACATTACACTATCAACGTTAAATTTTTATCGGGTTGTTTTTAGGGTAAATTGCAAAGTCAGCCTACATAATCTTTTTTTTTTTTTTTTTTTTTTTTTTTTTTGTATTATAACCTAAATTATTTTCACATAGAGTAAGAATTCCCAACTACCCGATCACCACACCGACCACCTACACTACCACCACCAACCGCCCATCACCACTACCTCATCACCATCATCACCGCTCCATGGACCACCAACAAATACTACCCAATTGATATGATTATTAACAAATTTATTATTTATTTAATGAAAGTATTTATTAGGATAATCATAAGACATTTATATGAAACATTAATAAAATATTAATGATGAAAGTATATTCATTAAGAAAATTGTGAGACATCTATCAAATTAAGATATTTATGATGTAAGAAGATATTTATAATGAAAAATTCATAAGAAATTTAATGAAAGTATATTAATTAACATAATTATAAGACATTTATAATGAGAGATTAATAAAATATTCATTATAAAAAATTAATGATACAATAATGATGTAAACAACCACAACCATAGATTTAGCTTCCCCAAGAATGAATCCAGAGCGTCCTTTATCTAAGCTAAGTTGTCCATGCTTTGTTTTATATTAGAGATTTGTAAATGTTATGACGTGCTCTCTTAAAGTGTTGTGCTGGGCTGGGCCACGTGCTTATCCGTGCCGCGTGATGTGCTACATCGTGCCAATTAGTCAAACCCAGCACGTCCCATTTAACTAACGTGTTGTGTCGTCTTTGGGCTAAGTCACATCTTTGGGCTGAAATTGTGCTCAAATTTTAGCGTCTTTGTCTTTGAAAAGGTTTGCTCGTGCTAGCACAGCCCAATTTACACCTCTATACACATCGGAAGAAAGACAGCCATATTTCTGCACAGGATCGATATGTGAAGTACCGGAAATTTCGATAAGAAATCTCGTTTTATCCCAGCGTAAATAACAGCAGATCAACACAGAAATAAGGATTCTAAGTTATATGATCTTACCCAGAAGGATGATTGTTGTGCTTCGTGGAAAAAAAGGTCAGTTTCTTTTATATGAACTAGTAAGGATACATGTGCGATGCACATGCTTGAATTTTTACTCATCCAACAATACTAAATTTGAAAGCTATGAAATTTTTTTCCTAAAACAAAAATTTACTATTTTTATTTGTACTCGTTACGTAGATAATTGAAAAAGCTTTTCAAATATATAAATTTTTAAAAAAATCCAATGTATATTTTGAAAGATAATGCTCCCTCCGTTCTTAATTAATAGGCTGGTTTTGTTTTTAGAGAAAATTAAGGAAATTAAGAGAACTAATCATTGAAAGTGGTCCTCATGACACTTGTCAATAAAAGAAGTGAAGTGAAATGGTCCCCATGACACTTGTTACCAAAAGAAGTAAAGTGAAATGATCCACATGACACTCGTAATCAAAAGAAGTTAAGAGAAAAGTGGTCCCAGAAAACTAAAGATGTAGGATCATAATATCGCGACATCAATACCTCGCGAGATCAATAAACGACAGCATTGCGAAGGTGTCGCAGATGAGTAATATAAATGACGCACTGAATGACGGCAGCCAAAACACGAGAAAGATGTGAAGACTTAGCGAGATTTAGGAAACTTGCGAGATTATATATTTGAACGCTTGCGATAATTCGCAAGTCATTCCCGAAAATAAAGGACAACTTAGCTGTCATCCATTGTGTAATACTCTATATAAGGAATCGAGCAGGACTGTTAAGAGGGAGATCTTTTTCCGAGTGTTAGGCAAGTCATTAAGAGAGAGAAAGTTTGTAGTGATTGTAATTTCTTTAGCTCTTTTCCATTTTATCTTGTAAACATTCAAGGAATTAAACAATAAAAATCATAGTTGTTCATCTTCAATGGCTTAGTTGTGTAGATTCTTGTGAGGGGTGTAGTGTAGGATTTCCTGCAACTACATATTGGCGCTAGAAACAGGGATGATTGAGTAAGGATTGACATCGTGATTTGAAAGAATTTGGAGTAGTAGGGAAGGAATTTCATATTTATTTTCAACAGTTTACAAAAATTAAGAAATGGCTAGAAGAAGAAATGCATCCGAGCAACCAACAACTGTTAGAAGGAGTAAGAGACTTGCTGGAGAAGGGAGAAATGAAATGGGAGAATCCTCAAGAATGAACATAAGGAATAATGAAAAAAATCAAATTCAATCACCAATTCAACCGCAGAGCAAAACATGTCAGGATTATGATAGAGTAAGCGTGCATACTTGGAGATCGATCTGACGAAAGGGAGAAGAACAACAATTGGAAAACAATGGACAAGAGGAGAGAGACCGAGAAGGGATTGGAGAAATAATTCATGGAAATGAAGAGATCGCAGACATTAGAGGTGTTGAGACAAACAATACATGAAGAAAGACGATTAGAGGCAAAGGAACGTGCAAATTTGACAAGACAGAATCATGAATTGAGGATGGAAAACATGAGATTACAAAACAGAAGGTCGAGAAGCATTACAAGGTCAAGCTCAAGATCAGTTAGAGAGGAAAGAAGGAGAACTTTACCTATAGAAAATGCTAGAGAAGAAAATCGAGAGGAATTGCAAAATCCCGGCATAGAACATTGCGAGAGAAGAGAAATGATGGAAGATCGTTACGTCCCACGTCCCGAGACTCTTCAAAATGGGCGAAATGATGGAAATCAAGGAAATAGGCAGTGTCAGGGGCGGAATAATCCAGCTGATGAAGAAAATCAGGAAGAAGGAAGAAGAATATTGCATGGGAGAGAAGCACGGAGGAAACAAAAAGAGATTGAAGATGAGATCGAAAGACACTATGTTGAACAAGCACGTCTAGCCCGCGAGAGGGAAAAATTAAGAACGAAAATTGAAGAACAAGAATTGGAGGAAGCAATTCGCCAAAACAATCATGATAATCGAGAAAGAAGGCGAGAACAAAATCGCAACAATGGTAATATCAATGAAGAATATGAAAGAGTACAAAGGAGAACCGATAGGCAACAAAGAAGAGAAATTGATAGATATAACGATGTGCGAATTCGTGAAAGAAATGAAGGAGAAGATCGCAGAGAAAGACGAGAAGAGAATGATGAACAAGAAAGTCAAAGTAGACATGAACGCGGGAGAAGAGAAGTGGAACTAAAAAGACCAATGGATTCAAATTCTGATGTAAATGAACAAATTTTGAGAGAATTGGCAAAAATGAGAGGAATGATGAACAGTAAAAGGGGAGGAGGAAAGAGACAGTTGGATGAAGCCATAAAAGAAGCTACGAAAACTCCGTTCACACAAGAGATACAATTAGGAGGAATACCACCGAAGTGCAACTTACCTACATTAACCAGCATTTTCGATGGAACAACTTGTGCGATACATCATATCAAAGCTTATATGAGATGTATGTTACAATGGGAGAATCATGATGCTATATTGTGCAAATATTTTGCATCAAGTTTCACAGGAGAAGCTTTGAAATGGTTTGAAGGACTACCGAAGAATACAATAACATCTTTCAATCACTTGCAGGCTATATTTTTAGGGCATATATAAGTAATAATTCCTCGCGACTGTATTGAAGATGTATTTGGGTTAAAACAAAGGGTTGGTGAAAGTTTGAAGCATCTAACTGTGAGATGGAAGACAATGTGTAGTGAAATGGCTGGTCATGTGGAGGAGAGATATCTCATCTTATCATTCATTAATGCTATGTTCGCGACA
The DNA here is from genome assembly GCA_023531295.1 of Papaver armeniacum. Classification (NCBI taxonomy): domain Eukaryota; kingdom Viridiplantae; phylum Streptophyta; class Magnoliopsida; order Ranunculales; family Papaveraceae; genus Papaver; species Papaver armeniacum. The sequence continues at coordinate 296,475 of JAJJWW010017908.1, read as the reverse complement.
AATATGTTATAAATTCAAATTTTTAGAGTCAAGAATACAATCACAATGACTGAGTTGCGAGAGCTTCAGGAGGAGTATATTGCTTTAGAGGAAAAACAAAATGAGATGGAATCATACCCTGTTGCGAATACAAGTTCAGGAGCTGCGAATGCAAGTTTGTTACCCAAATTGATAAACACTGTGGCGAGTACCTCGCAAGGTTAACAAGGAATGATGATACCTGGATGATGGTCGCATAAGTTGGTAGCCATGGGAAGTCGCGATCGGAAGAATTTGAAAGAGAAAGAAATTTCTATAACCGTGGCGGAAATAATAAAATTCAAAGGCTTGATCGTACCGCAAGAAACCAATGGAGGTCAGAGGCATAATTATCATAGAGGGCAGCGAGGTCATAGGGTAGTTTGGGAAGAAATCAAGATGCCTCCACTAAACGCTAGCGTGGAGAAAATATGGGAAGCTATAATCCTGTTGGAAAACATACCTGCACCATGGAACATGGGGAATGAACCGCCTCCAGGAAAATATGGGAAGCTATAATTCAGAAGTCATGAATTTTGTTCCTATCACCACTTTCATGGACACCTAACGAATGATTGTAGGAATATAAAAAGAATCATCCTCAGAATGATAGACCGAGGGAAGCTAAATCATTTCTTAAAATGTGAAGAGAAGACTCAACCATTACCAACACCTCCAGAAATTCACAGAGTAAATACAACAAAAGGGAAAGAAACGTTTGTAGTAGAAGTTGGAGCGAAGGCCAAAAACCTCGTTTCGCAACTCTATCGTACATTAAATGCAGACAATTGAAGATTTTCATGATAGTGTTCTCGAGAGGGTTTTCTTAAGAGATGTGACAATAGAGAAGTAATGAACATCGCAAGACATCACCACTAAAAAGAATGGCAAACGCAGATTATTTCTTTTACCGCAGAAGAGTACCCGAGGGTGGCGAGATGCATGACGATCCATTAGTGGTAAGATTGGAGATTAACCCAAAACTTGTTGATGATGAAGATGATGGGGCGTAAAATTCATGGGCAATAAATAGAATCTTAATTGATACTTTGAAGCTCAGAAACATCCTTTTTACCACACTTACAAGACTATGGGAGGGAAAGACGAAGATTTGATACCTTCAACCTATAAGATTTATGGTTTTAATGGTACTTTGCCAATAAACCTAAAGGAGAAACTCGTATGCGAATACCACCGAAAGGATTATCAACCAAATCTTGTTTTGCATAGTCGATGTGGAATCCCCCTATAATGCATTAATTGGGCGACCTTGGTTACATGAGATCTTGGGTGTAGCATCGACTTACCACCAAGCAGATCAAATTTCCTCATCCTGGGTGTTGGAGTTATAAAAGGAGATTGGGCCGAGGGACAAAAATGCTATGAAGTTGATGTGAGTCTTGCGAGGAAAGGGATGCTCAAAAGAAGAACTGGAAGTGGAATATCAAAGAAGAACAAAGAAGAGAAAGACTGATGGTGGACACAATATAAGTGAGAGGTGAAGATATATTGCGAAACCAATGCTTGAAGACAATTGGAATTGCGATGGTCTCGCAAAAGGGAATGAAATATCAGGAAATTTGAATGAAGAAACAGAGAGCAACAGGAGTAAGAAGTGTAAGAAATAAATAATTGATTTTAGAGTTGTTTAAAAAAATGTTTGGAGTGACAAAGACATGTCAAAAGTACAAAGAATATGACGATCGAAGAAGGAGTACGCGAAAGTCTCGCGATACATAAATATGACAAAAAGTTTGGTTAAGTAATTACAACGAGATCACAGCAAATGAAGCAAGATTATGCGATAATTTACTTAAAAATAATAAGAAGAAATAATCAAAAATCAATGATATATACGAATGGGACGAACCTTTATGGCGTACACCCTAGTTCGCGAATGATATTTCGCAAGAGGCAAATGTAAGACCTAAAGTGCGTCATATAAGGGGTATCTCTTGACATGGCTCAGTGAAAAGGTTACACCGCCCCGGAACTGAGTCATGAAAATTTGGGGTCAATAAAGCCCATATGGGAGAGATACCTTGGATTTCCAACTATATATATAGGTTATACCCGTTGGACGACCGAGGGTCTCTTCCAAGGAGTCGATGTATGACCAAGGCGCCGAGGTACGGTTGAGCCAAGAGTGCCTGGGGCATTTGAAGTGTCTCGGCCATTCTTGGCAAGTCTTGGCACATGCTTGCACTCGGCCCGAAGAAAACTCCACTTAGGGTGCGGTCTCGTAACCATAAGCCCTATAGGTATAAGGGATAAGAGGCTGCGAAAACAACCGGTTGTTGTTAAGACCGGATGGGAGGAGCTAGTCTTGTATGGCCGATGTACGCCTCCTTGAAGGGGCAACCGAGGGAGATGATAAGGGCGGCACCCTCCATTAGGGAGCCGATAAGTGTCTTAAGACGCAAATGTCATGAGGCTCTATTTTCGCAAGAAAATTTAGGCTTGTCATATTTGTGCGATGATCCTGAAGAGGCAATAATACTAACGCGAGGGTAAGACGAGATCAATGGGTTTTTACATGAAAATGTAAAGACGTCCTGCGATTTCGTCGCAAAGACGACAATGTCATGGGGATTTACGTTCGCAAGAATATTTAGGCATGTCATATGGTCGCAAGAAAAATATCCTGCAGAGGCAAAAATACTAAAGAAATGATAAGACAAGATCAATGGGTCGTTACATGAAAGTGTAAAGACGTCCTGTGATTTTGTCGCAAAAGCTGAGGGGTGGAAAAATAAGACCTTTAACTAGGAAGGCAAAATAAGACCACACAATAAATGATAAGGAAAGATCAATGGGTCATTACATAAAAACGTAAAGACGTCCTGCGATCTTGTCGCAATGATGAATTTCAACATAAATGAAGATAATGGAAACAAAATAGTAATTATTAAATGTCAAGAATTATACTCGATGATTGAAGTACGTAAAGAAGTAACAGTACAAGAAGGAAAATTACAAGAGAAAGTCAATTCTCAGATATCAGTTTTTTCACTAGAAGGAGATACTGGATTTTCTTCAGCAACTTTATCCATGTTTGAGACAGTTAATATATTTCCACCAGATCCTCCTCCACCCAGATCATCATTGACAAACTTTACTAGGAGGGATCGTCTCTTCATTTGCGAACTCTTCACCACTATTGTAGTCATAATCGATGTCAGGAGGGTTAGGAACTTCATCATCGCTTACTTCCAGAGGTTCGATAGATACAGGATCAAGAGATTTAGAAAGTAAAACATCATTCACAAGAACTTCGGCTTTAAGATGAAATTGACGAAGGAGTGCTTTCTGATAATTTCTACTCTCTATATCTTTACAGTCAGACATATAATCGAATCTTCTTTTCTCGCACGATCGCGAGCGAGTAAAGGAAGCAACGAGTATTCCATTTTATTTGCGAATTTTTTGAATAGTCGATTTTTTAGAGTGGCAATAGAGGAACAAGATTTTTCTCTGAATTTGCAAAAGAAAAGAACATATAAAATCATTTAGATTTTTGGAATTCGCAAGGAAAATATCACAAAATAATAAATAAATGGATTAAGGTAGTCAAATAATATGACTACCTTCCTTTATGCAGGTAAGATATTGGATTAAAGCCAGAACAACTATTCTCCAAGTGATCCATGACATTGTCAAAATTATCTCCAATTAAGCCTTTCAATCGAGATCGCAAGCTTTTTTTCATTAGAAACTAGTAAGGCATTTTCTTTCAAGAGAAGAATTGGACTCTTCTAACTTGGAACATTGATCCTTGAATTAGTTTGCCTTTACACTTAAGATTATTCTACCCTGGATAAGTTTATCCTTCTCAGCATAACTTCTTCGAGTTGATTTCTCAAATGTGAACAAAGAGATCGTTCTTGTTCTTTACATATCTTTTGACAAACATCGATCACTAAGTAGTAAATCGCCACCTTGTTTAACAGAGTTCGCTTCTCTTGAGAAAGAATTCCATTCTCATCCGATAAAGTTTCCAACTCCAAATTAGCTTTAGTCAAAGTAAGAGAGGCGAGATAATTCATTACTTAATGAGCCTTGTTTCTAAACTAAGTCAGAATTTTCTTTAGAAAGATTATCTATTTGATCAACAGAATATGTATGAAGGTTATCTAATTGGTTATATTGCCCCATCCAAGCATCTCTATCCATTCGAGCTTCTTCACAGTAGATTCCAACTGATATATCTCCATTTTTCGCTTCTGGTTTAAAGCTTGAAGGGCGAACAAGGGCTTGAGGATCAATCAAAAAAAAAAAAAAAAAAATACAGAGGTAAGATTGTACCTTTCAATTCTTCGTTCTTCTTGAGAAGATTATCACGATCCAAATAAACATTTTGAAGTTTTGATTCTCAAGCTGGAGATTATTACACTTTGCAGTCATAGCTTGGAGATCATTCTTCAAAATATTAACTTCTTGCTCCAAATATGTTTGCGAAATTCTATCGGAGCCAAGGTATTTGCTCAAAACCTCGCAGACATTGGATTTGATAGGATCGATTTAAGTCTTCTTGGCATCGTTCACAATATCTCGATAGAACTTTGAAGGCCACGTCTATTCCTTCCAAATTTTCCTTAGTAAGAGGGATTTGCTCGAGATAAGGAAGTAACGACGATAGAAGAAGGAAGAGATGAGTCATTTTTTGTTAAAGGAATATCATGAGAAGAAGTGAAGATCATCAGTGACTGGGGAAACGGTAGAGGCATTGACAATAGGAGAAGAAATGGGCTCATTCGCAACGGGATCGTTATGAGGGATTTGATCTATGAACAATTCAGGCATAGGAGAAAGATCATCAACAATATTTTCGCAGTGTAAAACAAGTAGGTTTATCTTGCGAAGATTTCAGGAGGAGTTGTAAGTTTGAATATAGGAAAGGAAACAGCAGGTAAAACAGAGTTTAGAACAGGCGAGGTTTCTTGGGGGACCTATCAACATTTTTTATCATCCTGCGAATTACAAGTTAAATAAGAAACATAGGCAACAATATTGTTATTAAAAGAGTAAATATTTCTTAAATACCTTGCTATTCGCAGGCTTTCTTTTTAGTGACAAAGTGGTTTTCGTTATGAGCCCACCCCAGAGATAGTAGGGTTCACAATGGTGAACTTGGTGTTAGATTTGTTCTTGCTAAAACAAAAACAAAGAGGGGAATCATTAAAAGAAGAACAATATCAAAACAAAACAACTTCAATAAGAGAGATCAATCACAAAGTGATCAAATTCAAGAAAATTAACAAACCTTGATGGCTCCATAGAAACAAAGAGTTAGAAAAGAAAGATGAGAACATGAGCAGAAGAATAATAGCGAGAAAAATGATGAAGAAGACGATGAAGAAAACAGAAGAAAAGTTGCAGATTTATGAAGAAGACGAAGTAAAAGAAAAGAAATACTTTCATAAGGAATTCACCTTTAAATAGACAAGAAAAGAGTAACCGGATAACATTAAATGTGCCGGTAAAAAGGGAAAATTTTAGACACGTGTAAACAGTCATCCCTAATCCACAGAATCTTGTCGGAAAAAATTGATGAAAAACAAGCGATTGCAGCATTTCAAAATACTGGTTCTTATGACATTCTCTTCTTCGCAGAGAAGACATGAGAATAGGCAAGATGTAGGATTAGAATATCGCGACATCAATACCTCGCGAGATCAATAAACGACAGCATTGCGAAGGTGTCGCAGATGAGTAATATAAATGACGCAATGAATGACTACAATGCCAAAACACGAGAAAGATGTGAAGACTTAGCGAGATTTAGGAAACTTACAGTTATATATTTGAACGCTTGCGATAATTCGCAAGTAATTCCCGAAAATAAAGGATGACTTAGTCATCATCCATTGTGTAATACCCTATATAAGGAATCGAGCAGGACTGTTAAGAGGGAGATCTTTTTCCGAGTGTTAGGCAAGTCATTAAGAGAGAGAAAGTTTGTAGTGATTGTAATTTCTTTAGCTCTTTTCCATTTTATCTTGTAAACATTCAAGGAATTAAACAATAAAAATCATAGTTGTTCATCTTCAATGGCTTAGTTGTGTGGATTCTTGTGAGGGGTGTAGTGTAGGATTTCCTGCAACTACAAAAGTAACATTTGACTTTCCCAATTAAGAAACCAGCCTATCTTTTTGAAACATCTATTTATAGAACCAACCTATTATTTAAGAATAGAATGAGTAAGTTTTTAAAATTTTTGATCTATTTTTAAAACAATGGTATTTATGTAAATATGTAAAAAATATGGACAACTAAATAATGTAGGGGGTCTCCTACCAAAAAGAGCTCTTTTCTTTATATTAGTATAATAATAATATAATATAAAACCCTAACAAAATTGTTAAATTGATGAAGAACTTTTTCAACCAGACAAGTACTAAGGATAGTTTAGGGTATGCGAATCATCAACAACTGGATTCTGTTATGCAAGTTTCACATCAACAACAACGACAAACGGTGCTCATAAAAGGAGGGGACATAAGCTATACACCACACCACAACAACAATAGCCACCAATACGCCAACCTCACGGCTACGGAATCATCAGCAACACCTAAGGATCACTTCATTGTTGGTACTCTGAAGTTTCCTTCAAATTTTTGGCTATTCTTGTGGATAGTCACTGACGAAGGTTTCATAACCTTCACACTCCGGATCTACCGCCATCGCACCATCAACAACTATTTGGCTAGCTATAACTGTTGTGTACCACACCAACTATGGATTCAGACAATCGGATCAAGAAATAACAAAGATTGTGACGAAACTATGCAGGTATCAGGAATCAAAATCGCAGCAATATCAACGCTATCAAGGGGATAAGGTATAATCGAACAAGACGGTCAGAAGTGAATGATTATAATTGGGAATTAGTTATGCTAATGTTTAATTTACCCGATTGTAAAGACTGGGAATGCTACGTTCCTAAACTATGTAACCCTCGACTTTCGAGCCTTTAAATAAAAATCTCTTATTCAAAAAAAAAAAATAGGGTCGTGCCGTGCGGGACAAGACGACCCATTGTAAGAAATATCCCGAGTGCTCCAAGTTTGTTGGTGTGTTGGCTAAACTGATTCATGCTCCCACTTACTCGTGCGGATAATAACAAAGTGAACGTATATTTTTTGGCCGTCGGATAACAAGAACTAGATTCATTTGTTGGGACGCTGATTATAGGCTGTTGAACCCGTTTTGCGCTTTCCCACGGAAAACCCGAAAAATAACATGTTCTTTCAATTTTCCTCTTCTCCTTCCTCAAATTCTAGTCAAATTCTTCAATTTTGTGGTTTTATCCACCGTATGAGCAGCTAATTAGCGAAATATAAGCCCTAGTGGCTACTGGTTGTTGTTATTTCTTATTTAGATATGGATTTACAAAATTGTTTACGGAGGTGGAGAAAATTAAGATCTCTGCATCGAAATCTTTTCTTTTACCCAAATCAACTTCAACACGCTTAGTCTGGCAATTACAGGGGCTTCTTTTCATGGCTAATCCAGGTAATCATTAACCTAGTGTTGGGATTAAACGTATACAGTTCACCCTATAAGATTTGATTAGGATCTGGTGATTAGTATAATGGATTTTCATATTCGTAATTAGACATTTGGCGAGTTTCTTCCCATATTTTTTTACATCTGTTGCTCATCTGGTTGTTTTTTCTGTTCCATTATCTAATCTAGGGTTTTTTAATCCTGTCCCGTAATCATGATTTCTTTGGGAAACAAATCTCTGAAATTTTTCTTTGATTTCCTTGCGCCTCAATCAATCTTTCCCCTATTTAAACTCTGTGTGATGGGTTTGTCTATACCCATAATTTTGTATCTCATGCTCTGCAAGTTTAGTAACATTAGTTTAAATTTTGATTTGCTTAGTTTTCGTTCTAAGTCTCTCTGCATACTCTCCTGTGGCTTTAAGCTGTTCTTGGTTTTACCAGTATCATCATGTGTGCATGGCATGGTGATGTGTCTCAACTTTCTGATCAATTGCACAACTCTTTGATTTTAAGCAATGGCAATGATTTTGTTCTGAGTCAAATTATCCCATATCGTTTTCAAAATAATATGCGACTATGGACTAGCACTGCTCTAGGTAGGTTTATTGCTCCTATCCCTGCTAATAGAAAAAACTTTGATATCAGAAAAGCTCTTACCTTTGTTTGGAAAATTCAAGGTAGGATTTCAGTTAGGAGAACCAGTAAAAGTAGATTTGTTGTTTTCCTTATTAGATTTGAAAATGAGCATGAGATGAATCGTGTTTTATCTTTAGATACTAGAAGAGTTTTTGGGGACCTTTTTTGTATCAAAAAGCTAGAAATCACTGATGATATTAGAAACTGGTTTCCAACCATGGAAATATTTTTTATCACCATTCACAACCTCTTTCCTGAGCAAGTTACTAGTGAAAACTTAAGAAGATACTTTTCAGTCAATGGTCATATCACATCTTTTGGTTTTCCTCATCGCCGTCATGATGGTAGGTTTTCTATCAATGTTAAAGCCTTAGTTAATATTAGAGCACCAATCCGTTTTTCGGTTAATGCTGAAAATGCTCTTGGCTTTTACAATGGGGTGAGCTTTGAATTCCATAATTTCCCAACACTATTCTGTGGTTTTTGTGATATGATTGGCCATAAGATTAGTGAATGTGCAAGATTTGAGCTTGCACAACAGCAGGCAGAAATCCAACAAGCTAAAATGGAAGCATATTGGGCAGCCATGCAACATCAACAAGAAGCTGAAATTCAGAATCAAGAAGCCTTTGCAAATGACAATATGGAAATCCACCCAGCCATGGTGCAAGAAGGTATGGAATGGTCTGAGGACTCTTTATCCTCTTCTTCAACTAGTTCTCTAGCCTCAAAAGTAACATTTACTGACTTTCAGAGAGAGTTAGATGAAGACATAGCTAGTCAAGAAGAAAAAAGCTCGCATCATGTAGCTTTTCAGCAAGTGCATAACATGTTGGACTTCTTAGACCCTACATCCTTACCTAGTAATGAGATGTCAGCTTCAAAGAGTGTACCATCCTCATCACATCATCAACTATCTCCATCTGAACAAGACTACTGGAACAATTGGAACACAATGGAGAAGTACTTCCATGAAGACAACAATTTGCCAGCATCCAAAAGATTGAGATTAAATGAAGTTGAAAGAAACAGTGCAACAGCTGAAGCTAGAGATGTTATAGTTATTGAACCATCAGTCACGTTTATGGATCATCCACACAAATGGTTCAAAGTCAGTCAAGCTCAGATGCAGTACAAGGAAAAGACAACTCTCATAAATCCAACACCTAAGTGAATATCCATATCTTGAAATACAGCATCAGGAAACCACTAGGGCTTATATGTTTTTTTCTTTGTGATAACTTACTAGTTTCCTGCCTTGTATTTACCTTTATCTTTTGTTTTTTAGGTTGTTTCCCTTTCTTTTTAGTAGTTTGCTTGTAAAATAGCTTTAGTTCAGTCCCATGTAATATAGTTTTCTTTTAGCTTTTGTAATATCAATTTCCTGTTTATAATACTTTTTCTTTATCCTCCCCTGGTTACCCGAATCTCTGTTTAATCTTTAGTTTAACCTTGGCCAGGGATAGTTTTATAGATAATAGCTTTCTGTGTAAAGCAGGCTTTTAATTCTCATTTTATTTACTTCTCTAACTGACACAGGTCTTAGTTTGATTTACTTCAGAAGTACGGTCTACTCTGTTACCTTTAACCATACAGGTTGGGAGTTTCTTTACCCATATCTGGTTTCATTTTTGTCTTTGAGTTATATCTTTGCTACTCCTTACCCATATCTGGTTCTTTATCTTTCTCAGTCTAACTTTTCTTAGTATAGCATCAGTCTTATTTGTACATGTGCAACTCTTTGGTCACAGGGCTGCCATTATGGTTTACTTCTTCTGCATGTGTTCAACTACTAGAACCCTCTGTATTTTTCCAGTGAACTCCTCTTGGTTTTGTGTTTTTTCCCAGCAAGTTTTCTAGCCAGTTTTGTTGGTTTTTGCTTTGGTCCTCCTTTTCAAACACTTACAGTGCCCTGGATTTCCTTCAACTGATTTCAGTTATGAAGCTTCTTTCTTGGAATGTCCAAGGAATTGGGACTCCAATAACCCAGGACCATTTCAATCATCTTAATTCTTACTACAAGCCAGCTATTGTGTTTCTTGCTGAAACCAAAGCCCCATTGACTAGAATGGAGCGTTTTTTTAAAAAATCCCATTTCTATGACTGGTTTATTGGTCCGTCCGTGGGAATTGCAAAAGGGTTAGCAGTGGCTTGGCATAATAACATAGAGATGAAGTTGATTTCATCAAACTTAAATGTATGTCATTTTGATACAAAAATTGGAGAGAAGGAGATGATATTAACATGTGTTTATGGTGCAGTGGAATCAGACGACAAAATAGAACAATGGTCTTACATAGCTAACATTGCACAGCAGATCAACAAGCCTTGGTTACTTATTGGAGACTTAAATGTGATACTGGACCCTGACGAAAAACAAGGAGGAAACAAAACTAGTTCCAGCAGCAAGTCTTTCATAATTCAGACAATCGACTCAATGGGGCTTCAGGATGCAGGATATGAGGGAGCTCCTTTTACATGGTCAAATAACAGACAAGGCGATGCCAATATATGTGAAAGAATTGACAGAGCCCTGACATCGTTTCAATCGACGCAAAATTTCCCAAATACCAAGGTAAGTCATCTTCCTAGAGTAGGCTCAGATCATACTCCGCTCCTGCTCGATTCTCACCCAGAATAATTAATATTAAAAAAACCTTTTAGATGCATTAGAAGCGGAGTATGATCTGAGCAGGCTCTCTCATCCATCTTTCTCTTCCATGATTGCTAATTCTTGGACTCTCCATTCCAGCAGTGATCAAAAAGTTAACATCCATTCCAAACTTCAACTTCTTTCAACAGACCTATCTCAATGGAATTCGGATGTTTTCGAAAATATTCACAAAAATATAAAATCCCTAAACATTAGAATTGATTCTCTCCATAAATCCGGTAATTTTTCTGCCAATCTAGAAAAAATTAGAAAACTTCAAGCAGAACTAGGAGAGTGGTACAAGATTAAAAATGATTATTACCACCAAATTTCTAGGGATAAGTTCTTCAAGGAATACGACCAAAACACAGAATACTTCCACGCTACTGCTTCTAATAGAAAAAGAATAAATGCCATCCATTCTCTTAGAGAACCTTCAGGCCTTTGGATTTCTGAAAGAGATCAAATCAATTCGCTTCTGATAAACCATTTCTCTCAGATAGACACTTCCGAGATCCCAAATTACTTGGAAGACCTATCTAATATAATATAATAGATTCTTGTATTTCTGAAGAGGAAAATATTTCACTAACCACCATCCCTTCAAAGCAAGAAATTAGTTGGAACTCTATTTCTAATATGAATCAGTGGGGAGCTCCAGGCCCGGATGGTTTTTAGCCGGGTTTCTTTAAAGCCAATTGGGATATTTTGGGATCAGATTTAATTCATTATGTTCAAGATTTCTTTAAATCCGGAATCTTAGACCCTAATTTAAACTACTCTTACATTAAACTTATCCCAAAAATCTCCACCCCACAAACCCCAGATGATTTTAGACCCATTATCCTGATAATACTATATACAAAATTATATCCAAAATTCTTTCCAACCGTCTTAAACCAATTCTGAATAAGATAATTTCTCCGAACCGATCAGCCTTTCTACCTGGTAGACAAATCACGGATAATATTATCATTGCCCATGAGCTTATCCACACAATGAAAACTTTCAAAGCTAGAAAAGGCCATTTTGCTCTAAAATTAGATCTTTCCAAAGCCTTCGACAGAGTGGAATGGAATTTTATTAAATCTGCCCTTATAGCGCTAGGTTTTAGAAATTCCTAGGTTAATCTCATAATGCAATGTATTTCTACAACATCTTTCTCCATCCTTCTAAACGGTTCTCCGGGTTCTACTTTCAAAACTTCTAGAGGGCTAAGAAAGGGCGACCCACTCTCTCCTTACCTTTTCCTAATCTGCATGGAGATTCTTTCTAGGCTTCTAGAAAAGGCGGTTTCGGAGAGGAAAATTTCTGGTTTAAAGATAAACAAAAATGCTCCCAATATTTCCCACCTTTTCTTCGCAGATGATTGCTTTCTATTCACAAAAGCTGACTTAGGCGAAGCAAAAAATCTTCTAGACATATTATCCAGGTTTGGTGAAATTACGGGTCAAATGATAAACCTTCAAAAATCCGGAATTTACTTCAGCCATAGAATTCATACGAAACATGGGAAAATTATAGCTAAAATACTAAAAGTCCCTCTGATGACAAAAAATGATAAATACTTAGGAACGCCACTATTTTTTGATAAAAAAAGAAAGGAAAATTTTGAACCCCTTCTACAAAAGTATTATGCTACTCTGCAAGGTTGGAAATCAAAATTACTCTCTCAAGCTGGAAGAACGGTGCTGATAAAATCTGTTCTCCAAGGTTACCCTACCTACTAGATGCAGATCCTTGATCTTCCTAAGGAAACTCTAGACAAAATGGATAAAATCCAAAGAGACTTTTGGTGGAATAAAGATAAGAACAAAAAAAAAAAGGAGGTTATTTTAAAGCTTGAGCCAGCATTTGCAAACCAATATCACAAGGAGGTATTAAAAACCCACATCAATTCAACATTGCCCTATTAACGAAGCTGGCAAGCAGACTTATCTCAGAACACGATCAACTCTGGGCTAGATTATTAAAAGCCAAATATTTTCCTAATAACCACCCTTTAGAAGTTTCTAGAACATCAAATTTATCTTGGATTTGGACAAGCATACAAAAAGGGCTAAGCCTCATTAAAGGAAACTTCGTTTGGCAAGTCAAAAATGGAGCTTCGGTCAAAATTTAGGAAGATAAATGGGTTCCTACTGAAAATACTCTTCAAAAACCAATGGATACTACATAGCCTATTCCACAAAGGGTAAGTGAGCTGATTACACAAGAAGAAAGTTGGGATCAGGATAAACTAGATAATCTCTTCACTCCTGATATAAAAGAAAAATTTCTAGCCATTTCTCCAAATAGTCAAGAACAAGATAAGGTTAGATGGCAACACCACTCCTCAGGGATTTTCTCAGCGAAAAATGTCTACAATTTCCTTATTAACCAAGACCAAGAAAACAACAACTCAAGTGAAGTTCCTTGGCAGAAGATATGGAAAATTAAGGTAATTCCTAGGATCAAATTATTCATTTGGAAATTAGCTCAAAAAGCTCTCCCAACTAATGCAAGACTAGGAGCACACAACAAAGATTTCAATACGGATTGCCCAATGTGTAACGCCCAAGTCCAAGAAACAGAGCAACACCTAATAAGATCTTTCCCTTTTGCTATAGCTGTTTGGTTTTGGCTCTCTTTAGAAGTATTCAACTCAAGAATTATTACAGATTCAATCGCAACCTGGATTAAAGAGTGGATTACGGGACCAGATTTTGCGAACCTCTCAGATAAGATTGCAACAATCTCCTGGTTTATATGGAAGTATAGGTGCTCAGTAGTTTTTGATAAAATCAAACCAAACCCAAATTCTCTTATAGAGCAAATAAGAAAATCCATACAACAATATCCTCAAGAGAATATTAAGAAAAGCAAAAGGGTTCAGCAAGGTACGATCTATAAAGAAAAATGGTCAAGCTTAACATCGGACTGGATTCTGTTCATAGATGCGGCTTTTAAAAAGGAGAATTCAACCATGGGATATGCTTTCATCCTATATTCAACGGACAACGAAACTTTTATGCACATTGCAGCTGGATCAGATAGGGCTTCTTCAGCGTTCCATGAAGAATCAAAAGCTTTATTAAAAGCTTCCTCTTGACTGAGTGATAATATTTTATCTAGCATTACCTTAGTTACAGATTGCAAAATGCTAGCTGAAACCATCAATAAGGAATGTAAGATCCCAGATTGGAGTGCAGAAAACACTATAAAGGAGACTCAAACCATTCTGCAAAAACTCCCTCAAGCTTAGGTGCAATATATTAACAGAAGATATAACTCAGCTGCGGACAACATAGCTAAGGAAGCTCGCGCAAAGAATCTTCGGAATTTCTCAACCCAAATTCAGCTAAGGACATCTCAATCTAGTGTGATGTCCAATATTTTTGAAAAAAAAAGATATTCTAAATCTTATGTACTTTATTGCTTGATTAATATATTACTTTTTGCATAAAAAAAAGATTATAGGTTGTTATCTGCAACGTCCGTGGGATCGATGGGACACATTCAATCTAATTACCTCCAAATATCTCCCATGAGATGAGTCATTTCCAACTCGTACAAAGAATTAACAAAAAGGAGTCTCAACTCTCGAGTTCCTTTTAAACTTGCATCTCATCAAAGATAATAATCCAAAACTAGGAAAATGTATAAGGGTGACTATTTGTAAGTGGAATCATGTAGGAAAAAAAAAGATGATATATTTAGTAACACTTAGAAAAGAGAGAAACAAAATTATTCATTACTTCACAAGGGTTCCGTACACTGTAATAAATACAGATAAAAGTCTGACAAGAAACACTGTCAGCCACACACGTGTGGAAATCTAAACCACAGAAAATAGTAAAGACAACTATTAGTAAGCTGTAATAACAAAACAGTAAAAACTAAATACACTTGTTACTACCCCCGCAAAATGAAGGGGTGTTAAGACCTTCAGTTTGGATTTGAGAAACTCAAAACGTGGTGCTGCAAGACCTTTGGTGAATATGTTAGCTGCTTGCTCCAATGTTGACAAATAGATAACTTGCAGAGACTTAGACTGAACCATCTCTCGAACAAAATGAAAGTCCAATGCCAAATGTTTCATTCTGCTGTGAAAAATGGGATTTGAAGCTAGAGATATTGAACTTTTATTATCACAAGCAATAGTTGGTGAAGTTGGCAGAAATATATGTAAATCCTTAAGCAGATTGCATAACCAAACAACTTCAGCTGCTGTTGAAGCTAAAGATCTGTATTCAGCTTCAGTGCTGGATCTTGAAATATTTGCCTATTTTTTAGTTGACCAGCTAACAGGATTATCTCCAAAGAAAATACAATAACCACTTGTTGATTTTCGATCATCAGGATTGCCTGCCCAGTCTGCATCAGAGTAATCTTGAAGAGCATTGAAACCTTTAGTAAAAAGAAGTCCATGATCTAAAGTACCTTTGACAAATCTCAATACTCTCTTAGCAGCTGTGAGATGTACATAAGTTGGTGTCTGCATGAACTGACAAATTTGATTAACTGCAAAACACAACTCAGGCGTTGTCCAAGTTAAGTATTGAAGAGAGCCAACTATGGATCTATATTCTGTAGGATTTGAAATGATATCTCCATCATTTGCACTCAGCCTTTGTGAACTATAATAAGGAGTAGAGCATGGCTTGATACCTACCAAATTTGTCTTCAAGAGCATACTTGGTTTGACTTAGAAAACGACCTTTGTTGTTTCTCTTAACTTCAAGACCCAAAAAATAATGAAGATCTCCTAAATATTTCACTGGAAACTTGGTGCAGAGATAAGAAATTATAGAATCACAATGAGAAGAATTATTCCCTGTTATGATTATGTCATCCACATATACTAAAATAATTGTGAGCTTAGAGCCAAGTTTCTGAACAAACAAAGAAGAGTCTGCTTGAGAAGGTATAAAATCAATTGCAACTAGAGCATCCATGATCTTTTCATACCAAGCTCTGGGAGCCTGTTTAAGACCATATAAAGATTTATGTAATTTGCATACATAATTAGGATGTTCCTTATCTTCAAAACCAGGAGGTTGTTTCATGTCAACTTCTTCTTTTAAGTCCCCATTAAGAAAGCATTACTTACATTTAATTGTTTAATATTCCAATTGAAGTTAACAACTAGAGAAAGAACAAGTCTAATGGTTGCAGGTTTGACAACATGATTAAAGGTCTCATTAAAATCAAAACCTTCAACTTGATTATATCCTTTTGCTACTAATCTAGCTTTATGTCTTTCTATAGTACCATCTGGTTTGTATTTTATCTTAAAAACCCATTTACATCCTACTACATTTTGGTTAGGATCAGGTGGTACTTTTGACCAAGTGCCAGCATCTTGTAAAGTTGTATTCTCTGTCTGCATAGCTTTTAACCAAACAGGGATTTTAGCATCTTGAGTGTAACATGTAAGAGTAATATGATTAAAGTGAGAGATATGAGAGGCAGATAAAGCATATTTAGTAGAAAGGAATACTTTGGGTTTAAAAGTACCAACCTTTGCCCTTGTATTCATTTGATGAGTGTTCATGAAAGTATCATTTAAAGTACCAGAAGTATGTGTAGAAGTATCATCAGAAGCATGTGAAGAAATTTCACTAGAAGTAGATGTTGCTGAAGTAATAGAAGTACCAGTAAGCATAGATGTATCAGTGATAGTTGTAGAAGCATCTAAAGTAGAAGGAGTACTGGGAAAATCCAAGAGTATGAAAGAATCAGTATTTCTCTACTTAGACAATGTTTTATAAGGAAAACTCTCTTCATGAAACACAACATGTCTTGAGACAAACACTTTACCAGTAGATGGATCCAAACACCTGTAACCCTTGTGTTGTGAACTGTATCCAAGAAAGACACATTGTACACTTCTAGGTTGCAATTTGTTATTAGTGTAAGGCTTCAGCCAAGGAAAACACAAACATCCAAAAGATTTGAGAAAGAAGTAATCTGGCGTTTTGTTGAATAAGGACTGAAATGGATTTGAAAAAGATAATGATCTAGTTGGTAATCTATTAATGATATAATTGGCAGTGGATAAAGCATCAAACCAAAACTCAAAAGGTAAACTATCTTGATATAGAAAAGTTCTTGTAATCTCTAGGAGATGCTTATGTTTTGATTCTTCCACACCATTTTGTTCAGATGTGTGAGGGCAAGTAATCTCATGAGAAATACCATTATTGAGTAACACAGTCTTAAGAGCATTGTTAACAAACTCCCCTCCTCCATCAGTTCTTATATTTTGATGTTCAAGTTTAACTGATTTTCTATATAAGCTTTAAAATGAGCAAAAATATCCTTGAAATCAGATTTGAGAGTTAAAGGATAAATCCAACAAAACTTTGTGTAATCATCAATGATATTAACATAATATCTGAATCCATTTAGAGAAGAAACAGGTGCAAGACCCCATACATCCATGTGAAGTAATTGTAAAGGAGATTTTGTTACATACATAGACATATTGAATGGTTGCTTATGACTTCTACAAACTTGACATTCAGTACAAGTAAGTTTTTTGTCTGAGATATTAAGAGTCCTAGATAGCCTACTAAGAGATTGAAAAGATGGGTGAGCTAATCTTCTGTGCCATATTGTTGAAGTAGCTTTATTGCATGAAAAAGCTGTTGAAGGAGTTGAAGATGTAATGTTGCCTTGTAATGGATATAAACCATTCCTACTGGGACCTTGAAAAATAGTATGTCTTGTTTTCATATCCTTAATAGTAAAATCATTAGAGGTGAAAGTTAGGGAGCAATTGTTGTCTCTAGTAAACTTATGGACTGAAAATAAGTTCTGTGCAGCTAAGGGAACATGAAGAATTTCTTTGAGAGTAAAGCTAGTATTAGGTACTTGTACTAAAGAAGAACCAGTTTTATGGATTTTCATACCTTCACCATTAGCAGTAGTAACTGATTCACAGCCTCCATAGGTATATGTAGAAGCAATATTAGCAGCATCCGCAGTCAAATGATGTATTGCTCCTGAATCTACATACCAAGGATTTTGACCCATAATATTTGCAGAAGCAAGCATAGCTTGAAGATTTCTTGGAGGATTTCTCCCTTGATATGAGAAATTCATTCTATTCCAACATTCATCAGCAACATGACCATATTTGTGACAGATTTGACAGGTTGGTCTTTCACCAGAAGAAATGTTCGTAGAGCCAAAGGAAGCAGGTCTTGGAACAGAAGTAGGATAAAAAGCATTTGTTGTTGTTGGGGAGGGTAGAATACCAGCACCTCTACAAAACCTCTACCATAAAAAGAAGTACGACCTCCCCTATGAAAACCTCTAGAATTCCCTCTACCATTTTTATTACCAGAAGCATAAAATGCTCTATTAGTGGATTCAAGATAAGAACTTGCAATTTTACTGTTAATTACCATCTTTTCACTAAGCAACAAATGGTGTAATTCAAGACTAGACACGGGTGGAGTTCTCATTCTTACAGATGTAGCAAAGGAACTATAATCAACATTCAAACCACCTAAAGTAACCACTACAATTTCATCATCAGATATGACAGATCCTATAGCAGTTAATTGATCAGTAATGGTCTTGATCTCACTTATGTAGGCAACAATAGAAGAATTGCCTTTCTTGATATTCATAAGATTTGTTCTTAATTGTATAGAATGAGTAGAAGAAATTCGATCAAAACGATCAGAGATACCTTTCCAAATCTCATAGGAAGATATAGCAGTAGCAAAATAAGAGATAACAATATCAGATATTGTAGATGTAATCCACATCATAATCGTAGCATCTTCATCCATCCAATCTGTAAACAAAGGGTTTTCCACTCCATTATTTGCATTGGTGCGAGTTGTATATTGCGGTGGACATTCATAAGAACCATCAAGATATTTCATTAGCTTGAATTTACGAATCACAGGTAACATCAAAGCTTTCCATATAAGAAAGTTATCATCTTTCAGTTTTAACTGAACAATACTAGTTAGTTGATTAAAAGGAACTTTAAAAATCGAATGAGCTTCCATTGATAAGATCAATGTAGTTGCAGGAAATCCTACACTACACCCCTCACAATAATCCACACAACTAAGACATTTGAAGATGAATAACAATGATTTTATTGATTAATTCCTTGAATGTTTACAAGATAAGATAAGAAAGAGCTAAAGAAATTACTATCACCACACATTTTCTCTCTCCTAATGACTTGTATAACACTCCTAAAAAGATCTCCCTCACAACAGGCTTACTCAACTCTTTATATAGGGTAGTACACAATGGATGACAGCTAAGTTGTCCTTTATTTTCGGGAATGACTTGCGAAATATCGAAAGTGTACAAACATATAATCTCGCAACTCTTCTAAATCTCACTAGGTCTTCACATCTTTCTCGTGTTTTGGCTGTCGTCATTCATTGCGTCATTTATATTATTAATTTGCGACACTTTCGCAATGTCGCTGCTTTATTGATCTCGCGAAGTATTGATGTCGCGATATTCTGATCCTACATCTTGCCTCTTCTCATGTCTTCTCTGCGAAGAAGAGAATGTCATGAGAATTAGTATTTTGAAATACCGCAACTGTTCATCTTTATCTGTTACGATCCCGTACTTTTACACAGAATTTATTACACATGTTTCTTCTTCCACTCTTTTCTTGACACGTCTCTTTCAACCGTTTTTTCTTGACCATTCACGTCCCCTCTCGCATTAAATGCACTTGTCTTCTCGAGAGTTCTTCTCTATATATAGTTTTCTCACCCTCCTCTTCTTCTTTTTTACTTTCTCTCTGCAACATTTCTTCAACTCTCTTCCTCCGCAATTTGCGTTTCTGCTACTGTAATCTTCCTTTTCTTCTTTCTCTTGATCTTCAATCTTCTAATCATTCCCATATAGAATGGCCCCACCTGGTCGTAGATATGAAACCCTTTTAGATGAAACTCAAAAGAAATTACAAGAGAGGGGTTTCACCTTGTCTACTATTCCCGATCAAGAATCTTCATCTATTATTTCTGCAAAGTTGTTTACTGATCATCAGTGTGATGATCAAAAAATCATAATCTCGCTAGGTCAACTCCTCGCAGGTCTTCCCATTCCTCTCTACAATCCCGAACTGCCCTTGTTCTATGAAATTCTTGCTCATGATAAATTCTCGCGAGCTATTTATCAATTAAGCGGTGATTGTATCCGTCTAATGCTTGAATTCGCTAATCGTGGTGCTGGTAAAGGGTCTCTATATCCTGATAACGTCAAAGATCCTAATTTCGCAAACTTAGAGATAGTCGCTGAAAAGTACACGATAGAAAACTTTTTTGAAAATTATGAAGTGATAAATATGAAGAATGATAAATCTCGCTGGGGTGCTCGATTGAAAAGAAAAGAGAACGTTCCCGACGATAAGATACTCATGTTAGATATTGATTGGCACTCTGGCAAGAATAATGTCCCTCGTTATTCTAAGGATGAGAAGTGGTGTGTCTTCCCGCTATTTTTGAACAGACCTTACATCTCAGGTTCCCATGTACTCCTATGAATCTCGCAAATTATTATCCTTGGGTATTTAATTGGCCCGAGAAAGCAAAAGAGGTACATTTTCTAATTTCCGTTTCGCTTCGCAATGTTTCCTTCTTTTTATATCTACCGAGTTTGCGAAATTTTCAGATCATTAAATTGAGAAAGAGTTATGACAGAAACCGAGAAGCCAAGTACTTTGGCGATTTCGCTCAATCACGGATGAAGTAAGAAATATTTTCTTGTTATTCACAATATTGTTGCCTCTCGTTTCTTATCTTCATTCGTGTATGTAGGTTGGTGTTGAAGTTGCTTAGCGAGGATGAAACTTCAAAAGTCAATGAGAAACAAAAGAAAGGGTAAAGGCCCTCTTTACAAGAAAAAATCTGTCAGCTCCGCCTTCTAAAAAACAAAAGACCCATTCTTCTTCTCGCTCAAGTCCTCGGTCCTAGTGAAAGTTCGATGAAGAAGACGATGACGTAGACACTTCTCACCGCGAAGGAGGATCACCCAACTGAATCTCCTATGACATTATTGTCTAATATCTTTTCAGACTCCATGCAAGGACTTGGAGATGATCACCTTTCTGGTATATGCGAAGCTCTCGCAAGTATATGCGATGCTTCTTTACTGGAGGGTAATGAGTCTCTTCAAGGGATCTACAGATCGTTGACTCCCAATTTCTTGAATGCACTCAGTGCCTTGGTATGTCTATGTTTCTCTATTCCTTATAATTTTTAATTTTAGACCATATATTAATAGCTTCTTCTTCTTTCTTTATAGTCTGGAAGAGCTTCCTTTGCTGTTGCCTGATCTTGAGAAGAGACGCAACAACCTTGAAAAGAAAAAACCTCCAAACTTTAAGGAGAAGAATAAAGAACTAGAAGTCGAATCTACTTAAGAAGAATGAAAATGAGACTGGTGCTCTTCGCGTCAAAATTCAGCAACTGGAAACTGAATCTTCTACTCAGAAGAATAAAATTTCTACCCTTCAAAGTGCTAATCAACAACTTTATGGTACAAAACTCTTCTCTTTTCCTCGTTTTCATTTTGTCATTTATTTTTCTTTGCCTGACTTATCATTTTCGCAGACATTTATAATCTTTCTGAAGAAGCCATCCTTCTCCATTCATTTCCTGAGCCTATGGATAATGATGCTCTTCTTGCTCATCTCAACGAATCTTTAAGTAGTTCGTCGAACAAAATTAACTTTCTTTCAATAAATAAACTTCGAACCAAATTTCATCTCTTAGAAATTGAGCATAGATCTAGTTTAGGTTTAGCCAACCGATTTAAACGTTATACCTTAGCTCTCACGAGAATAATAATATTCTAAGGAAGAAAATTAATAGCCTTATATAGACGACAAGGATCGTATTGCTAATCAAGGTGCACAAGCATTAGCGAAATTCCAAAAAAACTCTTCTTGAAGTTCAAATTGAACGAGATGAATCCCTTCGCCAAAATGCCATACTTAATGAACGAAAAATCAAATTCGTTCACTTCTTGTAATAAATAGTGATGATGAATTCGCTTGGGCTGCGAAAGTTCTAGATAATGCCAGAAATAATTTAGGTGTTAACGTCAGTCTTCATGCTGAGCATACTGCCTTGGTTAAAGATATGATTTCTGACAGAGAAGGTTGTTAACTGTTCTTCTTTACTTTACCACTTCTTATTTGTGAAACTGCTTTTAAATTACTGATTCATTATCATATGTTCGCAGAGGCTGAGAAGAGATATCAAACAAGGATTGAAGAACTTGAATCTGAAAAAGAAAAACTCGCAAAGGACCTCTCTCTTCGCAACAACAAGTATTCCAGGTTGAAGAAGCAATTGAAAACTACAGTAGCGAATTTCAATAACGACGCTGTTCGTTTTCGCAATCAAACTATTGAGACAGTTTGTGATGACCATCGTATTCCTCTTTCTTCATATCCTTGCCTTCTTGATGAAGTTCCTGAAAATATGCCTTCCTCAGATGTCTCTGATAGTGAAGCTAGCGAAGAAGAGGAGTCTGATAAAGATTCGATAAAAAGAAGAATGAATCGAGAGATAGCTCAATTTTCCTTTTTCTCTTCTTGTGATACTTGTACATTTATCCTTCTAGCCTTATATTTGTGTAATCTCTTCATCAAATCTATCATATGAAAATAAATAACAAGTTTTTACTCTAATCATTCCCATACTTGCCTCTGTTATTTATTTTCACATGAGAGATTAAATCGATAACCTTTAAGTAATAATATTTCATTGTTTCGCAACTGCTGTTGCTAATTCTTCACAAATAAATGAAGAAATATATCCATTGTCACAAGTTTATTTGGTTACTCAATTTCTTGTGTGATCTTATCTTTATTTATGTTGAAATTCAGCATTGCGACAAGATCGCAGGACGTCTTTACATTTTCATGTAATGACCCATTGATCTTGCCTTATCATTGTTCTTGTGTGGTCTTATTTTGCCTTCCTAGTTAAAGGTCTTATTTTTCCACCCCTCATTTTTGCGTCAATATGACATGCCTAAATATACTTGCGAACATAAAGCCCCATGACATTGCCGTCTTGCGATAAAATCGCAGGACGTCCTTACACTTTCATGTAACGACCCATTGATCTTGTCTTATCATTTCTTTAGTATTTTTGCCTCTGCAGGATATTTCTTTTGCGACAATATGACAGGTCTAAATGTTCTTGCGAACGTAAAGCCCCATGACATTGCCGTCTTGCGACGAAATCGCAGGACGTCTTTACACTTGCATGTAAAGACCCATTGATCTCGTCTTACCCTCGCGTTAGTATTATTGCCTCTGCAGGATCATCGCACAAATATGACAAGCCTAAATTTCCTTGCGAAAATAGAGCCTCATGACATTTGCGTCTTAAGACACTTATCAGGCTCCCTAATGGAGGGTGCCGCCCTTATCATCTCCCGGTTGCCCCTTCAAGGAGGCGTACATCGGCCATACAAGACTAGCTCCTCCCATCCGGTCTTAACAACAACTGCTTGTTTTCGCGAGCCTCTTATCCCTTATACCTATAGGGCTTATGGTTACGAGACGCACCTAAGTGGAGTTTTCTTCGGCCGAGTGCAGCATGTGCCAAGACTTGCCAAGAATGGCCGAGACACTTCAAATGCCCCAGCACTCTTGGCTCAACCGTGTACCTCGGCGCCTTGGTCATACACTCGACTCCATGGAAGAGACCTCGGTCGTCCAACCAGGGTATAACCTTATATATATAGTTGGAAATCCAAGGTATCTCCCAGGATGGGCTTTATTGACCCCAAATTTTCATGACTCGAGTTCCAGGGCGGTGTAACCTTTTCCCGAGCCATGTCAAGAGATACCCCCTTATATGACGCACTTTAGGTCTTATATTTGCCTCTTACGAAATATCATTCGCGAACTAGGGTGTACGCCATAAAGGTTCGTCCCATTCACTCACTCTTTTATTTCTATTAATTCTTGTGATCATTCAATGATTTTTGATTATTTCTTCTCATTATCTTTGCGAAATTATCGCATAGCTTTGCTTCATTTTCTGCAATCTCGCTCTAATTATTTAACCAGATTTGCATATGTTCTATCTCGCGATACTTTTTCGTACTCCTTATTCAATCGTCACAATATTTGTACTTTCGACAAGTCTTTTTCCTTCAAAACAAGATTATTTATTTATTTATTTATTTTTTTGTAACACCAATCTAAAATTGATTATTCATTTCTTACACTTCTTACTTCTGCTGCTCTCTGTCTCTTCATTTAAATTTCCTAATATTTCCTTCTCTTTTGCGAAGTTATCGTTATTTCCAACAGTATTCAGACTTTGGTTACTTAATGTATCTTCAGCTCTCAAATCTATTGCGTCCACCATCAATCTTTCCCTTCTTTGTGCTTCTTTAATATTCTATTTCCAGTTCTTCTTTTGAGCAGCCCTTTCCTCGCAGGATTCCACATCAACTTCATAACATTTTTGTCCTTCAACCCAATCTCCCTTAATAACTCCAACCCCATTGGGATGTGGAAATTTGATGCACTGGTGGTAAGTCGAAGCTACACCCAAGATCTCATGTAACCACGGTCGCCCAATTAATGCATTATAAGAGGATTCCACATCGACTATGCAAAACAAGATTTCGGTTGACAACCCTTTCAATGGTATTCGCATACGAGTTTATCCTTTAGGTTTATTGGCGGTGCCATTAAAACCATAAATCTTATAGGTTGAAGGTATCAAATCCTAGTCTTTTCCTCCCATAGTCTTGTAAGTGTGGTAAAAGGGATGTTTACAGAGCTTCCAGAATCAATTAAGATTCTATTTATTGCCCATGAATTTTCTGCCCCATCATCTTCATCATCAACAAGTTTTGGGTTAATCTCCAATCTCACCACTAATGGACTGTCATGCATCTCTCCACCTTCAGGTCCTTCTTCTGCGGTAAAACAAATAATCTGTGCTTGCCATTCTTTCAGTGGCGATGATTTCGCGATGTTCATTACTTCTCTATTGTCAACATCTCTTGCGAAATCCCTACTAAGAACACTATCATGAAAATCTTCAACTGTCCTGTACGAATGTACGATAGAGTTGCAGAACAAGTTTTTGGCCTTCTCTCCAACCTCTACTATAAATGTTTCTTTCCCTTTTGTCGTATTTACTCTGTGATTTTCTGGAGGTGTTGGTAATGGTTGAGTCTTCTCTTCACATTTTAAGAATTGGTTTAGCTTCCCTTAATCTATAATTCTGAGGATGATTCTTTTTATATTCCTACAATCATTCGTTAGGTGTCCATGAAAATGGTGATAAGAACAGAATTCATGACTTCTGTCACCTGGAGGTGGTTCATTCCCCATGTTCCATGGTGCAGGTATGTTCTCCATCAGGATTATTGCTTCCCATATTTTCTCCACGCTAGCGTTTAGTGGAGGCATCTTGATTTCTTCCCATACGACTCTATGACCTCGCTGCCCTCTATGATAATTCTGCCTCTGGCCTCCATAGGTTTCTTGAGGATTATGCCTCGACCTCCATAGGTTTCTTGTGGCTGATCAAGCCTTTGAATTTTATTATTTCCGCTACGGTTTGTAGAAATTTCTTTCTCTTTCAAATTCTTCCGATCGCGACTTCCCATGGCTACCAACTTTTGCCGACCATCAGCTGGTATCCTCATTCCTTGTTGACCTTGCGAGGTACTCGCCATGTGTTGATCAATTTTGGTAAAAACTTGCATTCGCAGGCTCCGAGAACTTGTATTCGCGATGTGGGTATGATTCCATCTCATTTTGCTTTTCCTCTAGAGCAATATACTCCTCCCCAAGCTCTCGCAACTCAGTCATTGTGATTGTATTTTTGACTCTAAAAATTTGAATATATAATGATTTGTCGCAAACATAGCATTAATGAATGATAAGATGAGATATCTCTCTCCACTCGGCCAGCCATTTCGCTACACATTGTCTTCCATCTCACAATTAGATGCTTCAAACTTTCACCAACCCTTTGTTTTAACCCAAATACATCTTCAATACCTGATCGCGAGGAATTATTACTTATATATGCCCCTAAAAATATAGCCTGTAAGTGATTGAAAGATGTTATTGTATTCTTCGGTAGCCCTTCAAACCATTTCAAAGCTTCTCCTGTCAGACTTGATGCAAAATACTTGCACAATATAGCATCATTATTCTCCCATTGTAGCATACATCTCAAATAAGCTTTGATATGTCGTATCGCACAAGTTGTTCCATCGAAAATGCTTTGGTTAATGTCGGTAAATTGCACTTGATGGTATTCCTCTTAATTGTATCTCTTGTGTGAACGGAGTTTTCGCAGCTTCTTCTATTGCTTCATCCAACTGTCTCTTTCCTCCTCCCCTTTTACTGTTCATCATTCCTCTCATTTCTGCCAATTCTCTCAAAATTTGTTCATTTACATCATAATTTGAATCCATTGGTCTTTTTAGTTCCGCTTCTCTTAGCCCCCGTTCATGTCTACTTTGACTTTCTTGTTCATCATTCTCTTCTCGTATTTCTCTGCGATCTTCTCCTTCATTTCTTTCGCGAATTCGCACACCGTTATATCTATCAATTTCTCTTCTTTGGTGCCTATCAGCTCTCCTTTGTGCTCTTTCATATTCTTCATTAATATTATCATTGTTGCGATTTTGTTCTCGCCTTCTTTCTCGATTATCATGATTATTCTGGCGAATTGCCTCTTCTAACTCCTATTCTTCCATTTCTGTTCTCAATCTTTCTCTCTCGCGAGCTAGGCGCGCTTGTTCGGCATAGTGTCTTTCAATTTCATCTTCAATTTCTTTTTGCTTCCTCCGTGCTTCTCTCCCATGCAATATTCTTCTTCCTTCTTCTTGATTTTCTTCATCAATTGGATGATTCTCGCTCTGACATTACGCCTATTTCCTTGGTTTCCACCATTCTGCTCATTTTGAAGAGTCTCGGGACGTGGGATATAACGATCTTCCATCATTTCTCTTCTCTCGCAATGTTACGGCCTCGATTTTGCGCTTCTTCTTGGTTTTCTTCATCATCATTTTCTGTAGGTAAAATTCTCCTTCTTTCCTCTCTAACTGATTTTGAGTTTGACCTTGTAGTGCTTCTCGACCTTCTGTTTTGTAATCTCATGTTTTCCATTCTCAATTCATGATTCTGTCTTGTTAAATTTGCACGTTCCTCAGCTTCTAATCGCCTTTCTTCATGTATTGTTTGTCTCAACGCCTCTAATGCTGCGATTCCTTCATTTCCATGTATTATTTCTCCATTCCCTTCTCGGTCTCTCCCCTCTTGTCCATTGTTTACCAACTGTTGTTCTTCTTCCCCTTCGTCCACAGAGTCTGATCTCCAAGTATGCACGCTTACTCTATCATAATCCACAGCTCTATCCGCTACTGGTTGAATTGGTGACTGAATTTGATTTTCTTCATCATTCCTTATTTTCCTTCTTGAGGATTCTCCCATTTCATTTATCTCTTATCCGGCAAGTCTCCTACTCCTTCTAACAACGTGGGTTGCTCGGATGCATTTCTCCTTCTAGCCATTTCTTAATTTTGATAAACTGTTGAAAATTATATGAAATTCCTTCCCTTCTACTCCAAATTCTTTCAAATCACGATGTCAATCCTTACTCTCTCCCTGTTTATAACGCCAATATGTAGTTGCAGGAAATCCTACACTACACCCCTCACAATAATCCACACAACTAAGACATTTGAAGATGAATAACAATGATTTTATTGATTAATTCCTTGAATGTTTACAAGATAAGATAAGAAAGAGCTAAAGAAATTACAATCACCACACACTTTCTCTCTCCTAATGACTTGTCTAACACTCCGAAAAAGATCTCCCTCACAAAAGGCTTACTCAACTCTTTATATAGGGTAGTACACAATGGATGACAGCTAAAATCATGTCCTTTATTTTTGGAATGACTTGCGAAATATCGCAAGTATACAAACATATAATCTCGCAACTCTTCTAAATCTCGCTAGGTCTTCACATCTTTCTCGTTTTTTGGCTGTCGTCATTCATTGCGTCATTTATATTATTCATTTGCGACACTTTCGCAATGCTGTCGTTTATTGATCTCGCGAAGTATTGATGTCGCGATATTCTGATCCTACAATCAAAGAAATTCAAGAAAGACTCAAGAAGATGTCAGATTTATATTTGTAGAAAAAGTAGATCTAGTAAAGAAAACAGAAAGAATTGAATGTTGTGATGTAAAGAAACTAGAATTTTGTGATGAAGATGAAGATAGAAAATCAAGAAGAAGAAGATCTGAATCGAGCAGAAGTGTGGGAGATTAGATCGGTTTGGTGTCTGATACCATAGTAACACTGAGAAAGAGAGAAACATAATTCTTCATTACTTCACAAGGGTTCCATACACTGTAATAAATACAGATGAAAGTCTGACAAGAAACACTGTCAGCCACACACGTGTGGAAATCTAAACCACAGAAAATAGTAAAGACAGCTATTAGTGAGTTGTAATAACAAAACAGTAAAAACTAAATACACTTGTTACTAATATTTTGTAAAAGGGTCACATGTTTTTGGTCATATTAGGGTATGGGTCGTAAAACATGTCGTTGATGCGTTTGGGTCGTAGACTAACGGAAGACCGTTAAAAGGCTGTTACTTGACATTGTCACTCTTAAAATCTCCATTCACCCGCCATAAAGATCACATCCACTGCATAAACCCTAAAGCTTACTGAACTATTTTCTATTGGTACACCCTACTAGGACTATCAAATCTATGGAGAGAAATAGTAAAAACGGGCTTTATCGAATTTGGAAAATTAGTTGTTGAGACTTAATAAAGAGGAATGGATCTTAGTTAAGAAGTAGATGGAAGTAGCCGCTGCTAGTATATACCGATGAAATTTATTTCGTACACAGCATTTGACAAGGTAAGATTGAGTTGGAAAAAGCAATAGCAAATTTTATTATCTCATGATTAACTATACAGTGATCTGTTTTATGAGAAAAAAGCATGAAAAACTCTATTAGTCTTGATTTGAAGTCGCTATTAATGGTGATTTCGAATCCTTTCAAGCTATACAGTCGGAAGTAACACAGATCCGATCGGACGAGTCAAAACTTGAAACCCAATTAAGAATTTCACCGATGTGAAGATATCATGTCATTCAACTAATTTATAAGGGCATTTCGGTAATAAACAAGATAATAAAAGTTAGTCTACGACCCAAATGCATCAACGACATGTTCTACGACCCAGACCCTAATATGCCTATAAACATACGATCCTTTTACAAAATACCTCAAAAAAGATTATGTGTTTGCTGTGGTGAGATGGTCGTGGTTTTATACAAGTATAACAGTGTTTGTGGGTGAAAACTGTTTCTGCTGGTTTTGGTAAATTTGGGTGTGTAGATGAGAAACGAATCTAAACCCTAAACAATGCACTGCACGGGAGTACTTTTGATTCGAGAGATCAATCTGTACAATCCTGGCCTAACCAAGAAATGGCCGTTCCAGGCTTTCTTCGGTCACAAAGTGAAGGAGAAGGGTTGGTATTAGGGAGGGAAGCGAAGAGAGTGTTGAGACCAGAATGATTAATTATGAAGATGTGGCTTGTTTTATGACTTGTATCAGAAAGTGAAACTGGCTTGCGGAGTGAAAAGCTATCAGTTCTTGGTGATTTATGGATACTATGTTGTTGCCGACCAAAAACTTGTTGTTTGGTGAAAATAGGTGAAGCCTATTTATACAAGTCATATTGAAACGTACCCTGGTCTCGTAGGAAGTGGAAACAATTAAGTGGTGGAACAATATAGTAACGTGTAACCGTCAGACGTTATGCTTCCATGATGAGGGAAGTGAATTCGTGTAACCGCCAGTCATTACGCTTCCATGATGAAGGAAACGAATTGTTTACACCATTACTTTTCACCACCACTAATTGTCCTACTTCATGACACTTTCTTGTAACGGGCGAATTGCACGCCGCACACTGTAAACCGCCAAACCAATACCCTGATGAGTATCCCTCAGTTTGTGACATGTTTGATGTCTCGAGTGTTTTCGTGGAAAATGTGCAGCAGGTTGCTATGTGTGGCAAGTCAAAGTCAAGATACTTTGCCATAGGAAAATAACATGTAATGCTATTAGGCTTGCCTTGGTCGGCCACCTAAAACTTGCCACAAGTCCGTCAGTTTGGTGGCGAACTTGAATGACTGAGATTACATCTCATGAGGAAGGGTAGCCATTGATTAAGGCCACATCTTTGTTGTGTAAAAAAGTGGCGCCATTAGCATAGTGACTCCTGGCGTAGCCGTGGCGTAGCGAGTTGCCTGGGACTTGCCGCAAGTCCGTCAGTTTAGTGGCGAACTTGGATGGCTGAGGTTGCATCTCATGATGAAGAGTGTCCATTGATTATGGCCGCATCTTATTGTATAGCGAAGTGGCGTCATTGGCATAGTAGCGCCTGGTGGAGCCATGACATAGCGGCATGCCAGTGGCGTATCCATGGCATAGCGGCATGCTAATGGCGTAGCCGTGGCATAGAGGCATGCTAGTAGTCGTGGCATAGCGGCACGCCAGTGGCGTGGCATAGCGGCATGCCAGTGGCGTTGTGGCATGGCCAAAGCTAAGGTTTGGCTCCGTGGCCAAAATTAGGGCTTTGCGGCGTGGCCAAGGCTAGTATTTGGCGTCGTGGTAAGAATTAGGGATTGGCAGCGTGGCCAAGGCTAGGATTTGGCGCCGTGGTAAGAATTAGAGCGTAGCGGCGTGGCCAAGGCTACGATTTGGCGCTGTAGTAAGAATTAGGGCTTGACGGCGTGGCCAGGGTTAGGATTTGGCGCTGTGGTAATAATTAGGGCTTGGTCGTGGCCAAGGCTAGGATTTGGCGCCGTGGTAAAAGAGGGGGTTGGCTTCAAGGCGTTGGTTTTGGCGTTGTGGGCTTGGCTAAGAATTAGGGCTTGGTGGGTTTTGGGGCATAAGAATTAGTTAGCAAGGCCCACACTACACCCCTTACTCGGTTAATCCCATTGAAAGATATGTGATCAAGAAGATTTATTAATTGATTCCATGAAATATTTACAGGAGAATTACACTTGGAAATTAAAGTGCTCTTAAACTTTCTCTCCTAATGACTTGCTTCACAATTCAAAAGACCTCTCCCTTTCAACAATGGACTCATTTAGCCCTTTATATAGGGTAATACATAGTGGATAATGACTAAGGCTCGAAGGTCGCAGAGTGTACGAATATTCATTCTCGCGACACTTCTTAACCCTCGCCGGGTTTTTCATGTCTTCCGGTTGTTTTGTTTGTCGTTATTCATCGCGTCGTTTATTTTAGCTCCCCTGCGACTCCTCGCGACACTATTAATCCCGCGAACCTTGTCCGTTGCGATATTATGATCCTACATCTTGCCTCTTTTTTCCTTGAATATTGCTCGAAGAGCGATTTGAAGGAAAATTCATTATTGTAATAATCCCCGGTTTCAATTGGTGAAGGAACAAGCGAAAGAATACTTTTCTTGAAAGTTATTCTTTTAGGTTCGAAGCTTTTGTAATATATATGAAGTTCCGTCTCTTTGTCTCTCCTTACATCTCTCTCTGCGAGGGAGAGAATGTCATGGGAATCAATATTTTGATTTGCCGATCTTTATCCATTTCCCATTCGTACTATTACAATGCGATTTTGACCATTAAATTCTTTTCTTGACACGTCTCTTCCAACCGTTTATTCTCTCGACCGTTCGTGTCTCTTCTCGCATTAAATGCCCTCGTTTTCTCAAGAATAATTTTCTATATATAGGTTTTCCTCCTTTTTCTTCCTTTAACTTCTCTCTCGCAACTTTTTCTTGACTCTTCCAATTTGCGCTCACATCTTTGTAATTCTTTTCTTCATCCTTTCTAACGCTGATCCTAATCTCAACCTCCCATCCATTCCCATACCGATAATGGCTTTCATTAGTCGTGCATACAAATCTTCTTTTGATGAAGTTCAAATTGAAGCGAGAAGGGTTTTACTCTATCAACCATTCCCGATCAAGAATCTTCATCTATTCTTTACGCAAGTAATCAATGTGATGATCAAAAGATTATAGTCTCGCTAGGTCGGACTTCCCATTCCCTTATACAATCTGAGATGCCTTTATTTTATGAAATCTTGGCCCATGAAAAATTCTCTCGGCCAAGGTGGCGATTGCATTCGCCCTAATGCTTGAGTTCGCGAATCGTGGAAGTGGCAAAAGGATCTTTATATCCTAATACCAGACACCGATTTCACAGACTTGGAAATAGGCTCACGAGAAGTACACTGTAGAGAACTTTTTTGAAAATTATTCGGTGATAAAGATGAGGAATGCGAAATCTCGTTGGGCATTCGCTGAAAAGAAGGATAATGTCCACACGAGGGATAAATTACTCATGCAAGATATTGATGGCACCCGGCAACAATACTACCCTCGCCACTCCAAAGATGAGAAGTGGTGGGTTGTACCCTTGATTTTAAATGGCCCTTCATCGCGGCTCGCATATTCTTCCCTGCGAATCTCATGCAGATATCATCCTTGGGAATTCAAATGGCACGATAAGGCAAAAGAGTATGTTTTCCTCTTCAAATCTTGCCTTTGCAACTTTTCTTTTTATATTTGTCGAGTTTGTGAAATTTTTCGGATCACCAAATTGAGGAAGAAGCTACAAGGATAATCCGTTGGAGAGTACTACTGACGATACTTCGATCGCTTACGGGTGAAGTAAGTATTTCCTTTGTTATTTGAAACAATATTGTTGCCTCTGTTCTTATCTTTAACCGTATGGCATGTTGAGGATGAATTGAAGATTGGGGCATGAAGATTAAAAATGAGGTAAGGCAAAGGTTCGCAAAGATAAATCTTGCTCCATTAACTAAGAAGCGAAAGACTCAAGCTTCTTCGCTTAGCTCAAGCTCCGAATCTTCCATCGAGGATAACGTGATTCGAATCCCTTTCGCTAAAGAGATTCCATTGTAGGTTCTCCTATGGATCAGTTATCTAGCATCTTCTCGTACTCTTTCCAAGGAATGGGAGATGCTCCCTAGCTTCCCTTCATGACTCTCGCAAATGTGTGCAATCTTTGCTTTACTAGAGGGCAATAATTCTTTCAATGGAGCCTCTAGAATTGTGTTTCTGACTTCTTGAACGCACTTGGGTCTTTGGTATGCATGCGATCATATTTCCCTGTTAATTTTAAATTTTTGAATATATATATAATAGATTTTTTTCCATCTTCTTTCATAGGTTGGAAAAACTTCTTTGTAGTTGCCTCGAGATCTCGAGAGAAGACGTCTTGAAAGAGAAATTCCAACAAGAAGACCCAAGAGGCTGATTCTCGCGATAAGATTCAAAAGTTAGAAGCGTCTGGACTCCCAAAAAGGAGAGTAATCACTCTTCAAATTCAAATCAACTAACTTTATGGTATAGTAACTTTCAATTCTCAAATCTTTTCATACTATCCTTTATTTTTCTTTGTCGACTATTATTCTCACGGACGTATATAATCTCTCCGAAGAATCCATTCTTCTCCATTCATTTCCCGAGCCTATGAATGATGATGTCCTTCTTACTCACCTCAATCAATCTCTAGAAGTAGTTCTCAAATAAAACTAACCTCCTTTCATTAAAGGATCTTCAATCCAAACATCATCTCTTAGAGATCGAACACGGATCTAGTTTAAATTTAACTAATCGCTTTAAACGAATGTACCTTGATTCCGAGAAGAAAACCAAAACTTTAAGGAAGAAATTAGTGATCTCATAGATGAGAATGATCGTTACTAACAGTGCACAGGCGTTAGCGAGAATTCCACAAATCTCTTCTTGGTGTGCAAGTTGAACTTGAACTCCTTCATCGAATACCATACTTAAACAGCGAGA
The DNA here is from genome assembly GCA_023531295.1 of Papaver armeniacum. NCBI lineage: Eukaryota > Viridiplantae > Streptophyta > Magnoliopsida > Ranunculales > Papaveraceae > Papaver > Papaver armeniacum. The sequence goes on along the minus strand of JAJJWW010017908.1, from coordinate 262,749 downwards.
AGAGGCAAGTTAAATTCACTTCTTGTTATTAATAGTGATGATGAATTCGCCTGGGCTGCAAAGTTTTAGATAATGCCGGGAATAACCTAGTGTTGATGTTAGTCTTCATGCTGAGCATACTTCCTTGATTAAAGATATGATTCATGTGAGAGGTTGCTTATTATACCTATGCTTCTTACTTCTCGTAAGTATTGCTCGTAAATTATTAACTTGTTGTTACTTATTTGTAGAATCCAAGAAGAAACTTCAAGCTAGGAATTAGAGCTTGAATCTGAAAAAGAACAACTCACGGGAATTTTCCGTGAAGAACTTGAAACTGGCTCGCAAAGAGTCTCTCCTTCGCGAGAATAAATATTTCAAGTTGAAGAAACAATTTCTAACGACAGTGGCGAATTTAATAATGATGCCGTTCGTTTCGCAATGGAGCCATGGAGTATGTTTGTAAGGACCACAATATCCCTCTCGCATTCATATCCTGGCTGGCCCGAGAATGCGTGGCGTTTAATGAGTGAGGCTAGCTGAAGAAAATTCTGGCGATGAGAATAATAGATCAAGAATCGGATGAAGGAGAAGAATCACCAAAGAGATAATTCTTTTGTTTTCTTTCGTTACTTTGTAATATACGTACATTTACGTATCTCTTTATTATAGTGTACTTCTTGGATTATCCCCCTAAATTCAATCTTCACTCCCCTTTTTGGTAGTTCTTCTTTGTAATATAATTGGCTAACATTATTGATGTATAACTCTTTCATCGCGAATAACAATATTCCATCTTTTCCATTCCCATACTTGCCTCTCGTTATTTATCTTGGATGGAAGATTTTAGTTGTCATCATGTATTTTGTTGGATAATAATTTTATTGTTGTTGAAATGTATCATTACGGCGAGGTCGCGGGTATCTTCATAACTCAAGAATCCTACTTTGTCTCGCTTTACCATTTCGGTAGTCTTTGTTTTATCTCTTCTTGTTGCGACAAGGTTTAATTTTTACATTTTCATGCGGTGACCAATCATTTTCGTGTGGTCTTCCAAAGTCGGACCTCCCTAATTAGAGGTCTTTCCCTGCCACGCCTTTTATTGCGACAAAATCGGGACGTCTTTACACTTGCATGTAAAGACCCATTGATCTGCCTTATCATTTTCCAAGTATTTTTGCCTCTGCAGGATGTTTTAGTTGCGGAAATATGACAAGCCTAGATATCCTTGCGAACATAAAGCCTCATGACATTGCCGTCTTGCGACGAAATCGCAGGACGTCCGTACACTTTCGTGTAAAGACCCATTGATCTCGCCTTACCCGCGTTAGTATTATTGCCTCTGGGATCATTTGCACAAATATGACAAGCCTAAATTCTCTTGAAAACATAGCCTCATGACATTTGCGTCTGTTTGACACTTCCCCTAATGGGAGAGCGCTATCATCTCCCCCGGTTGCCCATGGAGGCGAAACATCGGCCATACAAGACTAGCTCCTCCCATCCGGTCTTAACAACAACCCGGTTGTTTTTATAGCCTCTTATCCCTTATACCTATAGGGTTTATGGTTACGAGGCTGCACCCTAAGGGAGTTTTCTTGGAGTGCAACATATGCCAAGACTTGCCAGAATGGCCAGGGTAGGTTCATCCATCCCGGGCACTGCCTGCTCAACTGTGTACCTCGGCGCCTTGAGCATACATCGATCATTGGGTCTCCCAACCAGTATAACCTTATATATATGTTAAATCAAAGGTAATAGGCTTTCAGGGCCCCAAATTTTTTCATGACTCGAGGCTTCGGGAGGCGGTAACCTTCCCGAGCCATGTCGAGAATGCCCCCTTATGCCAGGGCACTTTAGGTCTTACATTTGCCTCTTACTGAAATGTTATTCGCGAACTAGGGTGTACGCCATAAAGGTTCGTCCCATTCTTTACTCATTCATATTTATTAAAATCATTCAATCATTCATGTTTCATTGTTGCTTGATATTTGTTTACGAAATATTCGTTGTATTTCACTTTTAATTCTTAACCAAATTCTCATTTACTCTTGACTCAGATTCTCGCTTTTCCTCCTGCTTTTTATTGACTATTCACTTCTTATGCCTTTTGTTCCTCATATCCTTTGCTTCTTTATTATCATAATATTCTACGCTCTAGGCATTCACCTCGAGGTATGTCTTCATCCTTACTTCTATAGCATCCACCATTAGTTTTCCTTTCTCATCTCTCACATGTTGTTTCCAACCCTTTCTTTTGGCATTTCTTTCTTGAGCTTTCTACATCGACCTCATGACATTGTTGCGACTCCTTCCAATCTCCTGTATAATACCAATGCCGTTTGGATGTGGAAATTTTATACATTGATGATATGTTGATGCGACCCAAGATTTCATGAAGCCATGGCCTCCCAATCAGCTCATTATATGGAGATTCCACGTCAACCACAGAATAAAACATCAGTTGATAATCCTTGTAGGTATTCTCATGTGAACCTCCAAGGCCATATATCTTGTATGTCGAGGATCAAATCCTCATCCTTTCCTCCCATCGTCTTGTAAGTATGGTAAAGAGAATATTCACCGAACTTCCTGTCGATTAGGGATTCGGTTGATCGGCTGTGCTTCGCTTCATCATCTTCTCCATCAACTGGTTTTGGGTTAATCTCTAGAAGAGAAAGAAATAGTCTTGGTGCCACTTTTCTAATCTGCGCTTAGGCTTTGCTTGGTGGTGGTGGTAATGTCTGGTCTTTTTCTTCTCCCATTAGAAAGCCTTCCCCCCGATCAATCATCCCGAGAATAATTCTCTTTATGTTTCTACAATCGTTTGTTTGATGCCCATGGTGTCGATGGTAAGAACAAAACTCATGACTTCTATCTTTGGCCCGTATCTTTTCCACACTAGCATTCGGTGGAGGCATCTTAATCTCTTCCTATACTATTCTGCGACTTCTGCCCTCCACGCCCTTCGTCCGTAGTTTCTTAGGTTTTCTTATTATTCTTTACGGTTGTAGTAGTTCCTTTCTCGTTCAAACTCTTCGATCGTGGCTTCCCCATGGCTACTATCTTCCCTTGTCCTCATCGGCTTTCCTTGTTGGCTTCTCCTTGAAGTGCTCGCCACTGTATTTATGAATTGAGGCAACAAGCTTGCATTCCATGTTCAGCTTGTGTTCGCGAGGCTAAAGTGGCATGCTACCGCGGCAGAGTGGCATGTTTGCATGCCGATAAATATGTTTTTGTGGTAAGGCGCGTTTGGCTTGCCAGTTAGTATGGTGGCGCGGCAGGGTGCGTTTGGCCTTTAATGTATGGTGGCAAGTTTGGAGCAACTTGATTGGCCGAGGAAAGGGGCCAGCCAAGCATGGGCGTGGCTACACTTCTGGTGATAGTGTGGCGGCATTAGAGCTACCTGATTGGTCGATAGGAAGTGGGGCCGGCGAGTATGGGCCCAGTCACAACTTATGTGCGCGTGGCTAATTTGAGGTGACACGATTGGTCGAGAGAAATAGGGTCGGTTTAGGAAGGGGTGTTGCCAATGGCAGGTGGCGCCAGTTGGCCTAAGGAATGGCCACACCTTTCTTTGCTGTTGCGGCTCCCTGTTTTCTGATTCTGGGCAAGTTTTTGCACCTACTAATCCATGGTTGATTGATTACCTAGTTCGCCTAGGCTTAATTTCGACAAGCAAGGTCTGATATACCGTGCGAGGTACAAAACCCTAACTTCTGCAAGTTAGTCAGGGCAATTGATTTAACTCTATATGTTGACACAGAGTTCTTTTAAGTTCATTGCCAGAGAGCAGCATGCTTTTCTGATTGAATACCTTATGCAAAGACCTTATCCTTGATATTTGGAAATTCGTGCTACTCTGCTGCGAGCGAACACAAATTGTCATGCCATATCAACAATAAGGGTTCAGCCGGAGAACATAATATAGAAGGCATTCAAAGGAAATTATATTAAGTGAATATAGGCGAGGCGCAGAAATTTACAGAATATCTGGGATGGTTGCTACATTCGCTAGTCTGGATAAATTTCATGTAAGTTTATTGAACGGCTCAACAAATATGTCGGTGGAAAGGTTAGCACTCACGGCACCGTTTCCTTACAGAGTGACGTCACATCAGATGTAAGGTTTTACGATGGCGCACGGAATGGGCGCTGGTTGGCTTGGAAAGGTAGATGGCGTGGCTACCTTGGAAAGGTGGATGGCGCGGCTACCTTGGAATGGTGGATGGCGCGGCTATCTTGGAGTGGCGGATGGGCGCGGCTACCTTGGGATGGCGGATAGGCGCGACTACCTTGGAGTGGCGGATGGGCGCGGCTACCATGGAGTGGTGGATGGGCGCGGCTAGCTTGGAGTGGCGGATGGCGTGGCGGATGGCGTTGATGGCTTTGGCCGTGGAGATTAGTGTCGTGGAACGTCAACACCGTGGGCCCAGCGGCTTTATTTTGTGCATGTCCCAAAAGGGAAACCCTTCCCTAGTTGAACTCCAAAACACCATGCCTATAAAAGACGTTACCAATCTTCCTTACTTTCGTATCGTTGGCTTTGTTTCCATACCTTGGTGCTAGCGGAAAAGACTTGGACCAGCGGAGAGAACATCAGCAAAAGTAGGCGAGCGTATTTTAGGTATGTTTCTTAACATTTCTTCTTTTGTTTGCTCTTATGAGTTGGTGTAAATCCTAGCCATAGGCATGACCTCCATGAATTTGTAACAACACTTCAATATGAATAATTCTTCTTTGCTAATATTATTGTAGTAGCGTTAATCACTACGAAAACAATCATCATGTTAGGCAAGCATGTACGTGTGGACAACGCCATCTGTTCCCTTTTCCATGAAAACTAGTTGTAGGGTTTCCTTGTGTTCGTGAGCATAACTCCCGCGGCAAAACGTGATATGACCGAGAGCATACTTCCCGCGGCCTTGTACGATTTCGGCCAAAAACATATTCCTCACGATGTTGTCGGGTTTTGTCTAAGAGCATATTTTCCCGCGACATCACATATATATCTCGTTGAGAAAGCATCAATCCCTATTCTTCTTCTTTTTTTTTTTGACGTGAGTGCTATAAAATGCGGCCAAAGGGGAAATTTCCGTAGAAAATGTGTCGTTGACTTTATGCTTTCCTTCAAAGTAGTAATTTTTCTGTTTTGCTTCGTTGTAGTTACTTCAAAATCATATGGAATTTTGTTAAGATGTCACCTGAAAGCAGTTCTGCCGATGCATCGAGAAATGTTAACAACTTCAAGCGAAACACAGATGATGAGTTCTTTACGAAATCCGCTACAATTACAAGGACCCATCCCAAATTTGTGGGAACTCTTCTGATTCGATCTGAGAATGATGGAGAAGTCCAATCAGTCCGCCAGGGCGTATAATGAGGTTTTGTCTTCAAAAGAAAGAGTACCCAGCTTCTCCAATTGACTTCAAAATATGTCATAGTCCATTGCGCTCTTATGATAAGTGGATGAAATTTATGATGAGCCGCGACCACGTAAAGGCCAACTTAATTGAGGCGCAAATCATTCATGTTTGTCATGCGATGCTCACGACACTTCAAATCAGAAAAGACATTTCAGGATTGATTACTTTCATCTCCAGATGGTATACGGAAACTCACACGGCTATATGTATATGGGTGAGATGACTATTTCTTTGGAAAGCGTAGCCGTTCTGTTGAATCTTCCAATAATTGGGAAACTTGATGTTGTCTTGTCTGAGGAAGAAGAAGAAATACACGCCACTTTGGTCACAAAAACAGCGAGATATGTTCGAAAGAATTATGAGGAAAGTGCTTCTATAACTGGTGGGTGTCTGAGTGGTTCCCTAATGAGCCGGAGTCGGATCAAGTGCTGGATGATACATTCCATGTTGCTGCATTTTTAATTCTGTGGCTATCCAGAGATGTTTTTTATGATGTCTCTGGCAAGAAGGAGATAAGACAGAAACTCATCAAATTTGCTATCAAACTAGCGAAAGCCGTTGCTCTTTGATGTGACTCAATAATGTTGTAGAAAGTGGTAGTAAGGTTGTCGTTCACTCGGACTTGATGAAATCGATCTTAGGATTTAATAAAGAAAAATAATAAAAATACAGAATATATACAATTTATGTCACAAGACGGAGAGAGTTACCTGGGATTCGATTCCGCCAAACTCATAACAAAAGGTTCAAATATTAATTCTTTTAACAATTATAGCTCAACAAATAAAAACATGGACTCTTATTTTTTCCAAAGTTGATTCTCAAAATATTAGTTATAAATCGTAAGCTTGGGACATCAAACATTTAAGCAAGCATGACCCATCTAATAAAATAATAACTAATTTTATCAAATCATAATTCAATTTTTAATCGGTGCAAAAAGTCATAAAAAGAATTAATTAAAATTACCCATGTATGAAGTTCGTCTTCCTCCGTCGTCCCAAAGATGGGTTCTAGCTCATCATGTTGGAAACACGCTCAAAATCCATTTTTATTGCTCAAAAGAGGGTTACAAATGATGCACAAAAGGAGAAATGATAAAAACCGGGTTTGCAACAGCTTATAGTTGTTGCAAACTCATTATGACTACGATAGATATGAAGTGCGGGCATTACGACAGTGCGACCAGCGTTCGGTAGTCCTTTTCACCGTTGAAAAACGACTGTCTTTGAGAGTCCATTCTTCACGTTCTTCACATATGCAAAGAGTGAGAACTCGATTCTCACGAAACTTGATTTTCCGGCTCTTGTAGCGTACCAAATCCTCCCAAACTCTCCGTATTTGTTCTATGCTATCTCCCCCACTATTTATAACCCAACAAACCTCGATATATATCGCCATAACGTCAAATAATTCTCAATATTCTTCACGGCCTGTTTTAGGAAATAATCTCGATTTTTGATTTCTCCACGCGTTTTAAAGCCTCCAAATTGCTATATTTAACTCCTTCACACTCCATAGAGTTGTTAGGATCTGCGGATACGTGCAAACATCTCTGTTGCTCGCGAAATCTCGTGAATATCTCCTCCGGCGTGTGTGCTGCCCGATTTTCTTCTCGCGGAAATTACAGACAATTTGGATCGAAACCAGCACCTATACCAGCCCTGTTAGGCCCAAAGGAAGATACCCAATCAATCTCAGCCATTTAGTCTCACGGGAAGAGCTCCAAATTCGCAACCCTAATTCCTGCCCGTGAAACCAAGCTTTTCCCGCCAATTTCGAATTTTGAAATGGAGAAGATGAAGTCCCCTATCCCGTTCCGGGGTGCGAATAGCGAGGTGCCTCCTTGGGGTGCCCCCTTAGAATTGGGTTACCCCTTATCCAAAGACGGCAGAGTCCGAATATCAAATGTCCTCCGGGGTGTTCCGCGCAACTTTTGAGCGATTTTCCAAAAATATTTATTTCCAAAAATACCTAAAAATGCATAAAAACACAATATTAGTACAAAAATCGAGTTCCAACAATACCAGCACTGAGGACAATTCAGACACAAAAAATGTGTCTATCAAATACCCCCAAACTTATTATTTGCTAGTCCTCGAGCAAATTTATTCTAGAAAATAAAAATCATTTGAACCCCTAGGTGGCCCTAGTGGCGGAGTGTTGTCTCCGGAGGGTTTACCAGAGGTGTACCCACAAAACCTTTGCTCCAGACCCTAGCTATCTACGCAAAACCTTAGAAGGCACTAAAGAATCTCCTTGGTTGGCATACTTATTGACTACAGGAGGAAGTACCCCGATGCGAAATTCCAATTGTTGTACACGAGTTTGCACTCAAGCATACTAAAATTCATATATAAGTCACAGAGCTCTACTCAGATAGTCGCACTATGGACATCAATACCCGGAGTCAAAACTAATCACATGGATAGATCAAGAAGATGGATATAGAGAAAAACATAGATGGTTTCGATGTTTACTAAGTGAATGGTGTTTCCCATATCTGTCTGAAGGCCTCCGCCAAAATGAACCTATCCTAATGGAATGAGATACTAGTCTGACTAATATCAACACACTGGCATATACAAGGGAACCAGTGGTCGATAATCCTAACTCTAGGTCAACACAACTGGCATATACAAGGGTTCCAGTGGTCGACTTTATTGAATTTATTCGGTTGGTCCGATGGTCTCGGTCTCAATATATATATATATATATATATATATTTTTTTATATATTTTTTTTTTATATTTATATATATTTTTTTTTTAACTTTTTTTTTTTTTGGTATCTCAATCACTCTATTTCACTCTAGCATTGGTAACAACTTGATTCGTGGGCCTCACCTAATCACTTAGAGAAACATAGTTTAAAAACAAAATAAAAAAAGTGAAAAGGACTCGACGAGATATGGTGAAACTATCATGTTATTTCTAACACCCGAGCTCGTGCTTTTATGAATAGACTCTTTAGATGTTTCCATCTAATCGATTGGTTCCTCAACTCCTACAACCAAAATGCTTCCATCCACTTAGATTGGTTAGTGCCATCCTTAATAAGCATAAATTTCTAGGCTCTAGAGTTTATTGCAACTAAAAGTTTCTCCCATACCCCCAAACTTAAATCTAACATTGTCCTCAATGTTCTAAAGATGAAATTAAAAGCATGAACAATGAGAAACTGTCACCACTTGAAGAGTAAGGAAAGATATTACCGTGTTGCAAGAGCATGGGTTACCTCCCAAGAAGTGCTAAGTTTAAAGTCTTCACCAGACATTGGAAAGGATTAGTCACCTCGAAGAATCATATAGCAACATCGGAATAATCATGGGTCATCTGGATCAAAAAGTGCTAACCACAAGAAGAGGAAACTGCCACAGACCAGGAAGATATCCAACACACCCTTATATATTGTTTTGTTTAAGAGAACTACATCTAGTTGTGGTTCGGGTTCAGGCTCTATAAATGGGTCTAGATAACATATTTTCATGGGTTGCGTTTCCTTATGAGTTAGATCCGAATGTTCGGTTCTAGAGTCCTGGAAAAGCTCGAATAAAAACTTAGAAGCACATAATAATAACCTGAATAATCGGATCCTCTAAGTCAATCGACTTGACTCACACAAACTGACCACAATAAGATTGGTGGTCTTCCTTAAGCAAATGTGTCGACCCTAATCTCCTAAAATAATTAGGTTTAGCCTCAAAACTTAATAATTGACACATCTGAAACTTATACGTTCCCACAATTGGTCGAAAAATATTTGGTGGGAAAACAAAATCAATCGTGGTATCATAGCGTGGGTTAACCACATCAACCAGAGGATGGGTTCTTAACAACTGAACTTCTTTATGGACACAACTAGGTTCAGGAAAAAGTGTATGAAGATAATCTTTTAAAATGGTTGAGGCACATATGTCAAGTCCCAAGTTAGGGACTTTTCTAAGAGTTAAAGCACATGGAGAATGATAATCACCCCCAAACTTAGAGTTTTCAGTGTCTCTAGAAAGACTAGTCACAACTTCCCTAATTTCAAGGTCATCGATTCTCAAAATGGTCAATTGATTCTTCTAAATCAGGTACATCCTCACTCATCTCTACGAGTTCATTTTCTTTTTCTAAGTCTATTGTTTCTAAATCGCTAGACTCAAAATATACTCGTTCCTCTAAACCATCATTGGCTTCGTAATCAAAAGGAAATACTACATCGTCTAAAACCGGGGTATCTCTAGTCAAATCCTCATCCTTTTGAATAGGTGAATAATTATTAAAATTATTTGGATTTGAACTAGAAATATTATCATCATTAAGCTCAATTGGAGTAACAAAATCCTGATCACTATGCCTACTGATTTCAAATTCTTCATCAACACTATCCTCATCATAATCATCATTATAATAATATGAAAATGGTTGAACCTCATCTAGACAAGTAGTGTTACCAATTTTATCCTCGTCATCTTGCTTATGTAAATAACTGTCCTTATTTTTAAGGGTGGTATTGGGAACACTATATTGGAATTTAAGACTATCTTGAGCAAATTTTTCCACAATCCTATTTGTACTCTCAGTAAATTGCTTGAGGGACTCTTCTAGAGATATCTTAGTTGACTGCTCTACGGACTCTTCTGGAAGAAGCGTATTATAAGTCTCTTTCATAAATAAGTGAAACTTCTGTGTTGACTCATTGAAACTCTTGAGAGACTCTTCTAAAGAAATTGGAGGATCGTTTTGCTCGTAAGACTGATGCATGTGTGGATAGTAATTGGGCGCACCATGGTATGACCCATGACCTTCAAAAGGTTGGCGTTCCCAACCACTATTCACACTCTGGTCATAAAAAGAGTGATGTCCATATTGTTCAGTTGGATATTCATATTCATTGTGATGGCTATTATAATACCAGTTTGACATCCTAACTGCAAGGGAATTCTACACAAACACAAACAAGGCTGACTCGACCACAACAAACCTACTGAAATCTAGCAAACAAAAAGCATGATGGCTCCACTTAGATTGTTTCTAGACCAGCTTCTAATCTTTCGAAAAGGAACTCGTTACAATTTAAGCAAACCCCTCTGGAATCAATCCGAGTCAAAGTAAGTTGAATAGAGGCGAGGGAAGCTGCGTGGAGCTTTGATACCCAAGGCCTCACCGCATTACAAGGCGGCGCAGTCACGCATTCAACTCACAGAAAGCATCATGAACTTCGAAGTATGCTCAAAAGGGTAACCAATATTTTTCGAACGACTTTCCTATTAAGCTCGTTACCCTATAGGTCTCGTTCTAGTCAAAATTTTAGGCTTAGGTTCGTGTTTGGTTTCGTTTTCCTAAGGCGGGCAAGAAGAGAACGGTGATGAAATCCGAACCCTTATCTTGTATGGCCAGTCCTTGCCCTTTACTAGGAAATTAAAGCAGCCGTATTCATTCCTCGACATATATTCACACGAAATCATCCAGAAACCCGCTGACGACGGGATTCGCGGGTGTTTAGAATTCTTACCTCCCGTTCCAGGACGGGGATGAACCCGATTGAAGTCGACTCGGGCCACGACTCCTATGTCATGTACGAACCCGAGGGGCCGAGGTGATATCGTAATCACCGTCCTTCCCTGTGCAGTTTATATTTAAATTACCCTTCCTTAGGGTTTAAAATTAATAATGTCCGATAGTCCAAAAATTAAAAAGTCCAAAAATAAAAATTACAATTTTTTTTTACCTAATTACAGTTTCTAAAAAAAAATAAAAAAATAAAAAAAATAATTACACTATATACAAAATTTTCTTCTTCACTCCGTTCGGATATCTCTTTTCTTTCTTATGTTGGCTTTGCTTTTCTTTTCAACACTTTCTCTTTTTCTTTCGCTCCACTCCAAATCTGAAAGCAAACAGAAATACCAAAACGCGTAAAAAAGAACAAAAATAATAAAAAGAAAAATAAAACCTAAAAAACAAATCTATACACAAGTCCGCGTCGGCGGCGCCAAAAATTGATGTGACTCAATAATGTTGTAGAAAGTGGTAGTAAGGTTGTCGTTCACTTGGACTTGATGAAATCGATCTTAGGATTTAATAAAGAAAAATAATAAAAATACGAAATATATACAATTTATGTCACAAGACGGAGAGAGTTACTTTCAGGATTCCGCCAAACTCATAACAAAAGGTTCAAATATTAATTCTTTTAACAATTATAGCTCAACAAATAAAAACATGGACTCTTATTTTTGCCAAAGTTGATTCTCAAAATATTAGTTATAAATCGTAAGCATGGGACATCAAACATTTAAGCAAGCATGACCCATCTAATAAAATAATAACTAATTTTATCAAATCATAATTCAATTTTTAATCGGTGCAAAAGTCATAAAAAGAATTAATTAAAATTACTCATGTATGAAGTTTGTCTTCCTCCGTCGTCCCAAAGTGATGGGTTCTAGCTCATCATGTTGGAAACACGCTCAAAATCCATTTTTATTGCTCAAAAGAGGGTTACAAATGATGCACAAAAGGAGAAATGATAAAAACCGGGTTTGCAACGGTTATAGTTGTTGCAAACTCTGTTGTTGACTACGATAGATATGAAGTGCGGCTGTTACAACAGCTGCGACCAGCGTTCGGTAGTCCTTTTCACTTTTTGAAAAACGACTTGTCTTTGAGAGTCCTGTTCTTCACGTTCTTCACAGAATGCGGCCCAGCAGAACTCGATTCTCTGAAACTTGATTTTCCGGCTCTTGTAGCGTACCAAATCCTCCCAAACTCTCCGTCCCTGTTCTATGCTATCTCCCCCACTATTTATAACCCAACAACCTCGATATATATCGCCATAACGTCAAATAATTCTCAATATTCTTCACGGCCTGTTTTAGGAAATAATCTCGATTTTTGATTTCTCCACGCGTTTTAAAGCCTCCAAATTGCTATATTTAACTCCTTCACACTCCATAGAGTTGTTAGGATCTGCGCGGATACGTGCAAACACCTCTCGTTGCTCGCGAAATCTCGTGAATATCTCCTCCGAGGCGTGTGCTGCCCTGATTTTCTTCTCGCGGAAATTACAGCCAATTTGGATCGAAACCAGCAACTATACCAGCCCTGTTAGGCCCAAAGGAAGATACCCAATCAATCTCAGCCATTTAGTCTCACGGGAAGAGCTCCAAATTCGCAACCCTAATTCTGCCCGTGAAACCAAGCTTTTCCCGCCAATTTCTCGAATTTTGAAATGGAGAAGATGAAGTCCCCTATCCCGTTCCGGGGTGCGAATAGCAGGTGCCTCCTTGGGGGTGCCCCTTAGCAATCGGGTTACCCCTTATCCAAAGACGAGAGTCCGAATATCAAATGTCCTCCGGGGTGTTCCGCGCAACTTTTCGAGCCGATTTTTCCAAAAAATATTTATTTCCAAAAATACCTAAAAATGCATAAAAACACAATATTAGTACAAAAATCGAGTTCCAACAATACCAGCACTGAGGACAATTCAGACACAAAAAATGTGTCTATCACTCTTCCCATCGGCAGTCTGTTTCTTAGCTCTTTGTACACTCATCTGGATCACTTAGTAGCAGACATGTACGTCTCTAATGGGTATATGAAAGTAGACTCGTATATCCACGTCGCCTTTCTTCAAGCATGGTTGTGGGAGCATTTCAAGAATTACGCTCCTAACCCGAGAACCTCATTTCCTGATGCATATGGCGGTTCTAGGATACTTCGTTGGTTGGAGAGGCGTCCAAGACCTAGTTTGTAACACCCTGTGTTTTTAGCATGGAGCATGCTAAAAGATGCACCATTTGTTGGCGATGAAGCTTCATCCAAAGCTTCATTTGCATGGTGAGATGCATTTGGCCCTGGGCCATATCTGGTACCAAGTAAGGCACATCGCATATGCATATTGGCTAAGGCCAATATGGCATTGGTTGGAAGCTATATTGGCCAAAAGCCAATATTGCATCAAATGATGCATTAGGTCAGTTGGTTAGATGACCTTGAAAATGTAAGGCCAACATGGCCGGACATCGGGTTGGCAGTGGACGACAACATGGCCGGACATCGGGTTGGAAGTGGACGGCCAACATGGCCGGACATCGGGTTAGCAGTGGACGACCCACATGGCTGGACAGTGGAACTGGCATGTGAGCCAGGACTGAATGTACAACCATCTTGGCCGGTTATTCAGGAAAATACATGGCAACGGCCATGAATAGTAAACGGGGAGTTGATGAAAGATTTTTGGTCCCCTTTTCATACTTGTAGAAATTCCATTAATACATATATAGGGAGGGGTAGTTGGTTGAAGGTGCATATGCGGACTATGTACCAAGTAAGCTTCATAGCTTGGCGGGAACAGTATGAATGATGCTCAGGCCTCATTCTTAGTCGCGCAGCCTTACGAATGGAGCATATGATGCTGAGGCATCACTATGCCATTCTACGGACTCGATGATGCATCGCTTGGATGTATTTGACGGAACGGCCTATACAGACTAGGACATTACCACTGTTGCTTGGCCACAGCCTAGCAAACGAGTTGGAATAAGTTGCTTGTCCCTTCAAGGATGAACTAAGGTCTGTGCTTGATCCCTTTAGAGTAGGAAAGGGTACGTATGTAGCCGTAATGAGTTGCAGCATTGCCGGTCCAGCACGTTGGCCCCTCATATCATCTAAGCTCGGTAGCTTGATGCAAGAGATGATTGCGGCCAGACTTGATGAGGCTTAGTTGCATGCCAGTAAGTGGATGCTCATACTTCCTATCAAGTTATAAAGAGTTGGTAAGCGAGGTAACGTAGGAAATGGCAAGGGCTTGGTGCAGCCTACGCCAAAGTCCAAGGCTTATTCTGGACAAGACACGACAATATGACGGTTGCTCATTAGCTAGGAAATTCAGTGATGAATTCCCTACGTAAAGGCAAAGCCCAGAGATGCATGAAAAATGCATTGGCATTGGCCTTATGGCCTTAAACCCTTCTCGCGTTTAGGGTGACTTTGGAACGGTGTGGAAGCTAAGATAGCTGCATCATGCTTCACGAGCATGCTTGCAAGGGCAGATGGACGTTCATTTGCCTAGGGATGAGGCCCGGATCGTAGCTTCATCATGGCGCATCGAGGAAGTTACGGCCCGCGGGGCAACGCGCCAAAGGCGTAATTTTTCGGTCCGTCACAGTTGGTATCAGAGCAAGTTCCGAGATAACTCTTGGACTGTGCGGAGTGGACTCATCAAGCGAGTATCTTCCTTAACAGAAAACTTTAAGTTAGAGAGTAGGCCAACTTATGAGCGGAAAGAGTTGGTATCTACTATGCCAATTACATTGCGAATCGAGTTGAGCTTGTATAAGTGATGTGAGTTTGCCAGGCCTCTTTGGAACCCCGATTATGAGCATCCGGAAGACCGTCTGGTACGGTGGGTAGACAATGGGACTGATCATCCCCACACTTTGGCACTGGCCAAGGGTGTGCGTTGTCAGGCCCGACTAGCATCCCACTTCTACGAAAGTGGCAACCCTGGTAAATCCGTCAGGGACGGTGGCTTGTATCCAACTGCACTGGCATTAGAGATTGGTCCTCACAGTGTTGTGTTGAGTTTTATCTTGTTATTTTGATGACATCTTTCAACTTGTGAACCTTAGGGATTCCTGGGTGGTAGTATGCGATGCTATCTAGGATACCTTGTCGAGATATCATCTTGGCACTGGCCAATTGCTATTCTTGGTTTTGTTGTGGGCATTTTTTGGATTCCTTTGCAGGTGGTATGGGACATGTGCTCAGAAGGTCTAAATTGTTGTTCATGACGACTTGAAGAAACCCGTGATTTCTGAGTATCTGGTATGGGACTTTTGCTCAGGAAATCCAACCCGAAGAGATTGTCCATAATAGTTTTGGTTTTGAATTTCAGGGACGAAATTCTTTGAAGGGTGTGATAATGTAACACCCCGTGTTTTTAGCATGGCGCATGCTAAAAGATACGCCATTTGCTAGTGATGAGGCTTCATCAAAAGCTTCCTTTGCATGGTGAGATGCATTTGGCCCTGGGCCATATCTGGTACCAAGTAAGGCACATCGCATATGCATATTGGCTAAGGCCAATATGGCATTGGTTGGAAGCTACATTGGCCAAGAGCCAATCTTGCATCAAATGATGCATTAGGTCAGTTGGGTAGATGACCTTGAAAATGTAAGGCCAACATGGCCGGACATCGGGTTGGCGATGGAGCGGCCCACATGGCCGGGGATAAAGGAACCGGCATGTGAGCCAGGACTGAATGTACAACTATCTTGGCCGGTTATTCAGAAAATACATGGCAACGGCCATGAATAGTAAACGGGGAGTTGATAAAAGATTTTTGGTCCCCTTTCCATACTTGTAGAAATTCCATTAATACATATATAGGGAGGGGTAGTTGGTTGAAGGTGCATATGCGGACTATGTACCAAGTAAGCTTCATAGCTTGGCCGGAACAGTATGAATGATGCTCAAGCCTCATTCTTGTCGCGCAGCCTTACGAATGGAGCATATGATGCTGAGGCATCACTATGCCATTCCTCGGCCTCGATGATGCATCACTTAGATGTATTTGACGGAACGGCCTATACGGACTAGGCCATTACCACTGTTGCTTGGCCACGGCCTAGCAAACGAGTTGGAATAAGTTGCTTGTCCCTTCAAGGATGAACTACGGTCTGTGCTCATGCCATTAAGTGGATGCTCATACTTCCTATCAAGTTATAAAGAGTTGGTAAGCGAGGTAACGTAGGAAATGGCAAGGGCTTGGTGCAGCCTACGCCAAAGTCCAAGGCTTATGCCTGGACAAGACACGGCAATATGACGGTTGCTCAGCTAGCTAGGAAATTCAGTGATGAATTCCCTACGTAAAGGCAAAGCCAGAGATGCATGAAAAATGCATTGGCATTGGCCTTATGGCCTTAAACCCTTCTGCGGACGAGGGTGACTTTGGAACGGTGTGGAAGCTAAGATAGCTGCATCATGCTTCACGAGCATGCTTGCAAGGGCAGATGGACGTGCATTTTCCTGGGGATGAGGCCCGGATCGTAGCTTCATCATGGCGCATCGGGGAAGTTACGGCCCGCGGGGCAACGCGCCAAAGGCGTAATTTTCCGGTCCGTCACATGTTTCAAATCTCATTGATTTTCTTGACAACGCACATGCGGTTAACTTTTGTCCTTGGGCTCCAGTCCATGCCTGC
The DNA here is from genome assembly GCA_023531295.1 of Papaver armeniacum. Taxonomy (NCBI): domain Eukaryota; kingdom Viridiplantae; phylum Streptophyta; class Magnoliopsida; order Ranunculales; family Papaveraceae; genus Papaver; species Papaver armeniacum. The sequence continues at coordinate 246,147 of JAJJWW010017908.1, read as the reverse complement.
ATAGTTCAACCAGACACTTTTGCTTCCGTACCGAAGGTGATATTGCGTTCTGTTGACGGGAATATGAGCATTGGAGAAACTGTGTTCTTGTGAAGCTGCATACCTGGGTACGTGCCATCTCTTTTCAGAGGATCTTGTGGAGTAGTCCCTTACAACATTGACAGGGATGGTCGACATATGGGCTTTGATCAGGGAGTCCCATTCCGTCGCCCGCTGACAGCTCCAGATGAATCGTTATCCGCTATTCTTGATTACAACGTATTTGCACCGGATAAAAGTCTTTCCTTCTTGCTCTCAGAACGAAAACCTGTGAAAACTCCCAAATATAACATCTTCTGGCAAGATGAGTTCCTCTCCATTCATCAGTTCGTGCAGGATGTTGTGACAAAGCCACGTGGAAAACCTTCTTCTACGGTTCTGGCAAAGCATAAATTGTTGAAACAACTTCCTTCGGGCAAGCGAAAATCCTCTAGCTCGGATGTGGACAGTCCCCGGAAAAAGGAGCAAAGGTCGAAAAATCGTGATGGTGGCTTCCAAACGGATTCGACGACTCTTGTGACTTTCGGTTTTTCCAACATGCAAGTACGTATGGTTTTTTTACTTCTTTGGTTGATTGCATAAATATTTTGAATTGTTGCCACTGAATATTTCTTCCCTTTTTTAACCTAGGGTCTTAACAAGGTAAACGCCTTCACCAAGCTCGCACATGGCCAGAAAAATGGGCCTCCTGAAGAAAAATCTGGTGATACTGAGCCCCTTAACATCAAAGATGAAGATGAAGAAGAAGAAAGTTCAGGATCCGGCGATGATGGGAAAAGTACTTTAGAGCGTAGCGGCGAGTCTTCTTCCAGTCCCAGTGGGCCCACAGATGATTCGGTGAGTTTTCCACACTTTTCTCTTGGATTATTTATTTATACTGAATAACTAATTAATTGGTGATATTTACAGGAAGAGGTTGTTTCTAAAAATAACTCTGAGATGGAGATCCACGTCAATGAAGGTGTAACAGTGTCTCTAGTCATGGAAACCGTACCCGCTGGTGATCTTGAGATGGAGGTTGATCATCATGAAGATGTTGTTATATCTCCCATGGAGGAAAATGTTGTCGTGACGACGGATGTGATTGTTCCCAAAGAGTCTTTGCTAGTCGCACATCTAGCCGCAGGTGTCGTCTTCGACCCTCCATTCGAGACTCTTTTTGAAGGTCACGTGTTGATTGGAGGATTTAGTGTGCCCGTGAAGTATGTGGATTTATATACCAAGATATGGAAGAGGTATGGGAACATTGCCACGACCAGGAAGGTTGATAGTCGCTTTGCATTGGTTAAGAGCGTGTAGGAAACCTTATCTTCAATTCATGACATGTGTGGCGTGACTGGACACACTGTTTCTGGAGACATTGTCAAGAGTTGGAAATTACATCGGGATATGTGTGTAAACTTTGAGTTTAACGCCTCTTGGTTTTGTGAGGGATTTTCCGAGATCCAAAGGCTGCAGGCTGAAGCGGTTAACGGCCCTTCCGCGGATTTGATTAATCAACAGGAGGAAGAAGTCGAGAAGTTTTCCCAGGAGTTGAAGCTGAAACATGAGGCTCTTCAAAGCATGAAGGACATTTTCTCCAAGAAGAACGAGCCGTTGTTAGACAATTTTCCTTGAATACCTTTATTTTCTGAACTTCTTTCTTAGGTTTTTTTTTTTTTGAAAGGAAAAAGAAACTCCTAGTTTATGGTTTGGTTTTCTGGTTTTTGGATTGATAGATGATTGCTTCTTACAAGAGTTTTTGGATTATTTTGGAATAATTGCCTTTTGATCAATCAATATGTCAAAATCTGACTTGCGAATGTAAGTAGCAAAATCATTCGGGAAAATTTATGAACCGTGAATGTTGTGTGAGAAAGGGAAATATATGAAATCTTGGGATGATTGGGTTATTGGCTTCCATTGTAGATATGAAAACCCAAATAATAGATCGTGTAAACATTGTCTGGCAAAATTTAATCGCTTTAGAGCCTTTCACCAAAACTGAATCTTCAGGGAGTAAATCCGAGTCTTTATGTGACGCCCTCCTTGCCGCGAAAAGTCCCCAGTCATTCTTTATTATCCGTGAAACATCTTCATGTCGATCCGCGGTAAGGCGGAGAGTCTCTAGTCCCCAGACGTAATTCTCCTGAATCCATCTTTTCTTGGACGATGCGCTTCGAAGCATTGCATTTACTGGTAGAATGATGGAATTGAGAGTTGGATTTGCAACCGAGAGATTAATCTCCCACGGTGGTCGCCAATTGTTTGTGGTGAAAACCGTTTCTGCTGGTTTTGGTAAATTTGGGTGTGTGGATGAGAAACGAATCTAAACCCTAAACAATGCACTGCACGGGAGTACTTTTGATTCGAGAGATCAATCTGTACAATCTTGGCCTAAACCAAGAAATGGTCGTTCCAGGCTTGCTTCGGTCACAAAGTGAAGGAGAAGGGTTGGTTTTAGGGAGGTAAGCGAAGAGAGTGTTGAGACCAGAATTATTAATTCTGAAGATGTGGCTTGTTTTATGACTTGTATCAGAAAGAAGAACTGGCTTGCGGAGTGAAAAGCTATCAGTTCTTGGTGATTTCTGAATAATATGTTGTTGCCGACCAAAAACTTGTTGTTTGGTGAAAATAGGTGAAGCCTATTTATACAAGTTATATTGAAACGTACCCTGGTCTCGTAAGAAGTGGAAACGATTAAGTGGTGGAAAAATAGAGTAACGTGTAACCTTCAGACGTTATGCCTCCATGATGAGGGAAGTGAATTTGCGTAACCGTCAGTCATTACGCTTCCATGATAAAGGAAATGAATTGTTTACACCGTTACTTTTCACCACCACTAATTGTCCTACTACATGACACTTTCTTGTAATGGGCACATTGCACGCCGCACGCTGTAAACCGCCAGACCAATACCCTGATGAGTATCCCCCACTTTGTGACATGTTTGATGTCTCGAGTGTTTTCGTGGAAAACGTGTAACAGGTTGCTATGTGTGGCAACTCAAAGTCAAGAGACTTTGTCGTAGGAAAATAGCATGTGATGCTATTAGGCTTGCCTTGGTCAGCCGCCTAAAACTTGCCACAAGTCCGTCAGTTTGGTGGCGAACTTGAATGGCTGAGATTGGATCTCATGAGGAAGGGTAGCCGTTGATTATGGCAACATCTTTATTGTGTAACAAAGTGGCGCCATTATCATAGTGGCGCCTGGCGTAGCCGTGGCGTAGCGGGTTGCCTAGGACTTGCCGCAAGTCCTTCAGTTCAGTGGCTAACTTGGATGGGTGAGATTGCATCTCATGAGGAAGAGTGGCCATTGATTATGTCTGAATCTTGTTGTAGAGCGAAGTGGCACCATTGGCATAGTAGCGCCTAGTGGAGCCATGGCATATCTGCATGTTAATGGCGTAGCCGCGACATAGTGGCATGCTAGTAGCCGTGACATAGCGGCATGGTAGTCGTGGCATAGCGGCATGCTAGTAGACGTGGCATGGCGGCATGCCAGTTGCGTTGTGGCACGGCCACGCCTGTGGCATTGTAGCATGGCCAAAGCTAAGGTTTGGCTCCTTGGCCAAAATTAGGGCTTGGCGGCGTGGCCAAGGCTAGGATTTAGCGTCGTGGTAAAAATTAGGGCTTGGCGGCGTGGCCAAGTCTAGGATTTGGCGCCGTGGTAAGAATTAGGGCTTGGCGGCGTGGCCAAGGCTAGGATTTGGTGCCGTGGTAAGAATTAGGGCTTGGTGGCGTGGCCAGGGCTAGGATTTGGCGTCGTGGTAAGAATTAGGGCTTGGCGGCGTGGCCAAGGCTAGGATTTGGCGATGTGGTAAGAATTAGGGATTAGCGTCGAGGCCAAGACTAGGTTTTGGCGCCGTGGTAAGAATTATGGCTTGGCGGCGTGGCCAAGGTTAGGTTTTGGCATCGTGGTAAGAATTAGGACTTGGCGGCGTGGCCAAGGCTAGGTTTTGGCGCCGTGGTAAGAATTAGGGCTTGGTGGCGTGGCCAAGGCTAGGTTTTGGCGCCGTGGTAATAATTAGGGCTTGGCGACATGGCCAAGGCTAAAGTGGCATGCTACCGTGGCAGAGTGGCATCTTGGCATGCCGACCAATATGTTGTTGTCGTGAGGCACGTTTGGCTTGCCAGTTAGTATGGTGGCGCGGCAGGGTGCGTTTGTCCTTTAATGTATGGTGGCAAGTTTGGAGCAACTTGATTGGCCGAGGAAAGAGGCCGGCCAAGCATGGGCGTGGCTACACTTCTGGTGAGAGTGTGGCGGCTTTAGAGCAACCCGATTGGTCGATGGGAAGTGGGGCCGGCGAGTATGGGCCTAGCCACAATTTATGTGTGCGTGTCTAATTTCAGGCGACATGATTGCTCGAGAGAAATAGGGCCGGTTTAGGAAGGGGTGTGGCCAATGGAAGGTGGCGCCAGTTGGCCTAAGGCATGGCCACACCTCCCTTTGTTGCTGCGGCTCCCTGTTTTCTGATTCTGGGTAAGTTTTTTCATCTGCTGATCCATGAAGGATTGATTACCTAGTTCGCCTAGGCTTATTTTCGACAAGAAAGGTCTGATATACTGGCGAGGCGCAAAACCCTAACTTCTGCAAGTTAGTCAGGGCAATTGATTGAACTCTATGTGTTGACACAGAGTTCTTTTAAGTTCATTGCCAGATAGCAGCATGCTTTTCTGATTGAATACCTTATGCAAAGACCTTTTCCTTGATATTTAGAAATTCGTGCTACTCTGCTGCGAGCGAACACAAATCGTCATTCCATATCAACATTAAGGGTTCAGCCGGAGAACATAGCATAGAAGGCATTCAAAGGAACTTATATTAAGTGAATATAGGCAAGGCGCCGAAATTTACTTAACATCTGGGATGGTTGCTATATTCGCCAGTCTGGATAAATTTCATGTAAGTATATTGAACGGCTCAACAAATATGCCGGTGGAGAGGTTATTACTCACGACACCGTTTCCTTACAGAGTGACGTCACATAAGATGTAAGGTTTTACGATTTCAACACTAAGCTAAAAACCACCATCAACATTAAGTCCCCTGCATAGCACGTAACAGTGGCGTTGTTGCGGGGTAAGCATGAGATGGTGACATACAAGAGTAAAATCGAAAGGACAAGACGTGAAGAGATTGACGAGGAAATTCAACTAACCTTTAGCGGAACGCATGAGGAATCCGTGATCCCTGTATTGGTGGTTTTGCATAAATTCGGTTTGGCCATAGGGTATTGGCATCAGCGCTGCAGCTTTAGTTATTGATCAGCAGAGGTGACATTGTAACTTGGCACACGGAACGGGCGCTGGTTGGCTAGAAAAGGTAGATGGTGTGGCTACCTTGGAATGGTGGATGGCGCGGCTACCTTGGAATGGTAGATGGCGCGGCTACCTTGGAATGGTGGATGGCACGACTACCTTGGGATGGCGAATGGGCGCGGATAGCTTGGAGTGGCGGATGGGCGCGACTAGCTTGGCATGGCGGATGGGCGCGTCTAGCTTGGCTTGGCGGATGGGCGCGGCTAGCTTGGCGTGGAGGATGGCGCGGCTAGCTTGGCGTGGCGGATGGGCGCGGCTAGCTTGGCGTGGAGGATGGCGCGGCTAGCTTGGCGTGGCGGATAGGCGCGGCTAGCTTGGCGTGGCGGATGGCGCGGATGGCTTTGGCCGTTGAGATTAGCGCCGTGGAACGTCAACACCGTGGGCCTTGCTGCTTTCTTTTGTGCGTATCCCAAAAGGGAAACCCTTCCCTAGTTGAAATCCAAAACACCATGCCTATAAAAGGCGTTACCCATCTTCCTTACTTTCGTATCGTCGGCTTTATTTCCACACCTTGGTGATAGCGTCTAAGACTTGGACCAGCGGAGATGATGCGTGTCGTAGGTGCAATCAAATTAATCAATATTTCCACTCAATTAAAAATAATATAATGGAAGTCAAGTTCGTTCCCACGAGGAGCAAGAGATTCTAGTTGTAAAAATTGTCACGAAAGGGGGGTGTAAAAAAACAAAAGAAAATAAACAAAGCAATTAAAAGATAAAGTTTAAAGCAATAAGAGAGACAAGATCAAGGAATCCTTCTTCGTTACGAAACAATGAATCAAGTTATGTTCTTTTCTACTTGTTATTAGTCACAGATTATCACCAACCGTAGGATAGCAGTGCACGCTTAGCTAGCCCCAAAATCCCTAATTTCACCGAGTAACAGTCCGCTTAGTTATCGATTCTATTCAAAAGAACCACCCCGAGGTTCGCTTACAAGATGTAATTCCCGAATGCATTAAGATTTATGAATTTAGGTTTAATACTAGTAGTTAAACTCGGTTCGCTTGGTTCACTTTCTAGCGTTGTTTCTACACACAATTGCTCCACGGAATCCCTCCGCAAGGTCTCGTGTTTGCTACTTATGTAAAGAGTCAAGAAACGATTACTTATCCCCTAACTTTCACTAGCATTAGATTAAATCGACAAATCAATTTAGTTGGCCACCCAAACAATCTATCAATCAATCATGAATGTCTTTAAGATCATTCCTATTAGTAAAAACAAACGATAATCATGTGAAAAACTTCAAGATAGAATTGAAAACAAAAACTCAAATTATATGTTAAGAACTAGGAATTCATCCTCAATCAATAATTAAATTAGCTACTCATGCTAAAAAGTTCACACAAAGAATAAGAAAAGAAAAGTGTTGTGTGTGTAGAGATGTGTGTGTAGAGAGGTGTGTAAAAGATGTAGAAAACTTCTCTATTTATAGGCTTCAATATTCTCCAAATCTTCCAAGGAATAGAACCCTTTTCCTTTTGCAATTCTATTTCCAAATTCAAGTCTTTCTCTTCTTCCATCTTCTCTTTCCAAATTTGAGTCCAATTCTCCATCCAATTCCTAGCCCAAGTCTTCACACCCATGAGAGAAGTCCATAGAAAATTCTGGAATTTTGGCTCGCCGGAAAACTGGTATTATGGCCGGAATTTGACAGGAATAGTCGCCACCGGCCACCTGAAAATTTTGTCCGTCGAGGGAATATGTGACGGAATATTCCGTCAGTCCACCGTTAGGACTAACGGTCAAACGGGTCAACCGTCAGTCAACTGTTAGTCAGCAGGTCAAGGGAGGCGTCTCAGTCAGCTTTGAGTCAGCTTCTTACTCGGCTAACTGGTCTTACTCAGCTGAGTTTACTGAGTTAGGTTCAACGAGTCACTGGGTCGACTCGGCAGAGCAGAAAATTCAACAGAATTTACTCTGTTTGTTGAGCATTTCTCAGGCCGATTTCAGGCCAGTTTTCTTGGGTCTTCTCCTGTTAAGAACCTATACATTCATCTATTGAGCTCTTCCCTGCAATGCCACATCCTGCAGCTTAGTTTCATGCCATTCCATAACACCATCGGAGCGGCCATTCTCTCATACCACCTGTAATGAGGCATCACCACCTTGTCTCGACCCATTTGCTTCCAATCACAGCAGCATCTCCTTGTTGTCGACTACCAACAGCTACTTCATTGCAACATCTTCAATTCAGCTTCACTGACCCATCTTTCATCAATTTCAGTGACTGCTACCAACAGCACCAGAACCCGTCTAATCAACAGTGCCTTTCTTTTCTGCTTCTGCAATTCGAACAACAACAGCGAACCCATCCTTCTGCTTCTCCGAATCACAACTATTCTTCAGCTAATTCATGGCAACGTAACCTCAACCATCTTCTTCTCTGAATCACAATTAATTCTTCCTTTTGGTTGAACATCGACCACCATCAGCAATCAAGTTCTCCTCTGAATCGACTTTATCTCCACCTCAAACCTCAGACCCATTTGATTCTAACCTAATCAATCTCACAGATCCCCTCTTCTCTGTGTCTTCAAATCGCCACCATACCCATCTCACAGCACCACCAGAAACAGTAACGGAAAACCCTAGCTTGAATTCATCAATTTCTCGATCTACTCCATTAACGACAGCAACCCACTCTTCATCATCTCCATTAACATCTTCCTCTTGTTCTCAGACCATCGATCTCAGTTCTCGAATCACATCAAAATCATTAGCAGCGGCACCGCAACTCCTTCTTTTTTCTCAGAGATTCTTGTACTTCTAACTCTTGAGTTCATCAGCAATTTCAGCTTCTCTTCTCGATTTACAGACCCCATCCCTGAGTGCAAATGAAACCCTAATTTATCTTCATCAATCCTCTCGATTTTGCTCTCTCGGTTTCAATCAAACCCCATATTTCAGATCTGCATCACTCACTGATTCCTCTCGAAATCCTCTTATTTATCGATTTCACAGCAACAGCCGCTGCTCAACCATTGTTTCTCTCGATTTCAGATGTAAGAGTGAACTAATGATTGAGAGAAAACATCTCTCGAATTTAGGGTGTAAGAGTAGGGTATGTTATTTAATATCCTGTTACCTTGCTAAGGGCTAACCATCCGCGGCCCCCTTAATTTTGCTTTGGTTGTCTTTTAGTACTTCTCCAAAGAGAGTTGTCCCTTAACCTTGACTGGGCTCCAAATAGTGATTGCCTGTAAAATGACCTTTTTGCCCTTTTTGCTCAAATTGGGTGATTTCTTCTTCTTTTCCTCCGTGCGACTCCAAAGTAGCTATAAAACTCAAAACAAGCGTAAAATACATAATTTACAAGAAAAATAACAAAGAAAGCATAAACAATAGATAGTAAATAGGATGTATTCTACACCCTATCAAATTCCCCCACACTTAGACTTTGCTAGTCCTCGAGCAAATCAAACTAAAAACTCACAACTTCAAAGCGTTCAAGCGTCCCAAGCAATCAAAGAGTTATGAGGACATAGAGTTTCTGCATTCTAGTAATAAGAAGTTAGAAATACTAAAGAACATATTCTCATTCTTAAATGTTGAGTGAGAAATAACCACACCATAATGAGAGAATGCGTGTTTGAGAAACGATCAATAAGCATTTCGCCTCGACTTCTGCCTCACCAAAAAGGATTTTATGATAATTGCACTCAAAAAGACGGCTTTTTATGGTTCTCACATGTGTGCGGTAGGAATGAAGAGAGAAATCTGCGACACGTTGAATGGTGGGAAGGATAACTTCCGAAATATTTTTAAAAACCCACATCTTTTAATATTTTGAAAAACCATTTTTCTAACGATCTCTACGAAAGGAAATCAACCATTTATATTGAGGATGAGATTACTTACTCACCTTCACATCCGATCGCCAATTATGATAACACCACTCTCACGGCATCCAATAGAAACGTCTTCCGCTCCTCGTCTTGATCTTCTTGGTCTTCGTCTTCGGTTTCAACTATTGATGATAAACCCTCGAATTTCATAAATCCTTAACAATTTGTAACTCTTTTTACCTTAAAATCCTTGTCGCTTGAAACTTCCTTATAGATTTTTCCTTCCCCACGGCTTATAAAAACAAAACAAATTTCTCTTTTTTTTTTTTTTTTGTTTTCATTTTTTTTTTTTTTTTTTTTTTTTTTTTTTTTTTTTTTTTTTTTTTTTTTTTTTGAAAACAAGAGAAATTAAATACAAAATAAACCATGGTCGTGGAAGAAGTATTTTACCACTTGATTCTTCACAACTTGTATCGTCTTGAAATCATAAACTTTCAAAAATTCTCACCTTTTAATTTTCTTCGCTTTTATGAATAAGTCTTCATACTTGTATGTATAATTATGCTCATTGTATTGTAAGTCTTCAACATATATGTAAAATCCGCTCATTTGTATGTTGCTTTACTTTTATTTGAAATTTGCTCTTTTTCTCGTTAGTTGCATGTAAACCATAAACTTTTCCAACTTTCCTTGTGGATTTTCGCTCCTTGTTGATGATGAGAGTGTTTCTATGGATCCGTTGTTGTCGAGAGAATGAATGGTGCTAATCGCAAATCGAACTACAAGAAGGAGGCTTTCATCTATAGACGTCACCCTCATGATTGACAAAATTAGCACTCAAGAGATCAAAGAGTAGTGCTTCTATTGGTGGGAGGTTGGGTAGCTCACCATTCTACCCGAATTTACGTACGGTGACACACACTCAAAAGAAGCTCTTTAGTAGATGGAAAATTTCTACAGTCGGTGCCTCACATGATATGAATACGGGTAGTCTCCACTAATGATTGATCGGCAACTCTAATAATGCACTTCTCCCTGCACCAAATTCGCATCACCGGCATGATTAAATCCATTATTTAACACTCTAACAAGCAAGAAATCCGAATGTAGTTCTCTAACATTTCCAAGTTCAATTATGTCGGTCAAAATCTCTATGTAAACATACCTAGAAGTATGCTAGTGACTCTAAAATCTCTAAAAGTTGAAGTTTTAGGTAAAACTTTTTTTTTCAAAATTTTTAATTTTTTTGTAATTTTTGTTTAAATACATGCTTAACCACTCCCCCGCACTTAAACCTTACATTGTCCTCAATGTAATTGAATCCTCCTAGTAAAGTCAAGGTGGGAGATTTTAACATGATAAGAAACAAGAAAAAGAAATAACAAAAAGCAAAAAGATAAGAAATACAAAACCTATGGGTTGCCTCCCATTAAGCGCTTGTTTTAAAGTCGACGGCCCGACTTAGCTCTTGTAAGATTCATTCCCCATATACTAACAATCGGAAAATTTGGGGATCAACCCATAATACCTGTTTTGCAAACAATAACTCCATACAAATATTAGCACAAGAAAACAATAGTGAAATTATCGCTCGATAGAAATTTCCCCCACACTTATTCTCGTCCACACTCGGAAGTGTATAAAGAACATAGAATTTGGGAATTTCCATGTATTCCTCTTGGCAAACCTGCATAGTGTTAGCATCAAGTGTTTCCAATGGTGGATATTTAGAAACAAAATCATCCAAAAATACTTTCGAAGCACATACATTCAAACCAATAAGAGGTAAAGGAGAAGAATCAATATGCAAAGGGTTAGACAAACCTTGCACAATCTCTTGTATTATAGAATCCTCTTCATCCTTAAAAAATTCAAGTGAATTACTTACCTCTTGTATATCGTGGTCCTCTATTAAACTTTGCAACCATTCTTCGTCGTTTTCTACCTTAACCAAAGTCTTGGCATCATTAAAATCATTGGCTAGTTCAATTGGGTCTTCCACAAAATCAATGAATGTGGTTTCATCCTCTAGCATCATCTCTTCAACATTCTCATCATCGGAATCGGGCCATTCTTCCCTCATATAATCTTCCTCGGTATAAATTGTAAGATCTTCTTGTGAGGGTGTTACTTCGTTTACAACAATAGGTAAGTGATATCCAAACTCCTCCTTTTGAATAGGTGAAGGATCTTTATTATGATCCGGAGTTGGAATAACTTCCTCATTGTTGCAACGTTCATACACTTCCGCTGACTCATATCTTTCCCTAAGAAATTTTTTCCAAGCAATAAATGCATCTTCCTCAAGCTCTTCCTTTTGAATAGGTGATTGATCATTATTAAGATCAAGGCTCAAGTAATCTACACTAGCGTCATCAAAAGTCTCCAAAGGTTGGTTAATTTGTTCGTATAATTTCTCCGAATTTCTTTGAATTTCTCGATGTGATTCTTGCAACTTTTGTTGAAGATCCCCAATCATGGCAGACATCTTATCTGCAAAACTAGAGAATTTCTGATCATAAACAAAACTATCCTCCCATCCTTGTGATTGTCCACTTACATACCCGTCATAAGGTTGTTGATATGTATGAGAATATCCATAAGGTTCTATAGGAATTTGATCATAGCCAAAAGATTGGTTTTGATTGTATCCTAAGGATGGTTGGAAGTTGCCATAATGTTGAGGTTGAAAACCGTATTGATTGTTGTAATATGCTTGCTCTTGTCCACCGTACATGGAAAACCGGCACCTGAAATAAGATTCAAAAACCAAGTTAGATACGGAATATAATCCAAATAAGCAAGAATAAAGCAAAAAGAAAAATAAAAACAACTAAAATCATCCGCTGCTCCCCGGCAGCGGCGCCAAAATTTGATGCGTGTCGTAGGTGCAATCAAATTAATCAATATTTCCACTCAATTAAAAATAATATAATGGAAGTCAAGTTCGTTCCCACGAGGAGCAAGAGATTCTAGTTGTAAAAATTGTCACGAAAGGGGGGTGTAAAAAAACAAAAGAAAATAAACAAAGCAATTAAAAGATAAAGTTTAAAGCAATAAGAGAGACAAGATCAAGGAATCCTTCTTCGTTACGAAACAATGAATCAAGTTATGTTCTTTTCTACTTGTTATTAGTCACAGATTATCACCAACCGTAGGATAGCAGTGCAGCTTAGCTAGCCCCAAAATCCCTAATTTCACCGAGTAACAGTCCGCTTAGTTATCGATTCTATTCAAAAGAACCACCCCGAGGTTCGCTTACAAGATGTAATTCCCGAATGCATTAAGATTTATGAATTTAGGTTTAGTACTAGTAGTTAAACTCGGTTCGCTTGGTTCACTTTCTAGCGTTGTTTCTACACACAATTGCTCCACGGAATCCCTCCGCAAGGTCTCGTGTTTGCTACTTATGTAAAGAGTCAAGAAACGATTACTTATCCCCTAACTTTCACTAGCATTAGATTAAATCGACAAATCAATTTAGTTGGCCACCCAAACAATCTATCAATCAATCATGAATATCTTTAAGATCATTCCTATTAGTAAAAACAAACGATAATCATGTGAAAAACTTCAAGATAGAATTGAAAACAAAAACTCAAATTATATGTTAAGAACTAGGAATTCATCCTCAATCAATAATTAAATTAGCTACTCATGTTTAAAAGTTCACACAAAGAATAAGAAAAGAAAAGTGTTGTGTGTGTAGAGATGTGTGTAGAGAGGTGTGTAAAAGATGTAGAAAACTTCTCTATTTATAGGCTTCAATATTCTCCAAATCTTTCAAGGAATAGAACCCTTTTCCTTTTGCAATTCTATTTCCAAATTCAAGTCTTTCTCTTCTTCCATCTTCTCTTTCCAAATTTGAGTCCAATTCTCCATCCAATTCCTAGCCCAAGTCTTCACACCCATGAGAGAAGTCCATAGAAAATTCTGGAATTTTTGGCTCGCCGGAAAACTGGTATTATGGCCGAATTTGACCGAATAGTCGCCGCCGCCAACCACACGAAAATTACGTCCGTCGAGGGAATATGTGACGGAATATTCCGTCGATCCACACCGTTAGGACTAACGGTCAAACGGGTCAACCGTCAGTCAATCGTTAGTCGGCGGGTCAAGGGAGGCGTCTCGGTCGGCTTTGAGTCGGCTTCTTACTCGGCTATCGGGTCTTACTCGGTGAGTTTGCGAGTTAGGTTCAACGAGTCACTTTGGGTCGACTCGGCGAAGCGAGAAAATTCAACGAAATTTACTCTGTTTGTTGAGCATTTCTCGGTAGATTTCGAGCCGCTTTTCTTGGGTCTTCTCTGTTAAGAACCTATACATTCATCTATTGAGCTCTTCCCTGCAATGCCACATCCTGCTGACTTAGTTTCATGCCATTCCATAACACCATCGTGAGCAGCCATTCTCTCATACCACATATAATGAGGCATCACCACCTTGTCTCGACCCATTTGCTTCCAATCACAGCAGCATCTCCTTGTTGTCGACCACCAACAGCTACTTCATTGCAACATCTTCAATTCAGCTTCACTGACCCATCTTTCATCAATTTCAGTGACTGCTACCAACAGCACCAGAACCCGTCTAATCAACAGCGCCTTTCTTTTCTGCTTCTGCAATTCGAACAACAACATCAAACCCATCCTTACGCTTCTCCGAATCACAACTATTCTTGACTAATTCATGGCAACGTAACCTCAACCATCTTCTTCTCTCGAATCACAATTAATTCTTCCTTTTGGTTGAACATCGACCACCATCGGCAATCAAGTTCTCCTCTCGATCGACTTTATCTCCACCTCAAACCTCGGACCCATTTGATTCTAACCTAATCAATCTCACAGATCCCCTCTTCTCTGTGTCTTCAAATCGCCACCATACCCATCTCACAAAGCACCACCGAAACATAATCTTAAAACCCTAGCTTGAATTCATCAATTTCTCGATCTACTCCATTAACGACAGCAACCCACTCTTCATCATCTCCATTAACATCTTCCTCTTGTTCTCAGACCATCGATCTCAGTTCTCGAATCACATCAAAATCATTAGCAGCGGCACCGCAACTCCTTCTTTTTTCTCAGAGATTCTTGTACTTCTAACTCTTGAGTTCATCAGCAATTTCAGCTTCTCTTCTCGATTTACAGACCCCATCCCTGAGTGCAAATGAAACCCTAATTTATCTTCATCAATCCTCTCGATTTTGCTCTCTCGGTTTCAATCAAACCCCATATTTTAGATCTGCATCACTCACTGATTCCTCTCGAAATCCTCTTATTTATCGATTTCACAGCACAGCCGCTGCTCAACCATTGTTTCTCTCGATTTCAGATGTAAGAGTGAACTAATGATTGAGAGAAAACATCTCTCGAATTTAGGGTGTAAGAGTAGGGTATGTTATTTAATATCCTGTTACCTTGCTAAGGGCTAACCATCTGGCAGCCCCTTAACATTTGCTGGCTGTCTTTTAGTACTTCTCCAAAAGAGAGTTGTCCCTTAACCTTGACTGGGCTCCAAATAGTGATTGCCTGTAAAATGACCTTTTTGCCCTTTTTGCTCAAATTGGGTGATTTCTTCTTCTTTTCCTCCGTGCGACTCCAAAGTAGCTATAAAACTCAAAACAAGCATAAAATACATAATTTACAAGAAAAATAACAAAGAAAGCATAAACAATAGATAGTAAATAGGATGTATTCTACACCCTATCAGGAGAGAACAACAACAAAAGTAGGCGAGCGTATTTTAGGTATGTTTCTTAACGTTTCTTCTTTTGTTTGCTCTTCTGAGTTGGTGTAAAACCCTATCCATAGGCATGACCTCCATGAATTTGTAACAACACTTCAATATGAATAATTCTTCTTTGCTAATATTATTATAGTAGCGTTAATCACAACGAAAACAATCATCATGTTAGGAAAGCGTGTACGTGTGGACAACGCCATCTGCTCCCTTTTCCATGAAAACTAGTTGTAGGGTTTCCTTTTGTTCGTGAGCATAACTTCCGCGGCAAAACATGATATGACTGAGAGCATACTTCCCGCGGCCTTGTATGATTTCGGTCAAAAACATATTCCTCACGATGTTATCGGGTTTTGGCTAAGAGCATATTTTCCCGCGACATCACATATATATCTCGTTGAGCAAGCATCAGTCCCTATTCTTTTTTTTTTTTGACGTGAGTGCTATAAAATGCGACCAAAAGGGAAATTTCCGTAGAAAATGTGTCATTGACTTTATTTTTTCCTTCAAAGTAGTAATTTTTCTGTTTTGCTTCGTTGTAGTTTCTTCAAAAGCATAAGGAATTTTGTTAAGATGTCACCTGAAAGCAGTTCTGCCGCCGCATCGAGAAATGTTAACAACTCCAAGCCAAACACAGATGATGAGTTCTTTACAAAATCCGATACAATTACAAGGACCCATCCTAAATTCGTGGCAACTCTTCTGACTGATTCAGAGAATGATGGAGAAGTCCAATCAGTCTGCCCATGGCGTATAATGAGGTTTTGTCTTCAGAAGAAAGAGTACTCAGCTTCTCCAAATGACTTCAAAATCTGTCATAGTCCATTGCGCTCTTATGATAAGTGGATGAAATTTATGATGAGTCCCGACCACGTAAAGGCCAACTTTATTGAGGCACAAATAATGCATGATGTCATGGCGTCTGCGACACTTCAAATCAGAAAAGACATTGCAGGCTTGATTACTTTCATCTCCGGATGGTGTCCGGAAACTCACACGGCTATATGTACATGGGGTGAGATGACTATTTCTTTGGAAAGCGTAGCCGTTCTGTTGAATCTTCTAATAATTGTGAAACTTGATGTTGTCTTGTCTGAGGAAGAAGAATAAATACACGCCACTTTGGTCACAAAAGCGGCGAGATATGTTCGAAAGAATTATGAGGAAAAGTGCTTCTATAATCTGGTGGGTGTCGAGTGGTTCCACGATGAGCCGAGTCGGATCAAGTGCTTTATGACACACTCCATGTTGATGCATTTTTAATTCTGTGGCTATCCAGAGATGTTTTTGATGATGGCTCTGGCAAGAAGGAGATAAGACGGAAACTCATCAAATTTTCTATCAAACTAGTGAAAGGCATTGCTCTTCCCATCGGCAGTCTATTTCTTTTCTCTTTGTACACTCATCTGGATCACTTAGTAGCAGACATGTATGTCTCTAATTGGTATATGAAAGTAAACTCGTATATCCACGTCGCCTTTCTTCAAGCATGGTTGTGGGAGCATTTCAAGAATTACGCTCCTAACCCGAGAACCTCATTTCCTGATGCATATGGCGGTTCTAGGATACTTCGTTGGTTGGAGGGGCGTCCAAGACCTGGTTCAAAGCTCATTGATTTTCTTGACAACGCACATGCGATTAACTTTTTTCCTTGGGCTCCAGTCCACACCTCCATAGTTCAACCAGACACTTTTGCTTCCGTACCGAAGGTGATATTGCGTTCTGCTGGCGGGAATATGAGCATTAGATAAATTATGTTCTTGGGAAGATGCATACCTGGGTACGTGCCATATCTTTTTATAGGATCTTGTGGAGTAGTCCCTTACAACATTGACATGGCTGCTCGACATATGGACTTTGATCAGGGAGTCCCATTCCGCCGCCCGCTGACATCTCCAGATGAATCGTTACCCGCTATTCTTGATTACAACGTCTTTGCACCGGATAAAAGTCTTCCTTTCTTGCTCTCAGAACGAAAACTTGTGATAACTCCCAAATATAACATCTTCTGGCAAGATGAGTTCCTCGCCATTCATCAGTTCGTGCAGGATGTTGTGGCAAAGCCACATGGAAAACCTTCTTCTCCGGTTCTGGCAAAGCATAAATTGTTGAAACAGCTTCCTTCGGGCAAGCGAAAATCCTCTAGCTCGGATGTGGACAGTCCCTGGAAAAAGGAGCAAAGGTCATAGGAAAATATCATGTGATGCTATTAGGCTTGCCTTGGTCGGACGCCTAAAACTTGCCACAAGTCCGTCAGTTTGGTGGCGAACTTGAATGGCTGAGATTAGATCTCATGAGGAAGGGTAGCCGTTGATTATGGACACATCTTTGTTATGTAACAAAGTGGTGCCATTAGCATAGTGGCGCCTGGCGTAGACGTGGTGTAGCGGGTTGCTTGGGACTTGCCGCAAGTCCGTCAGTTTAGTGGCGAACTTGGATTGCTGAGATTGTATCTCATGAGGAAGAGTGGCCATTGATTATGGCCACATCTTGTTGTGAAACAAAGTGTCGCCATTGGCATAGTAGCGCCTGGTGGAGCCATGGCATAGCGGCATGCTAGTGGCATGCCAGTGGTGTAGCCATGGCATAGTGACATGCTAATGTTGTAGTCGCGGCATAGCGGTATGCTAGTACCCGTGGCATAGCGGCATGCTAGTAGTCGTGGCATAGCGGCATGCCAGTAGTCGTGGCATGGCGGCATGACAGTGGCGTTGTGGCATGGCCACGCCTGTGGCATTGTAGCATGGCCAAAGCTATGGTTTGGCTCCGTGGCCATAATTAGGGCTTGGCGGCGTGGCCAAGGCTAGGATTTGGCGCCGTGGTAAGAATTAGGGCTTGGCGGCGTGGCCAAGGCTAGGATTTGGCGCTGTAGTAAGAATTAGGGCTTAGTGGCGTGGCCAAGGCTAGGATTTGGCGCCGTGGTAAGAATTAGGGATTGGCGGCGCGGCCAAGGCTAGGATTTGGCGCCGTGGTAAGATTTAAGGCTTGGCGGCGTGGCCAAGGCTAGGATTTGGCGCCGTGGTAAGAATTAGGGATTGACGGCGTGGCCAAGGCTAGGATTTGGCATCGTGGTACGAATTAGGGCTTGGCGGCGTGGCCAAGGCTAAGATTTGGCGTCGTGGTAAGAATTAGGGCTTGGCGGCGTGGCCAAGGCTAGGTTTTGGCACCGTGGTAAGAATTAGGGCTTGACGGCGTGGCCAAGGCTAGGTTTTGGCTCCGTGGTAAGAATTAGGACTTGACGGCATGGCCAAGGCTAGGTTTTGGCGTCGTGGTAAGAATTAAGGCTTGGCGGCATGGCCAAGGCTAGGTTTTGGCGTCGTGGTAAGAATTAGGGCTTGGCGACGTGGCCAAGGCTAAAGTGGCATGCTACCGCGGCAGAGTGGCATGTTGGCATGCCGATCAATATGTTGTTGTGGTAAGGCGTGTTTGGCTTGCCAGTTAGTATGGTGGCGCGACAGGGTGTATTTGGCCTTTAATGTATGGTGGCAAGTTTGGAGCGACTTGATTGGCAGAGGAAAGGGGCCAGCCAAGCATGGGCGTGGCTACACTTCTGGTGAGAGTGTGGCGGATTTAGAGCGACCTGATTGGTCGATGGGAAGTGGGGCCGGCGAGTATGGGACCAACCACAACTTATGTGCGCGTGGCTAATTTGAGGCGACACGATTGGTCGAGAGAAATAGGGCCGGTTTAGGAAGGGGTGTGGCCAATGGCAGGTGACGCCAGTTGGCCTAAGGCATGGCCACGCCTCCCTTTGCTGCCGCGGCTCCCTGTTTTCTGATTCTGGGCAAGTTTTTGCACCTGCTAATCCATGGCGGATTGATTACCTAGTTCGCCTAAGCTTAATTTCGACAAGCAAGGTCTGATATACTGCGAGAGGCGCAAAACCCTAACTTATGCAAGTTAGTCATGGCAATTGATTGAACTCTATGTGTTGACACATAGTTCTTTTAAGTTCATTGCCAAAGAGCAGCATGCTTTTCTGATTGAATACCTTATGCAAAGACCTTATCCTTGATATTTGGAAATTCGTGTTACTCTGCTGCGAGCGAACAGAAATCGTCATGCCATATCAACATTAAGGGTTCATCCTGAGAACGTAGCATAGAAGGCATTCAAAGGAACTTATATTAAGTGAAAATAGGCGAGGCACCGAAATTTACTAAACATCTGGGATGGTTGCTACCTTATCCTTACAAAGTGACGTCACATCAGATGTAAGGTTTTACGATTTCAACCCTAAGCTAAAAACCACCATCAACAAACAGGAACGAGAATCATTTGTAGCCATAGGGATGATCAGGGGCGGAACTACAGCCAGGCTTCCCCTGGCTGGAGCCACCCCCAAAATCCCAACTAGACATGTTTTTCACTACCTAATTTTAATTGGGCCTTAAAACGTTTAGGGAATTTAGGCTTAATCCAAGGGTTCATAAATAGTCAAGCCAGGGGTATAATATGTTTCTGGTTCCGCCCCAGGGGATGATGATTATTAGTTGTTAGCTGCAACGTTCGTGGTACAAAGGATTAACGAAATGGAATACCCCGGTTGATTCAACTCTCATGTAATGGAGTACGTACTATTTTAGCACACAAATAGAAATAGTTGATGTGTTCTGCATTTTATCCACCCATTGCAAGCGACATCCCTGCATTTGTACCTGGGGTTTGTCGAGAAAGACACATCGGAAAATAATAGACAACCATATTTCTGCGCAGGCAAGAGAGAAGTAAGGATTCCAAGTTACATGGTCTTACCTCAAAGGAGATATACTTGAGGATGATTTTTGTGCGTCTTGGAAAATAAGTTAGTTTCTTTTATGTGAATAAAAACCCTAAATTCGTTAAGTTGATGAAGAATATCTTTTTCAACAAGACAAGAACGGCAAATGGGCACAAAGAAGTTAGATAGGCCAATATAATAGGGTCGTGCCGCGCGGGACAACACGACCCACGAGAAGAATATCCGGAATGCTCGACGGAATTATCTTCGTTTGATAGAACGAGTCTCTCGTTTCCTTTCCTTTGAAAGGCATGTGCTCGCGGAGTTAGTTGGATTTTATAAAGGGGTCTTTTAGATCCTGGCATTTTTAGGGGCGACCCCAAACGAATTAGGGGCGACACTAAATGACAAAAAAGGTCACCCAAACGTAAATCTAAGCTACCCCTTATCTTCGATTTTTCGAAATGGCCAATATGCCCTTATATAATTGGTAGCCTACACCATAATCGGTAGGTTAAAGGTGAATCGGTAGGTTAAATTGAAACTATACCTACCGATTGTTGTGTAGATACTTCGGCTAATAATCCCTTTTATAATCGGTAGCTTATCAAACTTGTAAGACTACCGATTATAAGGATCCTAAATATTCAACCTTGGCCAAATTCCATAGGTTTTGAGGGTGCAGAGCCAGCCATAACCACTTGGCTTGAGCTGTGGATGTAGACATAATCGGAAGCCTAATAGGTTACATACACTACCGATTATAAGTTGCCCCAAAATGAGTTTTTTCTAAAATCCTTCACGTAATGAATTTTGAAATCTACCATAATCGGTAGGGTATATAATTATATAACCCATTGATTATACCGATCCCCAGATCCAACCTTTGCCATATTTCATAGGTTTTGAGTGCACACATCCAGCCATAACCACTTGGTTCACGTTTTGGATGCAGCGTTAATCGGGAGTTAAATATATTACCAAACCATCCGATTATTGGTTGCCCCAAAATGAGTTTTTTCTAAAATCCTTCATGTAAGGGAATTTGAAATATACCATAATCGGTAGGGTTAACAACTTAACAACCTACCGATTATAAGGGGCCCCAGATCGAACCCTTGCCAAATTCCATAGGTTTTGAGTGTACAGATCCAGGCATAACCATGTGGTTTGTTAAGTTGGATGTAGCCATAATCGTAAGCCAAATAGGTTCCACAACCTACCGATTATAGGTTGCCCCAAAATGTGTTTTTTCTAAAATCCTTCATGTGATGAATTTTGAAATCTACCATAATCGGTAGAGTTTACAACTTATAAACCTACCGATTATAAGTGGCCCCGGATTCAACCTTTGCGAAAAACTAATATATTCGGTAGCCAAAACAATAATCGGTAGTTTAACAAAATAATCGGAAGCAAACTTTGTAATCGGTAGGCTGGGGTCTATATATGTGTTTGGAAAAAAAATTTGAGGCATTGTGAGATAACTCATTGAGTGAGAGAAGAAGAAGAAAAAAAAGAAGAAGAAGTGGGTATATGTTGCCAACTTCCGATTTTTTCCAACTTCCATAAACATGGATGGGTACGAAGAAGGACGTGAAGTTGTTGAAGTTCAAGGTCCACTACCGTTTAGAGATGACGATTTGGGGTATCTGTTGAATGATCCAAACTTTGATGGAGATGAAACCCTAGACGACGCTTTCATGGAAGAAAATGGAGAATCGCTCGAGATCGAAGCTAACGATGCATCAAACATACAGGTATGTTGTTAACAAACTCTAATACCCATGTTATCCATGTTATGTGCGTTTGTGTGTGTTTTCGAACGTGAAAATTCGATTTCTGCATGCATTGAATGACATGAACGACATATATTCGGTTGTTAATTTAGTAAAATATCTACCGATTATCAATAATCGGATATATTTTGATGTATTGATCTGCCGAATATAAAAAAATCCCCAAATTGAAAACTTCAATTTCTCACAATCGGAAGTTGTATTCATGAATAAATGTCCGATTATTGATATTTAATAATCGGTTGGTTTATGAATTTATAGTCCCTCCGATTATTGAAGCTTTTTATACAGAAGAATTGTTCATTTGTGTATGTCGTTAATCGGTAGACAATATTCGTACATGACTACCGATTTCTCATAATCGGTTATCTTGTATATTATAAATTACCGATTGTTTTACAATCGGTTACCTATTATCTAAACTTCCTTCCGATTTCTAATGCATAAATTATTGTTGTTGTGCGTAGGCTATTGTAGCGGTTGAGGACGATTATTATTTGAGGCCTGATACTTCCCTACACTATGCAAACGATTTGGTATGTTCATGAATTATCTTTTCTTTTTCCAATCATGTATGTTAGATGGTTATGCTTATTTTTTTTGGTTTGTTATATGCGCATTTAGATATTTGGAAGTAAGAAGGAAGCAAAGGAATGGATTAGATAGCGCTAGTGTTTCCTGAAGCCCGAAACTTGCAATGTACGTGGCACATTCAAGGCAACCTCAGACACAATTG
This sequence comes from Papaver armeniacum, assembly GCA_023531295.1. NCBI lineage: Eukaryota > Viridiplantae > Streptophyta > Magnoliopsida > Ranunculales > Papaveraceae > Papaver > Papaver armeniacum. The sequence continues at coordinate 224,021 of JAJJWW010017908.1, read as the reverse complement.
CCATCACCATTTCCAAGCTAAAAAACCAAGGAAGGGTACCAAGAGGTCGAAGGAAGAGGATGAACGCATTAGTAAATTAACCGAGGAAGAACGAGAGGAAGAGAAGAGGTTATTTGATGAAAAATGGAAGGAGGATGGGATAATTTGGAGAGCGTTCATGAAAGCATGGGACAAGATCGTTTGGTCAATGACCGAGGAAATTTACGAAAGAAACTTGAAGAAATTTGAGGAAGAATATTGCAAGGACTACCCAAAACCCGTTGAGTATTGTAAAACACAATGGTTAACGATTAAGGAGAGGTTTGTGTATGCATGGACATATGAATATCGTAACTTCAAGAACGAGGCGACAAGCACTGCGGAGGGGTCTCATGGCCGATTAAAGAAAATACTTCTAGGTAGTCAAAATGGAGTTGTGTCGATCCAAGAAACAATCCATGAATTCACAATCGTGATCTCATAAAGATTAAGGATTCTATGCAATTTAGTGTACATAAATTCCCTACGGAACATGAAAGGGAAAGATTGCTTCTAAGGGGCATTGTTCATAAAGTTTCAAGTTGGGCAATAAATCACATGATGGAACAATTGAAGTTGTATAAAGCTTACGATGACGAGAATACGGTTTGTGTTTGCAAGGATATGATAGGTATTGGTCTCCTATGTCGTCATAAAATGGGTAGGTACGTCGATGTGATTGACTCCAACGATCATGAACTTGTTGGAGTGATCTTTGCTTTGGATTTCCACACTCTCGCACAAATTGGCTATATAACCTCGCCCAAAAGACTTCGGGTGTTAACCTTCCTGCTATGACATCTTCACGTCTTGTTTCACGATACCATGTTTTCACAATGACCAAATCTTCAGCTGCGTCAAACGTTGCCATGCTTGTAAGTTGAGATATAGAATGAATTCACAAGAGTAGACGATGGAAAATCTATTTGTAGAATACACGATGTTGTATATGTGTTGTTTGGTGCATAAATAAGAAGAGTTTACCCTCCTTATATAGATGAGAGTCCCAACGTCTTTTTTTTTGAAAATATGGCCGTTGATCCGTACTTTTACAAGACTGTACTGAAATTACGTACAATTATTACACACAATCGTTAGGAAATGTTTTAACAAAGCACCCGATTATGAGTAATCGGTAAATATTTATTGTTATATACTTCCGATTATAGGATGTTTTTTCAACATAGTTCTCGGTTTCATTAGAGTAGTATAATCGGAGGTTTATCAATATGTATTATCAACCGATTGTGTGTGGTTTTCGAGGCACGGCTAGTTTCTTTTGAACGAACTAGCCGTTGGAGTATAGTCGGTAGTTAGATCAACAATTAAAACTTCCGATTATCATAAATATTTTGAAATTCACAACAATATCACCTACGCATGTAACACATCATCATAATTTTACATTGAACTCCCGCAATTCTATTACAAGGTATTGTGATTAGCGTCGTGGACGTGTTGGACGAGTCCTAAACGGATTAAATCTTTCCATCGCCCTAAGGATTCTAAAATGAGCTTCATAACGGAATCTTGATCTTTTCCATCTTCGCCATTCCCCGAGAGATCGTTCTATAACCTCATTATTGGTTTCACCCCTCAATCGATATTGATTCACAAGATAAGTTAAATGGACGAATTCTTCGACGTGTCCGTTTATTGAACTAACTCGGCAGAAAAGATCAACGGAGTGACGGTTGTTTGGGTTACCGGTGTCGGCGCAGAATTTTTCGTGAATTTTCCCCAAATAACTCATACTCATTATACCTCCTTGCCTACGTTCTTCTCCTCGTCTCGGATAGAATTTAACATAGCACCTACATAAAGATAAATCTTCTTCAATCGTGAACTCCGTAGGATTAATGAATGGTTGGGCCATTATGTTGAAGATGATGTTGGAGAGAGTTTAAAGGTATTTGTGTTCCATAGAGAGTAAAAGGATACAATCCTTATATAGAGTTTAGAGTTCCAACGGCTCTATTTTGTTGGGGCAACTGTATAATCGGTAGTCAAATGAAGTATTTTCCCTTCCGATTATACAGTTGCCCCAAATTTTGTTTTTGCAGAAATGTCATTTTTTTCGAATTTGGGAACTAGAATAATCGGTAGTTAATAAGACTTCCGATTATACAGTTGCCCCAAATTTTGTTTTTGTAGAAATGTCATTTTTTTCGATTTTGGGAAGTAGAATAATCGGTAGTTAATAATCCTTCCGATTATAAAGTTGCCCCAAATTTTGTTTTTGCAGAAATGTCATTTTTTCGAATTTGGGTACTAGAATAATCGGTAGTGAATAAGACTTCTGATTATAAAGTTGCCCCAAATTTCTTCCTTGGCGAAATCACCAATTTTGGGAATTTAGGAGCTACTATAATCGGTAGTCTACTGAGGTTCTTTTTCCTACCGATTGTTATAGAAGCAAGATACGCGTTAGGAACAAAATCGATATTAATCGGTAGTATAATATCGTTGCTAAGCTTCCAATTGCTTTATAATAATCGGGCACAAAATAGCTTCCGATTATGTAAGGGCATTAACGTATTCTCCGCGTTTTTGAACATCCCTTAATGGTGTATATGGGTTGGGAATAAAAAAATCACCCCTAATTCGTTTGGGGTCGCCCCTAAAAATGCCAGGTTTTAGATCCCCTAAACAAAATAGTGATGTAACTTTTTCCCATAAGTTCTTCTCAACTCTACATCTATAGTCAATTGGTCATATGCATGTTCATGTTGGTCGACTTATTTATGTAGACATTGAACATCAAGTCTCATGGATTAACTTAAGATCAAAATTATTGATGGGAAAATCTAATAGGTGTATGTCTTCAAATTTTCAGGTTATAATCAGTCTACGTCAAGTGCAACTAGGAATAATAGGAGCATTTTCTTTTCAACCTTTGATTTGATGTGTGGTGCTTCAATGGAAGCATAGTGTGTCGCGTCTTGCTCACATCGGGTCCTAGTTAGTAATTCGGCATTCGGCAAAAGTGCGGATCGGGAAAAATGCGCTCATTAATTGGCAAAGCAAAATCTTAATTAGGTCAAAAAAGCGGCCAAATATGCTTGATGTGGGAAAAATTCGGATTCGCGCTAATTCGTGTATAATGCGTTTGATATATGGAAATGCCGCACATAAAATTCAGCATACATAAACGAATATAAAACACTATTATTAGTGCTGCATCATCAAATTTTAAATTAATTAAGGTTAAGTTGAAGGAATCAGTGGACAATAGGCCGCATAATACTTTATTTAAGTTTTCAGAGTGGAACCATTGTTTCTCTTTATATGTGTTTGATTTTCGTTATGACCCCATTAAATAGGAGAGTCAGAGTTATTAATAAAAAGTAGTTCTAGACATACTACGCCAAAAACAACTCTAAAACAATATACCCCAATGGAGGGTGATGATGAGCCTGATGGAAACAGTGGGTCCCTTAATAAATAGCATGGACCTAACAAACCAAAAAAATGTGAATAGTTGTTTTAGAGTTGTTTTTTTTTTGTTGTCCATAAAGAATTTTGTTGTTTTATTACAAAAAAAAAAAAAAAAACTAAAAGTGATGTCAGATCAATGGACCCACCACGAACTATGAGACGTGCATCTTTTAAAAAGCGCGAAATTTGCGTTTAGTTCTTTGATTTTTTATTTTTTTTTATTTTTTTTTTTGATAAAAGGAAATTTTATAAAAATTAACTGGAAAAACATACATTGTTTTGCTTACATAGAATACCCAACCAGATTTCCTTTCTAGATTTCTCCCAACATCTAGAAACAACATGCACATCCGCACGTCTATTAAGGAATTTTGATAAATTATCCGCTAGACTATTACACGATCTCCGAATATAAACATATGAAGAACAAGCAACAAATTTCTTAAGATCTAAAGCTTGTAGCAGAAAAGCTTTTGACCTCCGGTTAACGGAAAAATTTTCCTTCTTTAGACTACTTATCACATTTTGGTTATCATTGAGGAAGATTAGTCTTTCCTTTCTACTGTTTTGTCCCCATCTTGTAGCTTCTCGGCAAGCTCTGGATTCTGCCTCTTCAGCATTTGAACACCATCCTGTCCCTCCTGTGAAGTCAACAATTAATCCTTCATTATTTACTTCCACAATACCATAAGAAAATTTGTTGGATTTGCTCTGAAAAGCAGCATCAAAATAGATATAAGCGACATCATCCTGCAATCTGTTGACAGTATCACATAGAGAAGTAGACTTCAGATTAACAGCACAACCTAAACTTTTCCGCAAATATTGGGGACTGTCCTTCTTAATAAATTCTATCGTATCATTAGGATTAGGTGTAACATTATCAAAAACAACTTTACAACTTTACACCTATATTTCCATATATACCAAAGAACATAAGCAAATAATTCTTGTTAGTGCAATCCTTTAACCACATAAGACACCAGTTCTTGTAGGATATATTAGCAGTAGAGGAAAAGTTTTGAGAGAAAGAAAGCCCTCTCCAGATGGCTTCCAAAAACACACATCTAGTAAAGAGATGATCAATTGTTTCTATCACATAGTTATTACATGAGCGAAATTGACATCAATAGGAGTATATTTACCCAAGACTTCCCTAACATGTAAGCAACCACTTAAAGTTTTCCAAAGAAAGAGTTTAACCCTAGGCAGGATATTAAGATTCCATATTCCTTTCCACTCTACAGGTATGTTTACATGTTTTCTATCACATAAAAATTATAGGCAGACTTAACATAAACAGAGCCATCTTTAGTGCCTATCCACATCATAATATCTTTTTTTCCAGTGTCACAATCAGGTTCAAGCAATCTAATTTTATTGATAGTATCATTGTCAAACACTCTATTGATGAGATTATGATTCCATTTACCTTCTACATCAATAATATCTGCAACTTTAGTGACTAACTGAATGCAACTATTGTCTTTTGGTGTAGGAGAATCACCTTTAGGTAGCCATTTATCAGTCCAAATTTCTATGTCTCTACCGTTTCCTAGCAGCCAACAATGATTTTCTTTAATAATATCTAGGCCTCTACATATGCTGGTCCAAACCCAAGACTTAACAGACTTTTTCTTGTACTTCAGAGGATCAGAGTTAGGGAAATATTTATGCTTAAGAATGATGCACCAAAGCTTTTCTGGATTCCTAATTAATCTCCATGCAAGTCTAGTAAGCAGAGCAAGATTAAATTTATAAGGATTCTTTATGCCCAAGCCTCCATTAGCTTTACTAGAGCAAATGAAGTCCCAGGCTTTTATGTATAGACCTCAAATACTTTTTTTGCCACAAAACTCTCTTTGCAAGGTATCTAATTTATCTAAGGTTTTTTTAGGAAGAAGAAAACATATCATTTGGTACATGGGCATAGCACTAGTGACAGAGCAGATAAGTGTGGTTCTACCTGCTTGAGTATAGCTAAATATAGTTCTTTGAAATTTTAAAAAACGCGTTTTACAACCGGGGTTGGAAATGTGCGGCGATTTATTGCGGCCAGGACTGATTCGCGAATAATTCGGCAAAAAATCGCCGAATTACAAACTAGGCATCGGGTACTTAATGGCGTTTTATTTTTGTTGCATTTGCCATCAATGAAATTTACCATCCATGAAAAGAAAAAAATTATAAACAAAAAATCCTGGTTCCGTCCTGGTCAAGGCCATCCCAAGACTACAAATAACGTACAACATTAGTAATTAGGGCGGTCTTTTTAACCTGGCTGTTGATGGGTGAAAACTACTCCTGCAGAATTTGGTAATTTTGGGTGTGGATGAGGAATGAATCTAAACCTTCAACAAATGCACTGCGCGGTGAGTGCTTGTAGATTCGAGAGATCAATGCATGCAAGTTCGGCCTAAACCAAGAAATGGCCGTTCCAGGACTTGTTTCGGTCACAAAATGAAGGAGATGGGGTTGATCTTAGGGAGGGAAGCGAAGAAGGTGTTGAGATTGTGAAGATGTTGGCTTGCTTATGACTTGTAACAGAAAGATGAGCAGGCTTGCGGTTGATGCAAGCGGGCTCTGGGTGTTTGAATACGATTTGTATTAACACTTGGTTTTTCTGTCTCGTCTGAACTTGTGTTGTTCTCCGTTATTCCTTGTTGTTGGAAATAGGGCGGAGAACCTATTTATACAAGTCGTTGAGCCTCATTCACGTTTCTCGTGGGAAGTGGAGGTAGTGTAATGATGGAGTTGTGGAGTTGTGTGTCGGTAACACACGACCAGTCTTGCCCACTTCTCTTGTTCATCTCTAACCGCCCATGACTTCCTAACACGTTCTTGTGATGGCGCGTTACCACGTTGCACGTTTGTAAACCTCCAGACCAATACCCCGATAAGTATCCCCGGTTTGTGACATGATTGATGTCTGGAATATGGATCGTGGATCCACGAAAGATAGCATGTAATGCTGAATTGAATAAGCTGCGTTATTCGAAAGTCGATACTTGTGAAGTATCGTGTGTATTTTATGCAGTGCGCATTACGGTGTGGTAAAGTGATGGGTAATGACTCCTCACTAACCAAATAACTCGACCGGGGTTGTATAACCAAGCTGGTGAAGTCGGACGGATGAGATGATGTTTGAGACACCCATCTGCGGCCAGTTGATGAAATTAGGGTTTTTAAAGAGGTGCGCAAGCATCACTCTTCACTTAGTCGAGAACCAAGCATGGGAAGGGTTTTGGAGAGGACCGACCATACATGCGTGTTGACGGCATGATGGTGTAGGCGCACATATTCCGTTCCCTCATGAAAGCGCGATCTGGGCCACTCAATTTGACCGGCAAAGAGGAGTGGTCGAGATCGATTTTGCGATAAGAGTTTGATACCGCAAGAAGCCGCGCGCCATACTCTTTTCCGGAGCGTTTTCCAAGACGACCTAGCTTGGTCGGTCTTGGCCGGTTGGTTTGGCGTGAAGATGATAGGTTGATGTTCACGCCCATGTCTCACCGTCCCATGAAAACGCGATCTAAGCCACCCAATTCGTCCGGTGAAGTTGAGTGGTCGAGATCGATTTGCAATTTGGGAAGTGTAACCACGCATGTTTGAGCGGGCGTTTTGGATTGGCCAGGCATGATATGCCTTGGCCGATCACATGAGGGGGTAGATGGGCCCACGGTGGTCATGCTTTGGTATGACCGGACCTGCTCGATTTGATCGTGACCCTCCATTCGTGCTTGGAGAAGATGGACGGACGCGCGTGATGGCTTGAACCCTAATTTTGGCTTGCAAAGCCGTGCGACCATGCTCTTTCAGGCGGGCGAATGTGTTGTAACCAACCATGGTTGGTTTTGACCGATTGGTCAAGTGTGTAGGCGGTCACATGGTGATTGCGTCGACATGCTCCGGGCCCTTTGAGTCTACATCTACACCCTCCATCTATACCTGCGAAGATGGATGGTTGAGACCGTTTTGCGGCACATGTAATATGCCGCAAACCCTAATTTAGGGTTTTCGCCCATAATGCTTGGTATGGACGGTTTCTTGGCAAGCAAAGGCCAATGGTCGACCATGCGGGGTCGGCCGTGTGTATTCCATACCCGCTTGGGGGTGATGGAATTGATCTGGGGTCGTCCAATCATGCTTGTGGAGTTGGATGATCTGCGATCGATCATATCCCAGGACTGATATGGTCGTGCCTTGGGATGCTCAATCGGGCTAGTATAACACACCGAGAGGGGCTCAATCGGGCTAGTATAACACACCGAGAGGGCTCGGGCTAGTATAACACACCGAGAATCGGCACATGCGGGTATTTCGTACATGGTTTCATTATAGTGTTTGGAGGTTCGTGTTACTCTGTAAGAGTAACACTCAGTCGTCATGCCACACTGATAATGATTCATTATGGTGCTTGGAGGTTCGTGTTACTCTGTAAGAGTAACACTCAGTCGTCATCTTGCACCGATAATGAGTACGAAATACAAGGCTGATATGAAATTCACGGGAAGGGATTGTTGCTACATGCTCCAACTGGAGGAATTTCATGTATTCACGAGAATGGGATTGTTGCTACATGCTCCATTCTTGGTGAATTAAGTGAGGAGTATCCGTCACTTATAAACGGCTTTATCTTTTACAAGATGTCGGCGCATGATTTTTACGGTTACTTACAAATTTAACCTTAAACGAAAATCCACCATCAACATTAAGTCCCACTGCCTAGCACATAATGGTTACACTATTGTGTGGTAGGCATGAGATGGTGACATACGAAATGACCAAGCTGGAGTGAATACATATTTACCGGGATAGTTTCACATTGTCGGGCGTTTCCACAGGAACTGGTTGGTCTTGATTAAGGATGCGAAGGAAGCGGGACTTGATCCGGTGAGTCGCTTTGGTTCCTCTTGTACATGTATGAGCTCGACCGCCCCTTCCCGGTGTTTGAGTCGGGGATAGGATTCTTCTTCTAGGATTACTGGCGCGGGTGCTTGTATTCATTGCCGATTGAATCGTTGTGTCCGGATGCTCTTAGGTTCTTGATTAGGGTCCAAAAGAAATCCTGACTTGGTCGGCGTTGAATCCTCATATATCGGGCGCCATAATCGTTTTAGGGTTTCCCCAGCATTTATGCAGGTGAAGAGATTTTTTGATTCGTTTTTACAGTAGAGCTTCCTTGCAAAAACTCTATTTCCCCATCATGTCTAACAACAGTGGATCATCTTCTTCATACCACCCGGGATCTTCCGTTAAACGTGCACGACCTGCGTCTGAGCTTCATGATCAATCCCATGTTCGTATTCTTCGAGTCAAGAAGATCATTCCGGTTTGTCTCTTCCCCCTTTTACGAAACATTGTTTGTTCTTCATGTGATCGGGTGAATAATCCCTTCATTCTTGCGAGACACCCTACCGGAACATGTGTGACGGTTATTGATGATGATGACTTGACCATTCCTCTTCCTTCAAACTCAAACACACCTACCCCTGTGAATCTCGAAGACGCTGACACAGGTGTCTCATCTTATGAATATCCGAATGCGGGTCTTTCATTCGATATTCGCATGAAATGCTTATCCTCCATTACCGGGATGTCGGTGGATTCTTGGTGCGGAAGGAGTTTGTGGGTTTGTACACCAAGTTGTGGAGGAAGTACGGTCATATCGTAACCAGGAATGTGGTCCGACATTGCTCCTCTGCCTTGGTTACCGCGGTAAAACGCCTTCTTCCCATGATTGCGGAGATGGAGAGTATTTCTATCCGCAGCGTTCTTCGAATCAAATCTCGAAAAGTGGGAGAATATGGTATTTACACCGTGAATCCATGAAGTTCAACGTGGGCTGGTTGCGGCAACGTCTTGATGTCATCAAGGTTGATCGAGTTGGTATCCTCGCAAATGTTGTTCCTGCTACTGAAAGCTATCTTGGAAGAGGAGAAAGCTCGGCGCGAGAATCGGAGAAGGTGGAGCAAGGCATGTGCGGGACTTGAAGAAAAGAACGGAGAGATATCAAGCTAGGCTGCAGATGATGCTCTCAAGGAATTATAATCTTCTAGATGGCCTCTTCTAAGCTGTACTCCTTTATTGTTAATGACGTTTATGTCAAGAGTTTTGAACATCTTTGCGGAATAAATTGCATGGGTTTTGATTGGTGAAACGGGTTTTCATTGACACATCTCTGAATATAGTTGATGATTCAAACATGTAATGAAAATAAATGCATGTATTATTGACACAAATGAGATAGTGGTCGTGTAATATGCCTTGAGCCACTTTCCATTGATGATTGCTTCAAACTTGCCTCCGTCTACCTTAATGATCTTGTAGTAGCCGTCTTGTAAGCCTTGGTGATTTGCGTAGGGACCTTCCCATTTTGGTGAGATTTTGGTGCGGACATGTCTTGTTGGATGTGTTTGGCTGCTTTCAAAACCAAATCTCCCACCTTGAAAACGCGTGGTTTCACAATTTTGTTGTATGCCACAGGAAATTCGATTCTGTACACCCGAGCGCCTTCTTACGCTTTATTCCTTCTAAAATCCAGTGTCTAACTCTGCGATTCTAGAGTCGAGAGATTTCGGCCTCGTTCCGGTGGATCCCGGTTCTTCTGCTTGCAATCTGGGCGATGGGATTCTGATCTCTGCTGGGAGAATTGCATCCGCTCCGTAGACGAGTGAGTACGGCGAAACCCCAATGGAGCTTATGGGTGACGTACGGTATGCCCGTAGTGCCATTGGTAACTGATCATGCCATTCCCCTGGATTGTCGTGTACCGTTTCGTGATGATCCGGATCAATGTCTTGTTGGTACTCTCGGCTTGCCCGTTCCCTTGAGGATAGTAGACGGTGGAGAAGACACATTTAATGCCGTACTCCTCAAGTAACTCCCGTACTTGCTTTTGGCGAAGGGAGTGCCATTATCTGTGATGATATGCTTGGGCACGCAAAACGACAAATGATGTATTCTTTAATGAAAGCCGCAATTGTTGCTCCTGTAGTTCCTCGTAGGGGAATGGCCTCTACCCATTTGGTGAAGTATTCCGTTGCGGTTATGATGTACTCGTGCTGATTCGATGACGGTGGATTGATCTTCCCGATAATGTCCAGTCCCACAATAGAATGGCCATGGGCTGCTTATAGAATGCAAAGGGGTAGAAGGCGTATGAACAAGGTTCCCATGAATTTGGCATGTGTGACAGCTTTGAAAAACGGCCGCATCATCCTCCATGGTCGGCCAATAGTATCTCTCGTGTATTTGGAGAAAAAGTTTCCTCTTCCCTTGATGTTCTCCTTCGTGTGTCTGCCTTGACATGACTGGGATTTCTTCTCCATCCGGGCGGCGTAGCATATCACCTCCGAAGCTCTTGCGGTATAGGATCCCTTCATGGAATATGAACCGCTTGGCTCTCTGCTTCATCTTAATAGCGTCCTTTTGGCCGGCGGGAATTATCCCATCACGGAGATAGCTAATGTAGGGCTCTCTCCGGTCCCAGTGCGGTTCACATTAAAAATCTCCAATTGGTGTGGTGGTGTCACGGCAATTCGAGCGGGACTTCGAAGCGATGCTGGATTGAGCCTCCATTTCTGGCCAGTAATAACCCAGACGTTGAAGTCGCCGGTAAAGCGTTACCACCAATGATTGTCCACAAATTTCATTGTGAATACGATCCAGCTGTAGTTGTGCTTCATCACTTCCCAGACATCTTGACAGGGAGCCATCTTTCCTTGGGAGAGTGAGCTGTTGAGCTCTCGAATGATCGGAGTTCGCCAATCGTCGGTCTTGGTGTCTTTGTGTTGCGGTAGCCATGTCGATTCTATGGTTCTCCTTTTCTTGTCAAAGTTTCTTCCGCCCCCTCGAACTTCAGTTTGGAAGCCAATGTTGCTAGACAATCGGCGTGTTTGTTGTTCTTTGCGGCCGACATGGGTTATGGTTGCATCGGCAAAGTAGTTTAGTAACCTCTGTACTTCTGATCGGTACGGGCTAGTGTTACTTCTTTTAATGCATATACTCCGTTCATTTGATTCACCAGTAACTTGGAGTCACCTCTTATCTCCAGACGTGTGACTCCCGCTTGTTTAGCTATTGAAAGCCCTATGAGGAAAGCTTCGTATTCTGCAGAGTTGTTGGTGCATTCGAAGTCTAACTTGAAGGAATGTGAAAATACTTCTCCGGTTGGAGAGACTAACACCACGCCTGCTCCTCCAGTATTACTGCTAGGGGTAGCGGAGCCGTCAAAATACAAAAGCCACGCTTCTTCTTCCGAGTAGAGATGTCCTGAATTCTCCGGGGATTTCTTCATGTAGTCCCGTAGTACCTTCTCCGGAAATCTTTGCGATAAGTCTGCAACTGCTTGACCCTTGATAGCTCTAGGCGTGCGCACGTTATGTCTAGTTCGACATTTGGAGAAGCCATTTTCCGTCCTCCCCATCGGGACCGGCTTTGAAAGCAAAAACTTTGCGGGATCGGATTTAGACACGAGTATCACCCTATTGGATAGCGAGGTAATGCCTAAACTTCGAATGGAATGGATTAAAGCTAAACACGCTTTTTCCGCTCTGGGATATCGGAGTTCGACATCCCTCAATATTCGGTTGAAATAGTATATGGGACGTTCGATTCCCTCGTCGTCTTCCCGAGCGAGTAAAGCCCCTACGGCGGCGTCACTTGAAGGCGGTGTAGAGGACCAATGGTTTCCCTTGTACGGGAGATTTCATGACGGTTGGAGATGATAGTATTCGTTGGACTTTCCGAAAAGCTTCTGTTGGGTTGCGGTCCAAACAAAGCTGGCCCCTTTCTTTGACAAGGGGGTGAATGAGGCGGTAAGTTGGGCTAAACCGGGTATGAAACGTCGAATGTAGTTTACCTTGCCCATGAAACTCGGAGCTCTTTCACGGTTCGGGAGGCGGCATTGTGAGGATAGCTTTGAGTCTTGGACGGGTCTACTTTTATTCCTTCTGCGGTCACTTGGAATCCCAGAAATTTACCTGAGGAGACACCGAAAGCGCATTTTAAAGGATTCATCTTTAACTTGTATTCCCGACACCTCTCAAATACTTGCCGTAAGACGTTGGTGTGATCAGCTCGAGCCTTTGACTTGACCACAATATCATCCACATAGTCTTCTACTTGTTTATGCATCATGTCGTGGAAGATTGCCGTCATAGCACGTTGGTATGTTGCGCCGGCATTCTTTAAACCGAATGGCATAACAGTATAGTAAAAATTGCCAAGAGGGGTTCGGAAAGCTGTCTTACTTGCATCATGCTCATACATCCTTATTTGATTGTAGCCGCTGTAGCCATCCATAAAGGAAAACATGCCGTGTCCGCTAGTGGCGTCTACTAACATGTCGATGTTAGGCAGGGGAAAGTCATCCTTGGGGCAGCACTTGTTCAAGTCTCTGAAATCCACGCGAAGATCGAATCTGTCCGCTTTTCTTTTTCCGGGACCACATTGGCTAACCGGGTCGGATGATGAATGGGTCGATGAAGCCAGCAATGACTAGCGGCTTTCGAATCTCATTCTTGATTTGTTCTTCTACCTCATGTCCGAATTGCCTCGGAGATTGCTTGATTGGCTTGGATCCGGGCATGACGTGTAAGTGATGGGTGACCAATTTTTCATCTAGACCGGGCATTTCTTCGTATGTCCCGAGCGAACACGTCTTGGTATTCCTTGAGTAGTTGAACAAGGCTCACGTTCGTGCGTGGATAGAGTCGAACCGATAGAGACCGGCACGGGAGATTCATCGGTCCCGATGTTAACAATCTCGAGCTCGTCGGTTGTGGAATTGGTTCCGTCTTGTAGGCGTCGCGGGCGTCCAATACCTCCTCTTGTATTCCGTCGTCCTTGCAGCATCCAGTTGGGCGGAGAGACTGGATGGTCTCTCCTGCTAATTGCTAACAGCGGCGCCGGTATATTTTCTTCCCCTTCTGATCACGGCTTGCCTCGAAAGAGCGCTCCCTTTTGGCGTGAGGATGGGCTGAAGTTTCACCGGTTGGAGATGGACGTCTCGTCGGAGAGAGTGTGTCGTGGTGTTTGGCCCCCAGCGATGTAAGTCGGTCTTCCTCATGGATTGAAGCCCACGTGGGTAGTGGAGTGCACATGATTTTGTCGGACTTTCCCTGCGGAGCATCTTTTGACTCGAACAGCTCCACTCCACATATTGGCGCGTACGGAGACAATGATGCGGGAATACGGACGACCTCCTCATTTAGCACGGTCTTCAGGCACTGGTGATATGTTGAAGGAATGACCTTGTTGTGGTGAAGCCACGGTCTCCCTAGTATCATGTGGTAGTCCGGCTCCTTTTCTATGACTTCAAACTTTGCTCGTGACTGAACAGGTCCTACCGATAAATTCAAATTGACATACCCGTATGTGCTGGTTTGATTCCCTTCGAAGTCCGTCATCGTGGTGGGCTGTCGTACAATCTTGCATGGGCTGACCTTGGATGTCTTGAGAGTCTTGAGAGTAATTACGTTCGAAGATGCTCATGTGTCGACGAGGGCCCTCCGGAACTCTGAACCCTTGATGTGTGCGGTAACATGTAGGGCTCGGTTGTGACCTTCCTCTGCCATCATGTCATCTTCCGTGAATGTAACATTATTTATAGATGTTTCCGCTGCAGTCGAGACTCTGGACGAGAAGGAGCAAGGTGTGCGTCGAGCTATTTTATTGACTGCAAGAAACGTCTACTCGCCCGTTGATATTTTGAGAGGTGCAAGAGTTCACACAAGTCTTCCACTAGAGACACGACTTCCCGATCTACGGCCTCTGGTTCGTAGTAAAGCTGTTGATCCGAGGGGACTAGTCCCCAGTGTAAAGGTCTCTGGCACGCTCATTTCCGACGTCATCTTGATGAGGAGGTCAAGTATCTGCGTTCTACCGCTTCTTTGATCGACTCCATGTTCCTCGTCCGAGTCTCAAGTATCCGAGCCAACTCGCTCATAGTTGGGATTCCTCTGTTGCGCCAGCGAATACGCCGTTGGGAAGAGGGCATCCTCGTTGGAGGAACTTCGACCGAGGGATTTGAATTTGTTGAGGAAGTCCTAAGACCAACCATCTCGGAACTTAGCCAAACGAGATTGGGTATTGAAGAAACGATTTCACAACCGAGAGATTAATCTCCCACCGTGGTCGCCAATTGTTGATGGGTGAAAACTACTCTACTGAGAATTTGGTAATTTGGGGTGTGGATGAGGAATGAATCTAAACCTTCAACAAATGCACTTGCGGTGAGTGCTTGTAGATTCGAGAGATCAATCTGTGCAAGTCCGGCCTAAACCAAGAAATGGCCGTTCCAGACTTGTTTCGGTCACAAAATGAAGGAGATGGGGTTGATCTTAGGGAGGGAAGCGAAGAAGGTGTTGAGATTGTGAAGATGTTGGCTTGCTTATGACTTGTAACAAAAGATGAGCGGGCTTGCGGTTGATGCAAGCGGGCTCGGGTGTTTGAATACGATTTGTATTAACACTTGGTTTTTCTGTCTCGTCTGAACTTGTGTTGTTCTCTGTTATTCCTTGTTGTTGGAAATAGGGCGGAGAACCTATTTATACAAGTCGTTGAGCCTCATTCACGTTTCTCGTGGGAAGTGGAGGTAGTGGAATGATGGAGTAGTGGAGTTGTGTGTCGGTAACACACGACCGGTCTTGCCCACTTCTCTGTTCATCTCTAACCGCCCATGACTTCCTAACACGTTCTTGTGATGGCGCGTTGCACGCCGCACGCAGCGTAAACCGCCAGACCAATACCCCGATAAGTATCCCCCGATTTGTGACATGATTGATGTCTGGAATGTGGATCGTGGATCCACGAAAGATAGCATGTAATCTTTGAATTGAATAAATGCGTTATTCGAAAGTCGATACTTGTGAAGTATCGTGTGTATTTTATGCGAGTCTTTGCATTACGGTGTGGTAAAGTGATGGGTAATGACTCCTCACTAACCAAATAACTCCCCCCCAGGGGTTGTATAACCAAGCTAGTGAAGTCGGACGGATGAGATGATGTTTGAGACACCCATCTGCGACCGTTGATGAAATTAGGGTTTTTAAAGAGGTGCGCAAGCATCACTCTTCAGCTTGGTCAGAACCAAGCATGGGAAGGGTTTTGGAGAGGACCGACCATACATGCGTGTTGAAGGCATGATGGTGTAGGCGCCTGTATTCCATTCCCTCATGAAAGCGCGATCTGGGCCACTCAATTTGACCGGCAAAGAGGAGTGGTCGAGATCGATTTTGCGATAAGAGTTTGATACCGCAAGAAGCCGCGCGCCATACTCTTTTCCGGAGCGTTTTCCAAGACGACCTAGCTTGGTCGGTCTTGGCCGGTTGGTTTAGCGTGAAGATGATAGGTTGATGTTCACACCCATGTCTCACCGTCCCATGAAAACGCGATCTAAGCCACCCAATTCGTCCGGTGAAGTTGAGTGGTCGAGATCGATTTGCAATTTGGGAAGTGTAACCACGCATGTTTGAGCGGGCGTTTTGGATTGGCCAGGCATGATATGCCTTGGCCGATCACATGAGGGGGTAGATGGGCCCACGGTGGTCATCTTTGGTATGACCGGACACCTGCTCGATTTGATCTGTGACCCTCCATTCGTGCCGGAGAAGATGGACGCGCGTGATGGCTTGAACCCTAATTTTGTCTTGCAAAGCCGTGCGACCATGCTCTTTCAGGCGGGCGAATGTGTTGTAACCAACCATGGTTGGTTTTGACCGATTGGTCAAGTGTGTAGGCGGTCACATGGTGATTGCGTCGACATGCTCCGGGCCCTTTGAGTCTACATCTACACCCTCCATCTATACCTGCGAAGATGGATGGTTGAGACCATTTTTGCGGCACATGTAATATGCCGCAAACCCTAATTTAGGGTTTTCCGCCCATAATGCTTGGTATGGACGGTTTCTTGGCAAGCAAAGGCCAATGGTCGACCATGCGGGGTCGGTTGTGTGTATTCCATACCCGCTTGGGGGTGATGGAATTGATCGGGGTCGTCCAATCATGCTTGTGGAGTTGGATGACTGCGATCGAATCATATCCCACCCGATATGGTCGGTCTTGGATGCTCAATCGGGCTAGTATAACACACCGAGAGGGGCTCAATCGGGCTAGTATAACACACCGAGAGGGCTCGGGCTAGTATAACACACCGAGAATCAGCCTGTACGGGTATTTCGTACATGGTTTCATTATAGTGTTTGGAGGTTCGTGTTACTCTGTAAGAGTAACACTCAGTCGTCATGCCACACTGATAATGATTCATTATGGTGCTTGGAGGTTCGTGTTACTCTGTAAGAGTAACACTCGATCGTCATGCCGCACCGATAATGAGTACGAAATACAAGGCTGATATGAAATTCACAGGAAGGGATTGTTGCTACATGCTCCAACCTGGAGGAATTTCATGTATTCACAGAATGGGATTGTTGCTACATGCTCCATTCTTGGTGAATTAAGTGAGGAGTATCCGTCACTTATAAACGGCTTTATCTTTTACAAGATGTCAGCGCATGATTTTCTGGTTACTTACAAATTTAACCTTAAACGAAAATCCACCATCAACACTGGCGTCATTAGGGGCGACCCGGAAAGAATTAGGGGCGACATATAAGACAAAATAGGGTCACCCAAAACTAAAATAAAGCCACCCCTTATCTCCGACTTTTGGAAATGGCAAATATACCCTTCACAATTGGTAGATAAAACTACAATCGGTAGTTTATTTACGTAATCGGTAGATGTTAGGATAATCGGAGGTTATTGTGTACATATGTAGTTTGAAAGTTTTGTTATTTTTAAAAAAAACTACAATCGGAAGGTATTTATTTACCATGTCTCCCGATTATGAAGTTGCCCAAAATTGATATTTGAAAAAATCTCAAGTTTTTCGAATTTGGGAACTACCATAATCGGTAGACAATAATACTACAATCGGTAGTTTATATTAATGTATGTTGGTTTGTGTTACGAAAATTATAATCGGTAGTTAAAATGGTAATTTCGTGATGTTAATTTTCTACCGATTATGTTAGTAGGCCCAAATTCAAAATTTTCAAAAACCAATGGAATTTTGAATTTCTCTATTTGCACAATCGGTAGTTTCGTGATGTTTATTATCTAACGATTGTAAAATCGGTAGTCTCGTGATGTTCTTTTATCTACCGATTGTGGTAGTTGCCCCAAATTCGAAATTTTCAAAAACCAATGGAATTTTGAATTTCTCTATTTTCACAATCGGTAGACTCGTGATGTTTATTATCTACCGATTGTACAATCGGTAGTATCATGATGTTCTTTTATCTACCGATTGTGGTAGTTGCCCCAAATTCGAAATTTTCAAAAACCAATGGAATTTTGAGTTTCTCTATTTTCACAATCGGTAGACTCGTGATGTTTATTATCTACCGATTGTGGTAGTCGCCCAAAATTCCAAATTTTCAAAAACCAATGGAATTTTGAGTTTCTCTATTTTTACAATCGGTAGACTCGTGATGTTTATTATCTACCGATTGTACAATCGGTAGTCTCGTGATGTTCTTTTAGCTACCGATTGTGGTAGTTGCTCCAATTTCGAAATTTTCAAAAACCAATGAAATTTTGAATTTCTCTATTTGCACAATCGGTAGTTTCGTGATGTTTATTATCTATCATGGTGTTATTTATCTACCGATTGTGGTAGTAGCCGCAAGTTCAAAATTTTCAAAACCAATGGAATTTTGGATTTTCTCAAAGAAGAGAAGAACATGGTCACAATCAGTAGATAAAAAAAAACAACTAAACTACCGATTATGAAGGGATATATAAGTATATTCAACTTATTTTGTCTTATTATGTCACCCCTTATTCTTTCGGGGTCGCCCCTAATGACGCGAGGCTTTTTAAACATGCATCTCATGATTCTCATCCATAAACGAATATTTGGAAAATGTGTAAGGGTGATTTGTTATAGGTGGTGGTATTGTGGAAAAAAACAGATTGTATTTGCTGTGGTGAGATGATAGTGGTTTTCCAAGTATAACAGGAGCTAGATTCATTTAAGGATGACTCTAAAATGTGACATAAAAAACTGGCGAGATTAGGATATACCCAAACTAATTGGGGTATACCCAATAAGACAAAATCTGGTCATTATGAAGTAAAACCAAGCCACCCCTTAACTTTTTTTTCTTCTAAATGGCTAATATGCCCTTGGTTAATTAACACTAAAATTCTGATTAGGTTAATTAATTGAGTTTAGATTAAAATTTTCAAATTATGAATTCAGTAGATTAACCTTTTGATCCGTCTTATGAGTTCGATTTCGATCCAAAAATTTTGGTTTTGAATAAGCTTCCGACCAAACATCCGCCGGAATGGTCAACTTTGAATAAGGTGCCGATCGCTCTTCCGCCGTCAGTGTCAACTTTGAATAAGCTGTCGACCAGATATCCGCCGGAATGGTCCTCGGATGAAGAACACGCCGACTATCTTGGGCAGCAATCTTGCGGTCGGCATGTAAATATTTCCTACCCTTACGGCTATATTAATCTCGGCATGCAAAAAAAATACAACATTGCCTAGGTGACATAATATGGAAGATGTAATTTACTTTATTCATTAAATTTTGGTTACTACATTGATTGAAACATAAAACCTAATCCTTGTCGACGGAAAAACGAATGCACTTAGCATGTGCATCAAGCCTTTGAACCCCTAGGCGACCCTATTGGACGAGTTATAGTCTCGCGAGGGTTTACATAGAGGTCTACCCACAAAACCTATACAAATACTTCTAAAGCCATCAATCTTCATCCTCCGAAGACGATACACCCTCCATCATCTCAGGGGCATACTCCGGGATTTTGGATTCCATGAATTGATAGCTTGCATCGAATGCGAATGCTTCCCCATTTTCCTCCAAGTAGCGCGCTTTGGCGACTTCATGCTACAAAAACATAACACAAACTCACTTTGTTAGTGCGGTTTAATTTGGAAGATCAAACAACATGGATCACGTAAAATAAACCACAAAAATACTTACAAATTGTTTAATTGACAAGTTAAAGTGGGGAGCGTTGAAAATTGGTTTTTGGATAGCTAAATAAGCAAGTATCGCATTTTCAATGACTATGTGCCTATCGTGCACTTGTTGAACACTTCTTGAGTTAGGATTCCCACACTCTTGACTAAAAGTGTTGTGAACCCTAGCCCAAAAGGTTGTGGAATCCACCCTTACGGAGGACTGCCTTCAAACTCTAGTCTCCGCATACCAAGCTTTGGTGATTGCCAAATCTTCATTAGAATCAAATGAAGCCATTTCTTGTGTGTAGAGAGCTATTGGGTGAGTTAGATGGAGTGTGTGATGGTATGAGCTTTGGAGAGTATATGCAAATAGTTGTGTGTTGTTTTGTGGAGATAAGTAGTGCATTTATAGGATGGTGCCCAAATTTGGCCGTTATAGTGTCCAAGTACAAGTGAATCAATGCAATTGTACTTGCAAAAATTTGAATTTTGAACCCGCCGGCGGGGTCGTAAATTTGCTAAAATGCCGGGGTCGTAAAACGGCCGAAAATGTATGGGTTCAATAGCATGCCGGCCAAAATACCGCCGGCATTTTCTTGTTTTGTTTCCCTCCCGACCTTACATGATTTTAGGCATCAGAAGAATGGTTTTTTTTTCAAGATATGGCCGGCAGGGTCTCTATTTTCGTACCCTTCCGGCTACAAAAATGCCGGCTTAGTAGGAATCATATTACCTTGCCGGCCCTAGTAACTAAACAAATTTTGTTGACAGGGCTGGCAGTCTGACATTTCACAACCTTGCCGGCCCTGGTAACTACACAATTTTTGGTTGACAGGGCCGGCAGTCTGACATTTCACAACCTTGCCGGCCCTGGGACAGCCGACAGGGTAGCTTAAAAAAAGCATGCCGGCAAGGTAATACGACACTTTATATAGCTAAACAAACCATTCATTCAACAACTAGAAATCCAATATTTTTTGTCCAAAATACGAAACATGTCCCATAAACCGTAAAAAAACATTTGTCCACACCATTAACTTAAACATTTGTCCACCACAACATAAAGAAATGAACTAGGAAAGCATTCATTGGCCACGACCACGACCACGACGACCACGGCCCCGTTTTGGAACACTACCTTCACCACCACGACCACTGTTGATACCTTCACCACCAGGACCACTACTGCTACCTTCACCACCACGAGCACTACGAGTCCTCTTTTTATCAGCCTTTATCTTGGCTTGTGCATCCTTAGTAGCTTTTTCTTCCGCTTTACTTCATCCCGAAGTTGCTTGAACAATAGTTTGGGCATCCTCATTGTCAACATTGCAAGCATAGTCAATGTGCTTGCTTTGCACAGGTTCTCCTCTGTCTTTCGCGCAACACAACACCCTCACAAAGGTCTTCAACTGATCCTTCTATATTCAATTAAACAACAAACAATTAATAGAATGATTCGGTAATGCAATCAATCTTAAAATAGTAAGAGCAACTCTAAAATACTTACAAATATCTTAAGCAATGTTGTTGGGTCTTTCGATTCGATCTTCTTCTTACGAGCCAGTTCTTCAGTAGTCATTGGCCTAATCACAGTAGAACGAGCCCAACCCAAGTACCATGCCATGTATTTCTCAGTAGCTTCATGACCGGTGGTCACCTCGTCCAAAAGACTCACATCGATTTGACCGAGACGCCTATCATCCCAATGTTCTTGAGTTGGTGCTGGAAGGTAAGAGACGTTCATACCTTTTTGGGAGGTGGTGCAATCACTCATATCCACAATAAAAGGCCAGATTTGCTTTCGCATCGAAATGAGGTTATTCTTGTACGTAACCCAATTGTCGCATTACCCGATGTGGATCGTACATTGAAAATCCTTCAAACACAGACATCAAGGGTCCATAGTATAATGCAACAACTTCATTTCTCCTTGGGATTAAACCTTGATTTATATCCTCTCGATACGGATCAAATATCACCTCTTCCGAGTCAAATTGTCGATGGCGGCTCGGAGTTTCATAAGATTTAGCGGCATTTCCTTATCCTGAGTACCCTTAAAACTGTACCTTTGCGCTCTTGGCAAATGAACCGGAACACTGTTATCCACTTTGACGTAAGAGTTGTCTTTGAACAAAGAAGGGAAGCGTTCATATATCCAAACCTATGCAAAAAGGAAAAAAAGTTTAGTAAGAACCTTATCTTACGAGAATTTTGCGAATATAAATGTTTTAGACAATAAAATTACCGGGAAGAGACATGTGTTTCCGTTAACTTGCTTAGTGAGTGCCCTAGAAGATTTTGTCAACTCATTGTTCAAGAAGGCGACCACCGCAGTACCCCAAGAATACCCATGCATCTCATGTAAGGGATCCAATAGTTGCAAGTAACTGGCCTCTACTTGGTTTCCGGAACTGTCGGGGAAGATACATCTGCCCAAGGTGTATAGCAAATAAGCGGCCGCGGTAGCATTGATTCGCACCGGGTGCACCATTCCTTCCCTATCAAGGATTTCCTGAGTCTTCCATAATCCGTCCCTCAACTTCTTAACATTAAACTTCTTGGTTAGTCGACCATCCTTCTTGTCAAGAACATCATCCGTATGAACCTGACTCCAACCGAACAATTTCTTGCTCATTTCGTAAATCTTCCAGAAAGAAATAGCATTATCGAATCCCTCAGTGACTGCTTTTCCATCAACCTCGAGGCCTAGAATTTGTTGAGCATCATCGCCATCTCACCGAATGGGAAAACATAGTATCAATCTCTCCGTAGAACCTCTCACAGAATGCAGAGATGGTAACTTTATCATGATTAATATTCGAACTCTCCACCGCAGGCAACAACCCCGAGTTCCTCACAATCACTTTCACCTCCTCACATTTCAAGTCAAGATTCCAAGTATGCATCACTGAACACGAAGCTTGGCACCTCATGAGACGGATGGCATGCTTGTGATCCTAAATACCAAAAAAAAGAAAATGAAAAGAAATACAAACACTTGAAGCATTAATTAAGATAGTTACACACTTGAATAAATAACAAAGACGGATTAAGATTACTTACGATAGTATTATGGACCGTACATGCCCATGAGTGTTTGTATCCAAAAAGAACAGCTCCACCATCTGCTTTGGGGTCCCTTTTGGAGGCTCACCTTCTTTCGATTGCAACCATAAAGTGTTTGGAAGGCATGTGAGAATCATCCTATTTAGTGATCACCCTCTTCTTCGTTCGGTTGAAGTTGAAGCCGAAGCTTCGGTGGCTTGAACAATAGCTAGAGTTTGTTCTCCTTCTCCATCTCCATCTCCTTCTTCTTCTTGTTCCTCTTCCTCTTCAACAATTTCATCTTCGATGATATTCTTACCTTTATCTCCATTACCATCATCATCATCACCATCATCATTACCTCCTCCAGCCTCAGGCATGTCTTGATCACCATCATCATCATTGTTACCTCCTCCAAAGTAATGGATTGGTTTCATCAACATCATCATCATCACCTCTTCTACCAGATGGAATTGATTGGTCTTCATCTGGAGTCTCGTCTGAATCATTGGGTTCATATAGTGGTTTTAAGACCTTTGTCGTTCCCGGCACAACATATACCCCTCGATGTTTTGAAGACAAGAGTTTATCACCAACACGAGGAGGGTTTGAAGGAGGACTAAGAGCTGCTTTCAGAGCTGCTTTCTTCTTTGCCATTCGCAATCTGAACAAGAACAATTCAGGAAAAAAAAACATTACAGGTCGGCAGGTTAGACATATACAACATACCCGGTGGAACAATGGCCGGAAAGGTCGACCAAAAGATGAGTGCTGGCTAAGACAAAGCCGGCGGTGTATCATCAAAATAGTCTTCCTAGGCGCACAAAAAAAAATATAGGATTTTTCACTAAACTGGTCTGAAAGGTCCATTTCCCACACATCGCAGGTGACAAGCAGTAGGAATGGTTTTATATAAATACCCTTCCGGACGCAAAAATTCTAGGCATCAGGAAACATTCTAAACAAGTAGCCGGAAGGGTAAACAATAATAAGATGCCGACTTCATTAAAAAACAAAAGACGCCGGAAAGGTATACAGATGAATAACCTGCCGGCCCTGCTAGTAGCAGTTACAGAAACTTACAGCCGGAAAGTTCTTCAACCTTATACCCTCCCGGCCA
This sequence comes from Papaver armeniacum, assembly GCA_023531295.1. Lineage (NCBI taxonomy): Eukaryota > Viridiplantae > Streptophyta > Magnoliopsida > Ranunculales > Papaveraceae > Papaver > Papaver armeniacum. The sequence goes on along the minus strand of JAJJWW010017908.1, from coordinate 200,389 downwards.
AACCCTAACTATGAAATCCCGGAAAGGTCGATAACAAAAAACCTTGCCGGCGTCGTAACTGCCAATTCACAAATTCGAATTTTTTGACCTAATTTGATATGCAAACATGAAATCGAAGTACTAGAGTGAGTTTAAACAAGCCCTTACTTTCTTAAGCGCACCATTTCACGTGTTTCAGCGGGTTCAATTTCTTCTTTTTCAATCGTTTTTTTCTTCACTTTCTTAGCAACCAAACTTGCAATTCCAGGGTTATATTCATTGGGTTTTCGATTAGTTTCTTTCATACGAGTTGCCTTCTTCCGTGGTGGATCCATTGATGAAGATTAATCGGAGTTTTCGAATCGACGATTTTAACGAATTGATCGACGAGTTTTGGTGGTGGTGGGGGTGATGGAGCCGGTAAGGTTGTGGAGGAGAAGAAGAAGAGAAGAAGATGAAATGAAGAGAATGAAAACTGATTTAGGTAGTAATTAGAGTTATAATGGGAAAGGGTAATTTTGTAACTTTACCCATTGACCTCCCCCTTTTCTCTTAAAAAAGAGTCCCTTTAAAATTGGGTATACACCAATTAGTTTGAGTATACCCCAATCATGCCAGGATAAAAAAGGACCGCAAATAACATTGAACTTTTATGTGAATAAAAACACTGAATTTTTTTTTTTTTTAATAAAAATGAGGAGAACCTCAGTGCATTACAAAACCATTGTCATTTGTTCCATAGTTGGAACATCGATTCATCATTACATTTTCATTCCAGACCTGAGTATTTAGATAAGTTAAAACTGCCCACAGGCTGTGATCTATCCAATTATGTTTGATCATATACTTGTTACAAAAAGAAGCAAGTTTTGCATTCCAAATGACATTTTCTGTCTTTACTAAAGTAAAATCCCGATCTATGAAATTTATATCAAATTTCTTGTTGTTGCCAAAGTCTTCACTGATCATATATCTTTGTTTGCGAGCTTTTGCATACATTCCTATCAGCAGCAACAAGGTTGGTTCTGAATCACTGGTGAAGGAGATTCTGTGGCCGCTCCACTGTGCTGCCCATTGGAAAGTTGCATCCGCTCCCACTTGTTCTAAATCATCTCTGGTAGTACAGTTGGCATAGAATCCTCTGGCTTCTCTAACTGTACCTGTATGATCACATAAAGTCAGACCAACACCAGCTTGTTCTGTATGTTCTAGCCTATGACTAGTAATGTTTATTGGGTATATTAATTATATGTCCCTACTTTTAACTCCCTACAAATATATCCTATGCAACAATAAATATGTCCCTCCTTTTTTAATAAACTTATCCATTTAATATTAGATTACCTTAATACCCTCACCCATATAATATTTTTTCTCATTTCAAAATGGAACAAATTTCTTCCACTATCACATCACCACCACCAGCATCACCACCACCACCAACATTCAACTACCATTCCACCACCACCGTTCAACAACTACCACCTACCAACCGCCACCACCACTAATATTCCACCACCACTCCTTCACCACCACCATTACACCACCACCAGTCCTCCACCACCACTAGTATGTTGCCGCCACCACCACTAGTTCTTCGCCGCCGCCACCAACGTCACTGCCGCCGCCGCCACCATTTGGTTCAAATATTTTTGTATCAACAACAATAATTGATCCAAATAAAAATAGAACCAAAAGTAGAAGTTTATCTAGTTTAGGGGATCAGCAACGATAATTGATCCAAGAAAAAAGGATAAACAGTAGAAGTTGATCCAATTTTAGTGGATCAACAATGGAAGTTGATTAAAATTGGATCAACAATGAAAGTTGATCCATGTAAAATGGAGTGAACTTAGCGTGAGTCGAACACGCATCATTTGACATGGAGTCAGTCATGCTACTATTGCACCACAAGTTCAACATTGGAGGAAATTTACATAATTTAAACTACAAAGCATGATTTAAACTACAAGCATAATATACTTATCCAATGAAATATCGTCAACAATAGGAGTTCAAAGGATCAACAACAGTAGTTGATCCCATATAGATGGATCAACAACCATAGTTGATCCAATAAAAAATTGGGTCAACAACATGAGTTTATCCCACAAAATGGATCAACAACAACAATTGATGCCATAAAAACATATAAACAACGACAAATTGATCATTACCTGTAGCTTCATAAACACCAACAGCTCCAAGACCAGCTTCAAAACCAATCTCGACAACTACAACAACCAGAACCACCATTCTACTACTATTTCCATGACTAATTTCTCATTCGTACCTCTCCACCATTACCGCCACCAACAAATCACACATCTCCAGCACCACCACCACCACCAAAACAACCACAACCAAAATCCAACACCAATTTCATCATTCCAACCAAAACCACCATAGTTAATCCAATAAAAAAATTGGGTCAACAACAGGAGTTGATCCAAAATATATGGATCAAAAATCATAGTTGATCCAATATCACTACCTGCTTCAACCTAGATAACCACCATATTTCATTCAGCAACAGGCTTCAATCTCTGTAACAACAACTCATACCAACACTTCCACCAACAAATCACACATCTCCAGCACCACCACCACCACCAAAACAACCACAACCAAAATCCAACACCAATTTCATCATTCCAACCAAAACCACCATAGTTGATCCAATAAAAAATTGGGTCAACAACAGGAGTTGATCCAAAATATATGGATCAACAACCATAGTTGATCCAATATCACTGCCTGCTTCAACCTAGATAACCACCAACAAATCACACATCTCCAGCACCACCACCACCAAAACAACCAGAACTAAAATCCAACATCAATTTTATCATTCCATCCAAAACCACCCCCGTCTACATCATCAATTTCTTAGTTCTAAACTATTCTAATCTACGTCACAATCACTCACAATACCACCAGTACCGAAAGAAACATACCTCATCCGCCGTCGTTGCTACACCACCACCATAAATCGTAACCTAAACCAAATCTCGATCTATAATTACAACCTAAAATCAGATCTCGATCTATTCAGTTTTTAGAAGAAGAAAAAGGTGTCATCTGTTGATGATAGTTCGATTAAATCCTGAATCCATTAGCGGCGGAGAAGGTGGTCGTAGTTGCAGAGGTGGTGGTGGAGCGATCTGATTTTAGGTTAGGATTGAGCGGCAGAGAAGATGGTGAAGCGACGGACTAGAAACGAAGAAGAATGAAACGAAGATGGTTACGATGGAGATGCTGGTGGTGGTGGTGTAGCGATGGAGATGCTGCTGGTAGTGGTGGAGCGACGGAAATGGATAGCTGCTAATTAGAAAATAAGAAGAAGAAGAAGAAGAAAAAGAAGAAGTAGGATGATAGATAGGAGGACAAATTTGGAAGAAATAAAAACCTTATTGGACCCCTGATAGGCTTAGGGATGAAGAAGGACATATTTATTGTGTGATAAGGATATTTGTATAGACCATAAAAAGTAGGGACAAATATTCAATTACCACATGTTTATTTTGAGTGTCATTTCTCTTTTTTCATTCAAAGTAACGGTCTGTTGGTTCCAGTTTCTCAAAATAGTAGTAATCTGAAGAGATTCGTCATTTTTTGGGTTGTAGTACAGATCATCCATTATACTATGACCTGGTTTGTGTATAACATTGTAGCTATTAATGTACTTGATTATATTGTTTGATGTTACTCCACTTGTTTGTTTTTCATGCTTGAAAACTACCTTACACCTCACTTTCCATATGAACCAAACTATGGTACTACATAAAACATGCCAATCAATATCATACTCTCCTCTTTGGGGATTTGCAAAGCAATCAGTTAACCATTCATGAAAAGAGACACAACCATTTCTAATAAAATCCATATCAAAGTTAAAATGCATCCATACTTGTGAGACGTAGTTGCATTGCAGGAACAAATGAGTTAGGGTTTCGTCATGCTCGTTACATAGTTTACATTTTGTTTCTATATCTGGGATAACGGCTGCCACTCGCATACTATTTGGAAGTATGGAGTGGGCTGCCTTCCAGATGAAGTTTTTTATGGCAGGAGAAGTCTCTATTTTCCATATCATACACCAAATTTTATCAACAGTACCACCTGTGTTTAAATAGTTATAAAGCGATTTAACAGAAAACGTACCTTTTTCGTTTAGAATCCATCTAGGGGTATCCAATTTATCCTCCACTGGAATTTTTAGTTTCGTTATCTTTGATATAGTTTGCACATCAAAACATTTTTGCAGTTTCTCTAGGTCCCAAGTTTTATTGTCTTTAATCAAATCGATAACTTTCTTTAGACCCTCAATGCCTGTATCAGGTCTCTCCATAGGGATTTTAGTATCTGGGATCCAATGGTCATCCCAGATGTCTATATTTTTTCCATTTCCTATTTCCCAGTAGCGACATTTTTTTATTTGGTTTATACCATTTAGCAAACCTTTCCAGATCCAACTGTCCCTTCTTTTGGTTTACTGTCTACATGTAGGATATCACCATTGGGATAGTACTTTTATTTCAATATAGTAGCACACGGAGATTCAGGTTTTTGTTTTAAATTCCAGCCCATCTTTGCTATCATAGCAAGGTTGAATTTTCTAACATTTTTTATGCCTAGGCCCCCTTCTTCCAGAGTTTTACATATAGAATTCCAGTTGTTTAATGTCACTCCTTTTTTCCCATTTTCATTTAACCCTTTTTCATTCTTTCCCCACCAAAAGTCACGTTGGAGTTTAGTTATTTTATTACAGATTTTGACTGGTATTTTAAAACAATTCATTTGGTAAACGTACAACGAAGAGCTAACATTTTTTATCATGACAGTTTTCCCCGCATTATTTAGGGTACTACTATTCCATCCTATTACTCTTGTTCTCATCTTATCCACTAATGGTTCAAAACATTCAACTTTATATCTGTTCGTAAATAATGGAGAGCCTAGATATTTCTCAGTTAACGGAATAGCAGTAACACCTAAAATTTCTTTTACCCTTCTTCTGATGTTTGTATCTGTCTTAGCGCTAAAAAAGACTCCTGACTTATTAAGATTTATTAGTTGCCCCGAAGCCACGCTAAACTCTCTAAAAAGTTTTACTAAGCTTTCACACGACTTTTCACTCACTTTACAGAACAGAAGACAGTCGTCCGCGAAAAGTAAATGGCTTATGGATGGAGCAGTATGAACTAGTTTTATACCTTTAATCAACCCCAGATTTTCAGAATTCAAAATGGTCCTAGATAACGCTTCCATACAAAACAAAAAGAGGTAGGGGAGATTGGATCCCCTAGTAGGTTTAAAAAATTTAGTTGGGGACCCATTTAACAGAACTGATAGAGTCGTCGTTAAGATACATTGGTGAACCAGGTTACACCATTTACTGTTGAAACCCATAGTTTTCATAATTTGAATTAGAAGTCCCATTCGACTCTGTCGAACGCCTTCGACATGTCGATTTTTAGGGCCCATAAATCCTTTTTCGAATTTAGAGTTTTTCATTTTATGGATTATCTCATGGGCCAGGGTAATGTTTTCCGATATCTTCCTTCCAGGGATGAAAGCGGATTGGTACAGAGAGATTATTTTATCAAGCAGGACCTTCATTCTCCCTGCCATCAGCTTGGATATAATTTTATAGCAAGTATTTGCTAGAGCTATTGGCCTAAACTCCACAGGAGTATTAGGGTTTAGAGTTTTTGGGATTAAAGAGATGAATGAAGCATTCATCTCTTTAGAAATATGTTCCGTAATGAAAAAAAATTGAACCATTCATCTCTAACTATTTGCCAGTTCTGTTGAAAGAAATTAGGCGGAAAGCCGTCCGGTCCGGGACTTTTATATGGTTCCATGGAGAAAAGAGTTTTCTTTATTTCGTTTTCAAGGGGGTGGCACGAAACATTTCATTATCCTCTTGATTTATAGTATTTGGGATAAGTTTCATCATACCCTGGTCAATTTCAGGATTGACAATGGTAGCAATTTTATGAAAGTGACCTGTTATACATTCAGAAATTTCCTCCTTAGTGTTTAACCAAACATTGTTTTCATATTTAAGAGTTTCAATTATGTTTCTTCTAAATCTCTGTTTAGCTCTATTGTGGGAAAATCTTGTGTTCCTATCCCCTACGGCAATGTTCTAGTCTCTACTTTTATCTTTCCAAAAATTTTCTTTTATGGCATACCATTTCGCAAGATCACTTCTCAAGTTTGCTAGGCCTGTTATCTTGTTTGGGTAGTTAATCATACTATTTGTCTTATCCATATCCTTTTTTATCTGTTGAATATTACTATTGATATTTCCAAAGCTATAGTTCTATTCCAATATTTCAAGTTATGTTTTACATTACCAAGTTTCTTGTTCACTTTATGTGCTGGGGAACCTTTAACATTTTTATTCCAACTATTAATGATTAATGGTTTACATTCCTCATGCTTTATCCATTCTCCAAAATATTTAAACGGAGTAGGTCCATCTTTCCAGTGATTATGGGTATTCAGTTTTATTGGTACATGGTCAGAGGCAAGAGGTCCTAGGTGAGTTATGCTAGAATTTGGGAATTTCCTATTCCATTTATCATTTACCAAGCCTCTATCTAATCTTTGTTCAATATTTTGAGGATTTTGTCTATGGTTGTTCCAAGTGAAGGTATAACCTGTGAATCCTAGATCCATCAGTTTACATTCGTTTATTAAATTATTGAATATTGTGGCTTCTTTTCTCTTAAAAGAGAATCTACTTTTCTTTTCCTCCTCATGAAGGACAACATTTAAATCTCCTATGATTACCCATGGTTTGTTAATTTTGTCAGCCAATTGACTTATGATATTCCAAGACTGAAGTTTATGTTTCCTATATGGACTCCCATAGAAACAAGTGAGAATCCAGCTAAAATCATTGTCATGATTAGTAACATAAGCATTTATATGATTAAAAGAATGATCTTCAATTTGTAATTTGACATTATTTTTCCAGATAAGACATAGGCCTCCAGCCGTGATTCTAGGAGGGCTAAGAAGAAATTTTGAACATTTACTTGTTTCATTATGTTATTTGTCTCAGTATTTTGTTGTTTAGTTTCTGAAAGGAAAAGAATGTCTGGGTTTTCCTTATTTAGAATATCTAACAGGCTGTTTTTGGTCTCTAATTTGCCTAGCCCCTAACAATTCCAGGCTATCATAATTAAAAATTGCCAAAAATAAGATACTTCTGGGTAACTAAATTCTCCTAATGCTAAACAAGTAGCTATGTTGTGCTGACTACTCAAGCATTCATTTAGATCTCTATTCCACACAGCATGATTCAGAATTAAGTATAAATAATTCAAATTTAGGGATGATTGGTCAGATGTGCTTACCTCAATTGCTGTTTGTTTTGTATTCCCTTTTGTTGTTTCAAACATTTCTTTGACAGAGATGCTAAATTTCTTTTGTAAAATTTAATGAGCGTCATATCAAAAATCTGCTAAGGGTAACACAATGTTTAAAAACAAAGGAATAAACAAAGATTCGGGAGGTAAACTTTAACATCGAAATTTAAACAAAATCAATCAATAGAAGCTAAGAAAGGATCAATTTAAATAAAAGAATTCTTAGGGATTAAGGATAAATCCGTTGAGACTGAATCAGAGCAAAGTTGAAAACAAATTGTTTATAGTAGTTAAAGAGGTGCAGATGTATAATCCCTATTTTTGAAGATTTCTAGGGTCTTGTAGCTTGGGATCTTAGAGTCTTTGGTTCAAAGAAGGGACTATCTTTGAATTGATTCTCCGAACCTTGAATCTCTGTATCTTGAAACTTGTAGTCTTGGTGTCTTTGTGTCTTCGGAACTTAGAGTTTAGGTGTCTTGGTGTCTTCGAGTCTTAGATCTAAAGAGTCTTGGTGGCTTAGTAACTTATCAGTCGGAAGAAATTTGGACTATGAAATTTGGTTTCCGATGAAATTAGATATTCGAAAAAAAAATTCATATGAGTTTTAATAATTATGGTTGATAGATCTGAGATGGGTTTTTTTGTTAGAATACATGAGGAATTATTGAGGGTTTTTTTTTGAATATCGCCGCCGGCTACGGTGGTTACTGGCTATTTCATGGAGGTTTCAGGGAAGCTAATGGAGGTTACCGGCTAGTTGGTGGAGATAAAGGGGCGGATGAAGAATCGCTAGAAAAATCGCAGAGAGGAGAGGAGAGGAGATGAGAGGAAAGGAAGAAATTCTTATCAGATACCTACTGTTTAGGTATAAACACTGAATTTGTTAAATTGAACTTTCTCAACACGACAAGATCTAGTAGGTAAACTTCCGTGGGCATAAAGTAATTTAGCCAGGCCAATAATAATATGCCGAGTGCTACAAGTGGTTGTAGTGTATTGGCTTAACTGAGTCAAGCTCTCACGTAGTCGGTATGTTTATTGGCCGTCGGATCTATCTATGTGCACTTAGATTATATTGTACACCGAGCGTATGACAGCACTAGTCGAAAATGTATACTGTAGGTGGCGGTATTTGGAAAAGAACCAGATTGTATTTGCTGTGGTGAGATGATTTAGGTGTTCCAAGGGTAACAAGAGCTAGATTCATTTGTTGGGATGATGATTGTAGGCTGTCTATGTTGAGAAAGGTGAGCGCCTTTGGCGCTTAAAAGGCCCACTAGGCGGAAGACCAGCGCCCGGCAGAAAAAGGCCCTCAGACACCAAACCATGAACAAATTATTTTTTTTAATTATTTTTTCTGGGCGCCTTAGGAGCGCTTAAGCCCTAGGCCAGCGCCTCGCCCAGCGCCTTTTACAACATAATAGGCTGTTAGCTGCATTGTCCGTGGGATCCATGGGACATTCAATCTAATTACCTCCCAATCTCCCATTAGACACCGTCTCAGCTCTCCTGTAAACGAGTACTATTTTATCTCATATAGGTCACATAATATCTCATGTGGGAAAGGAATATTTATACTATATAGTTGATATATGTTCTACCATCATATACAAGTTTTAATTGCCTAGATTCATTGACAAAGACACTTAGCAAGAATCTGCAGGCTGGGCCGTCGCTGGCTATAGGCCAGCTAAGCAAAGGCCTAGGGCCCCCAAATCTTAGGGAGCCCCGAATTATATGTTTGTTGCTATAGGGTAGTTTTCACTGTGACTACGTTTTGCTCCCTTAGAAATTTATTGGTTTCCTGTTTTTTTGTATTGGCAGTGATTAGAAGATCCGCAAATATTCCTTTTTGATAATAAAAGTTAAGCTTGTTCTTTTGATCATATTTATTGTTGTTGTTACTTTTTTTTTTTCTTAACTTCATTTCGTTTATCATAGCAGCTGATCATTCTGAAATTTATAGTCCAAAGTAGTTTTAGACTTTAGTTGTTTTGAGATGCAATGGGACTTGAATGAATGGATACACGAGTTGTCGCCTGGCTTGAAATCGTACACATCGATTAGTCGAATTTGGGTGAGACTGCCTGGCTCATTTTCATTTTAGTACCGCAACAACCGAATAAGAAATTCGTTACTGAAAAACAAATTCAAATCGATTGTTCACATTCCAATCATACATACATAGGTACATTAGCTGCAGTTTAACTTATTTCTCCAAAGAACCAAACCTAAGAAGTATGATTAAAAGAATAAGACATTTTGATAATGAAAGTGTATCCGAAGAAGCATAGACATCAGGTAAGGACTTCTTTAGAGTTAATTATTTCAATTACATATTAGATTAAGCTATATCTTCGCTTACTTAGATTTGAACAATTTCAAGAGTTCGCATAAATTTTGGATTCTTATACAATGTTGATCAGTTGCGTTCTCTTGATGATGATATCTTAGTGGCTTCTTGTATCAATCTTGAAAATCATCTAAAGCATGGTATGAGTGCCGATATTAATGGGCATGACTTATATGCGGAATTAAAAGTTTTAAAAAGTTATATGCCAGCCGAAACCGGTAAAGTTGAACTTCTTAAAGGATATGGAAGGTTGTTACCCCAATGCGTTTATTGCATACCGAATCTTATTGAAAATTTCAGTTACAGTCGCCTCGACCGAACGAAGTTTACGAAATTTTTCAAAGTTGAAGTTAATCAAGAATTATCTTTCGGTCGACGATGTCACAAGAAAGGTTGAATGGGTTAGCAATGTTATCTATTGAGATTGATGTTAGATAACATTAATTTTGGTAGTATAATTGAATATTTCGCATCGGAAAGGGAAGGAGGATCAGTTTTTATCATGAGATAGGGTATTTGCTTTGTGTTTTTAGCCTTTTTTTTTTTGGCAGTATCGTTTGACAATATGTAATAATTTAATATCAAATTGCAAGAATTTTTGTTATTTTACTTATATAGGCCTCAGTTTCAGTAAGTTCGCCTAAGGCCCCTAAAACCTTTGCTACGGCCCTGTCTGCAGGGAGTAAACAGAGCCAGGGGACCAATTTACACTGGTACATGCTTATGTATTCCGTATCGGTGTACGTCTTTAAGTAATACTACTAGTACTGTTAAGTATAATACATGCATAAATCTTGACTATTAGTAGAATAATAGGTGCAGTTAGAGATAGTTTGATCAAAGGTTTGCACGAGAAAAACAATCACATCTTTCATGGCTAGATAATGAAATCCATTCATGGTTGACTTTCTTTTCAGAAACACAAAATTCAAAACAAATGTAGCAAGTTTTGAAACTGTTTTAATTTAAGAGTGTTATATCTAAAAAAAAGAAAAAAAGAAAATAAATTTAAGCAAGCATAGGAGTTCTTTACGACTTTACGTGCGACATTGCACAAGAAAATAGAGGTTCGCGAGCAGGCAGCATCAGCTTGAGCCACCTTCTTTACTATTAGATATATGTGAGTGTGTCAGATAAGTGTGTGTCAAGTCAATAAGTCAATGGTTGACTTGACCTATGCAGATTTAATACAGCTTTAAATACTATGTAATGACAACTCATAAGTCTGTCTGAAAATATACTTTCTTTAGTAATATCAAGAATATTAGTTTTCTCATGGTATCAGACAGATGATCCTGAGCCAAAACTATAATCCTTCTCAATAATTTTTCACAATAATCTTTTTCAATCAAGCTTTACAAGAATCAAACAATCTTCATATACACCTTTTTCAGATTCAATAGTTGTTCTCAACAATTTTTCTGTCCAAATCTCTTGAAATCAGATCTGGTTCGTTAATAATTTTGTCTCAACATCTTTACGGATTCAGTTCATGTCATCTGCAACAATTGTTTATCGAAGAAGGAAAAATATGGGTTCAAATTCTAATTCCGCTGCTCAAATGGGTAATACATCTGATTTTAATTTTCCATTCACAAACATCTCAAACTTTGTTTCTACAAAATTAGGTTCGAATAATTTTTTGTTGTGGCAAGATCAGATGGAAACTATCTTGATTTCCACTGATTTATATGGTTATGTGAATGGAGAAATTCAAGAACCTGCTAAACAAGTTAAAATTGATGGAGTTTTAAAGATAAATCCAGAATGGATCTCATGGAGAAAAATTGATTGTTTTGTTATTAGTTGTATGAAAGCAACTTTTACAGATTCTATCTCTGGTGATGTTTTAGGATTGTCTACTGCTAGGGAAATTTGGGAATTTCTTGAAATTAGCTTTAGAAGTCAATTCATGGCAAGAAAGAATATGCTTAAAAATCAGCTTCATAATGTCAAGAAAGGCAATTTGACTATTTTGGTATACTTACACAATGTTAAGAATATTGCTGACTCTCTAGCAGCTATTGGAGAAAAAGTAAGTGATACAGATTTGGTGATGTATGTGTTGAATGGCCTAGGAAGAGAGTTTGATACTTTTGTTATAGCTGCTCAGAATAGAGAGACTCCTTTCACTTTTGCAGAACTTAAACCAAGACTCTTGAATCATGAACAATGGCTCATTGAGCAACAACATAATTCTAGTGTTACTTATGATTCTCAACAGACTACTGCATTCTATAGTAGAAATGGGTCTTATAATGGTAATGGGAGAGGTAAATCCAAGAATACTACTGGTAATGGATCTCATAATAATTTCAGTGGAAATGGAAGAGGTAATCCAAGAAGTTATGGAACTGGTTCTTCTCAAGGAAATGGTTTTTATCAAGGCAGTAGTTCATCTCAAGGTAATAGTTCATCTCAAGGTAACTTTTATCAAGGCAGTAGCTCTGGACAAGGGAATGGAGGTAGAAGGGATTTCTCTATGGTTGATTGTCAAATTTGTCGTAAAAAGGGACACTATGCTAGCAGATGTTATTTTAGATATCATCCTCCAACTTTTGTTAATTCTACAAATGAAGCACAACATGGTTCTTCTCAACAAGCTTTCACTACTTTAAATGAGGAGAGTTCTTATTCTGATCCTTCTACGTCCACTGCTTCTCATTGGATATCTGATTCCGGAGCGACTGCGCATATGACCGGAGATGAGACTCTACTACAACATACTTCAAACTATAAAGGAAAGGATCATGTTCAAGTTGGAAATGGTAAGTCACTTACTATTACTTCAGTAGGTACTTCAAATATTGTTACGTCTGCAAATAGTTTTAAATTGAATAAAGTTTTAGTAGTGCCGGCTATGAAGCATAATTTACTGTCAGTAGCAAGATTTACTAGAGACAATGCTTGTTATTTCAAGTTTTACCCATATGGCTATGAAATTCGAGACTTGCGTCTCGATGCTTTGCTTGCTCATGGAAAAGTAGTCAATAATTTGTATCCTATTCTTAACATGCCTTATTCTCATTGTTCTTTCTCTCGCAACTTTGTCTCGCATCTTCAAATACTTGGCATGATAGGTTAGGTCACCCATCTACTCGATTTTACGAAACTTCATTCCGATAATAAAATTGTTTTAAATAGTGCTATTCCTTCAGCTTTGTGTCAACCTTGTCAGCTTGCCAAAAGCAAAAAGCTACCTTTTTACTTGTCTTCTTCACATGAACAAAAACCTTTAGCCTTAATACATTGTGATGTTTGGGGACCTACCATTTCTTCTCTTCATGGTTATAAATACTATATTCTTTTTGTTGATGATTTTAGTAGGTTTCATTGGATTTATCCAATGGAACTAAAATCTGATGTTGCATGATGTTTTCAACATTTCAAAACTCATACGTAAAATTTATTTTCCACTAAAATTCTATCTTTTCAAGTTGATGGTGCAGCAGAACTTGTTAAAGGTTCTTTTTCTGCTTTGTTACAATCTAGTGGCATTAATGTCAGGATTTCTTGTCCAAAAACACCGAGCAAAATGGACTTGTCAACGAAAACATAGGCATATCACGAAATGGGAAATACCTTGTTGTTTAATTCTTCTTGTCCCAAAGAATTTTGGTATGATGCTTTCTTAACTGCCACTTATCTTATAAACAGAACTCCAACTAAAATTTTAAATTTTAAATCTCCTTTTGAGGTTCTTTTTGGTCATTCTCCTGATTATTCCTTTTTAAAAGTGTTTGGAACTGTTTGTTATCCTCATCTTGCTCACTCAAGGGCCTATAAGCTTTCTCAAAATCGACCAAATGTGTTTTCATTGGTTATAGTACTCTTCACAAAGGATACAAATGTTATAATCCTGTTCTTAAAAAGCTTTATATTTCAAGACATGTTGTCTTTTCTGAATCTGAATTTTATTATGCTTCTAATAATACTTCTTCTCCTCCATCCTCATCTTTAGTAAATGATTTAAGTTCTTCTGTTTCTCATGAAGTTCTTCCTTCTACCACAATGGTCACTAGATCTCAAAAAGGTATTTCTAAACCTAAAGTTTTCCATGATCATGTTTCACATCTTTCAGTCAAACATCCTATATCTTCTAAATATACAACATTGTTGACTACTTTAACTGAGCCTAAGTCATTTAAGACAGCAGTACAAAATCCTAAGTGGCAGGGTTCAATGAAGGAAGAGTATACAGCTTTAATGGATAATGATACCTGGGAGTATGTTGCTCCTGAGCCACATATGAATATCTTAGGATCAAAATGGGTGTATAGGATCAAACAAAAATCTGATGGTTCTATTGATAGATTGAAATCTAGGCTGGTTGCTAAGGGTTATGCACAACAAGATGGAATTGATTTCAATGAGACATTTAGTCCAGTTGTCAAATCTCCAACTGTTAGAGTGGTTCTATGTTTAGCAATTACATATAATCGGCCAAATGAAACAATTAGATGTAAGCAATGCTTTTTGCATGGCTACTTGGATGAGGATGTTTATATGACACAGCCTCAAGGTTTTCTTAATCCAGATTATCCTTCACATTATGTATGTCACCTTAAAAAGAGCTTGTATGGGTTGAAACAGGCTCCTAGAGCATGGTTTCATAGGTTTAGCTCATTTCTTATTACTTTTGGGTTCAAGAAGTCTATCTCAGATAATTCTATGTTTGTGTATTCTTCTTCAGCTGGTATTCTCATTTTACTTCTCTATGTTGATGATATCCTATTAACTGGTAATTCTTCTAAGTTGATTGCTGATCTTATTACTTCTTTGAAGAATGAATTTGCTATGAAGGAGTTAGGAGATTTGGCCTTTTTCCTTGGTATTGAAGCTATTAGAAGTAGTGATTATATTGTCTTAACTCAAAAGAAATATACTTTGGAGTTGTTAGCTAAGGCAAATTTATTGGAGTCCAAGCCATGTGACACACCAGTAGTTAAATCTAGCAGACTGTCTATTCATGATGGAGTAAAATTGACTGATCCAACTATATATAGAACTCTTGTAGGAGGCTTACAGTATCTTACAATTACAAGACCAGACATATGTTTTGCAGTGAATTATGTTTCTCAATTTATGCATTCTCCTTCTGATTTGCATTTACAATTGGTTAAGAGAATTTTGAGATATTTAAAGGGCACAGTTGATAAGGGGCTTACATTAAGAAAGGGTGATGTTTCTAGTTTAAAAGCTTATACTGATTCTGATTGGGCTGGATGCCCTGATACAAGAAGATCAACCTCTGGTTATGCAGTGTTTCTGGGTTCAAATTTGGTGTCATGGTCTTCTAAAAAGCAACCCACAGTGTCTAAGTCTTCTGCAGAAGCTGAGTACAAATGTCTTTCTGTTGCAGCTGCTGAGTTACAATGGTTTACATATTTATTAGCAGATTTAAAGATTATCATTCAATCAGTCTTGTTGTTGTGTGATAATACTAGTGCAATTTCTTTGGAAACTAATCCTGTTTTTCATGCCAGGACAAAGCACATAGAGATTCATTATCACACAGTTAGAGAACTTGTTGAAGAAGGATTTTTAAAGCTACAACATATTTCTTCAGAAGATCAGCTGGCTGACATATTCACAAAAGGATTATGCTTTCCAACATTTTCCAGGCTTTTACACAAACTTTTGGATTCTCCTGCAGACAAGGATTCTTCTACTGCATCTGTTTCTTCTGTTACCATATCAGAAATTCACTCTTGAGTTTGTTTGTTTTTCTTCCCTGTTTTTCTTTTGTAATCTTCTCAATTTGATTCTGTTTTCACAGTATCATATTGAAGGGGGAGTATTAGATATATGTGAGTGTGTCAGATAAGTGTGTGTCAAGTCAATAAGTCAATGGTTGACTTGACCTATGCAGATTTAATACAGCTTTAAATACTATGTAATGACAACTCATAAGTCTGTCTGAAAATATACTTTCTTTAGTAATATCAAGAATATTAGTTTTCTCATTTACGCTTCTTCTCTAGTTCTCTTTTAATGGCCCTTTGCAGGCTGCCGCCTTTCGGATTCAGACCATCCAAAGTATTCAACGATATCTCCATCCCTATATTCTCTTATGGCCCTTGGCCGGCTGCCGCCTTTCGGATTCACATAGGGCCCTACCGGCCATCCTTCATCGATTCTTCCATACTCCCTATATTCTTGTAAAAGAGCGAGACTATACCCCGGAAATGCACCAAGTGCCCTCGGCCACAATTTAAAGTCTTGGGGTTTCTGATGAAGTAACATAGAGGGGACAAAAAACATGGCTGGATTTGGTGGAATCATATTTCTGCGCAGGATATAAGAAACACAATTTTTTGTTAATAAGAAATCTTGATTTAATTATCCCAGCGTACTAACTACTACCAACAAATCAAGAGAGAAGTAAAAAAAAAAAATACAGGATTCCAAGTTTTAAGGATGATCTTACCTCAAAGGAGATGCGGTAGAGGATGAGTTTTTTTTTTTGCTCGTGGAAAAGAAGTCACTTTGTTTTACGTGAATATGTAAAAAAAAAAAAGAAACCTAAGCAAATTTGTTAAATTGATGAAGAAGCTAACTTATTTAACACGACAAGAACTAGGCAAGGGAGAAAAGATTCCGTCGGCACAAAGAAATTAGTTAGGCCAATAATAGGGTCGTGCCGTGCCGTTCTTGACAGCAGGACCCAAAATAATAATAAGAGGTACAAGTTGTTCGGGTACGTTGGCTAAACTGACTCACGCTCTCACATTCTCTTAATATCAATGTTTCTCAATACAGTTAAAGACATACACAACAACTCGCACAATTAAAAGAATAAATTAAGAAGAAGCCAGTACAGTATCGATTTCAATGATGTATGAGTTCTTTTCATGGCGCCCAAGAAGAAGCCAATCATTTCCTTCGATGTACGAAACATCCAAAAATGGATTCACTTCGGATTGAGTCAGCTGTTTACTGTATGCAACTCTAGAAGAGAAGTTCGATCCTGGACCAAAGCATTCGTATTCTCCAAAGAAAACAGTCCTGCAGAAAAATTGTATACGCTACATTTATACGAATTCATATTGTATAACTAGATTATAAACTAGTTAGGATAAGAAACTGACTCGTCTCTGGAAGGATCGTTCCAATCATTCCATCCACCGGAGTATACGACGTCTGACATATATGATTTTGCAAAGACAACGGAAGCGTACGGACCCCAAGCTCTTCCCAGCCAAACCTTTCCTGCCCCGCCAATCTTACAATTCACAAATGAAAAACCTGATTTTTCTGTCAGTATTTGTCTTCCTTGAGCTGTAATAGATCCACTTATACCATCTGGAACTTCCTTTGCTATTGAGTTGATAGTACAATCCTGTTTATATATCGAAATGCATACCATTGATTATAAACAAGTTAATTGTCTAGGACGTGTAAAGAAGAGGATTAGTCTCATTTTTGTTATACCTCATAAAGTGATCTAGCGTTGCCAAAAATGAAATCAATTGATCCTTGAATGAAGCATTCTTTAAAATAATGTTTTCCTTGATCGTCATGAAGTGTGTCTTGTGCACCATAAAACCCACAACCGTAAAATGCAGCTTGGTCTCCTGATATCTTGATAGCTAATGCTTGAGCCCCAACATCACCAGGAGACGGAGGTGGAGCTGTATTCTTTTCCATTGCAAACGTCAAAGTCGTCAGATTGAGAAAAAAAAAAGAAATGTTAGGCACAAATCAAGAACATTGTGCATATATTTGGTTTAAAATTCAATAAGCAAGTTGAAGTTGGTACCTAGACGAATTTGATTTGAGAAAATTACCTGAAAGCTAATATTATAAGCTGTGAAGTTTGAAGAATAGACGGCAAATGTGGAACTATAAATTGTCCCTCCAGTGGAGTTTGCAGTGTCATTCCAAGCAATGGATGTGTTGCGATAATCTTTACCTTGAAGTATCAAATTCGTTTTTTTACTTGGGACAACCACCTTCTCCCTGTCTCATTTAGAGGCATAACAAGTTTGAATTTCATCTCTACATTCATGATGAAAATAGTACTAAATAATGAAATTACAGTGATTCTCTTTGTTTTTAAGATTCAAAAGTACTAATTACCTGTAAACACCGGAATCAATAATAATAAGCGTTCGAGTTGGACTATTATCAGGAACAGCATCAACTGCTTTCTGGACACTACTAAAATTCCCACAACCATTCAAATCGACAGTCAACACAAGTGACACATCATAATCATCTATAAGACTCGTTTTCTTCCATTGAGTATTACCGCATTTAGTTGTACGGCTTCGCTGATGATGATGATGATGATGCGAACGATGGTGTCTAGATGGAGTAATGTTTCTTAGTAGTGAAAAAAACTCTTCAATGCCAGTTAACTTAACCACCTTACTAGCAATGTTTGTGGCTACTTGTACGCTACTAGAGGAATGGAAAGAATTGAGAGCCAATAGAACGGATATCAAGGCAATGGAAAGAGTTGAGAACCAGAAGCAAATGTTTCTTTTGCTTCTTCTGGTGTTGGTTGAGGTACCCAGATTGTTGCTGTTATTCATATTTCGGAACTAATGTTATGACACTATTTGCTTAAGGGCGAAATATATCTTTTTATATGGATGGAGTTGGTGCGAGAGACTTTTCACATGAGAGAAGTTGTAATTAGCGTGAGATGTAAGAAATACTATGTATTACACTTGAGAAATTCATACACATGTTACTAAATATATACAAACTTTGTCTAGAAAAGTAAGTGGAAGGCGGTGGTGTGAGGTAATCAATGTATTCAAAATTCAAAAGTGGAGATTGAGGGATTCGTAAGCAACAGAGCAAGGATTTAAGTTATGATGAATAATACTCCCTCCGTCCCTAATTAGATGAGCTACTTGGTTTTTAGTTTTGTCCACAAATAGATGAGCTATTTCACTAACTAAGGGGATATTTCTAAAACTACCCTTTTAATTGATTATTTTTTCTATAAGAAATATGTATAATTTGATAGTCACGTTTATATTCGTTGCGTAGGTGTTTTAAAATGTTTTTCAACGGTATAAAGTTTATAAAAAACCGTGGTATAGTTTAAGAGATAAATCGTTTCTAAATTTCACTAATTATTGCCCATAAGGGTATAATTGTAAAAAAATATTTAAATATACTCCACTTTCCTCCTTGCCTTAAAATTTGTGCAAACTACAAGTAGCTCATCTAATTAGGGACGGAGGGAGTAGGTAATGATTATGGGGAGGTGTGCTTATTGAGAGAGTTTCTTGACTTAATTGGAACAAAATCTACAAAGACGGTGTGCACAAGATTATTTTAGTTCTATTTCCAGGTTTTAAGTACAAGATTCAATTTCTGACTGTCTAATACTAGAACAGCAAAGACCAACCATTAAGATACCTTTGCCTTGGTCCATTGTGTACTACACAAGATCTGTGTTTCATTGACTGGACTCACTTCTTCGCCAAGTTTACAGATATGTATACAAAACATAAAGAAACTACGGAAGGAATCGAATTAATGGACGTAATTACCAGGGATGAAATGAAGAATAAAACGTAACAACTGCTGTTTACAGTGGTTGAATGACAATGTGATTCTATTCCTAAATTCATATTTTATCTACTGCCAGCACTACCTAAGGGAGCCTGTTAAAAAAATGATATTTCCACTACTGATTCTATAAAGTACTTCTGAATCTATTTCTTGTTAGACCACCCTGACAAAATTCTACTACTATACATCATTGCAACAAAAAACTTGGCTGTACAAAATATATACTCCAATCAGCTTTTCTTTGGAGATCTGTCAATAATACGACACTTCGGAACTGCCTTTTGCAGCACAGAAGTCCCTTGAAAGATGGCCATCTGATAATCCTTCTTGTACTCTTTCAACTGTCACAACACACACATGTTTAGAGATATAGCAGTGTCAGAGGGAAAAGAACAAAGTAACCTAAAATAAAATCAATACTGACCTTGTCATCACCAACTTTCTCGAAACCAAATCTGTCAGTCCATATGGATTCAGCTTCTCCAGCAGATGGAAGCACCAGGTTCTTCACTTTCAAGAATCCCAACAACCTCTCGAGGCAACAAAACAGTGACTGAAAGTAGCCCTGCACAGACATAATAGAGAATTTAAGAACAGAATCCAAAAGATGTGATTGAGACCTGTTCATGTTTAAAATATTTGAGGATTAGACAAAAATGATATTTCTCTTTGAACAGTGAAAATAATGATTTTATGGATGCACCTAAAAGCCAAAAGAAAAAGCACCAGCTATCTAATATTTAATTCCATTTGAACATCATAACCTTCAGTATTGTAGCCCGCATCTAGATGAGCGAATGGGGGACAAGAAGAAGAAAAGATAAAGAACAGAAAGAAAGGATGCATCGGTGTATCAGTCCTAACCTGTCCTTGATGATCACTACTCGTGGCAACTAAAGGAAGCTCTGCTACTTCCTGCCCAAAGATTCGAAGAATTCCAGCTGTTACCACGGAAGAGCTGCAAAAATAGGACGACATTTCAGGACAAGATAACTTTTACGAAATAGCATCAAATCCAAAGATGAGTAAACATTCCTTACTTAATGGTCAATACTGCACAATACATCCCACCATAGTCTTGGACTTTGTTGTTCCGTCTGTAGGATATGCAAATAGAAGAATAAATATGTCAAATTCAGATTACTGTTACATAAATTAAACAAAAAGGAATAATACTGAAAGCGGCATGCTGCGTGATGGATAGAAGATGAAGTCAAAGATTCTTGCTCACCCATATATCATGGCTGGGATAAGGTCACGACCTGTGGTAGCATCAACAATAGGGTCAAAGCGATCCTGAGCAACACAGAACACGTTAAAAACCAACCATGACTCGGGGTAATTATTGACATCAATCATGTACTAAAGAGGGCATATCATAATCACACAGCACTAAACAGAGTATCATGGTGCGGCCAAAAATTACTCACATGAAAGATTGCTAAAGCCTTTGAAAGCAGTGCTCTACTGTCAGGAGAAGTTGTCTTGCCACTAAGAAGCCTCCATCTTACATCCAAATCTCCATCTATATTCAAACCTTTTTCCTCGAGCTTCTCCTTCACAACAACCAAAAGAGAGTCTGGAAGCCTCTCTGATCCACGAACGATCAACTTCTGCAAAGCAGTATGAATTCTATTGCAATCCGTGCAACAAAACCAGTCCCCTTTCGGCAGTTCCTGTTTAAAATAAAAATAAATTAGCATTTTAATCTACAAAAACAAGAGCAGTACAAAAGGGCCAGATAAAGTTCGCCTTGCACACCTGTAGATCTGCCATCTTGTGATCCTTCAGGCACCCAACATGATATTCCTTCTGGCACTGATAAAAACATGAAAACTGAAACTAAGAACAAGCTGATCTGTACACACGTGTGAAAATAACTGATATGTGATGATACATAGAGGACTTTACATGCAAGAGAAAGAATACATACCTGATCGCAAATGATAACTGTACGTGGTCCAAACTCAGATTTGCTAAAGCCAGTGGATCTACAAGAAGGTAACGATTGTAAGTCCCAATCTTAGAAGATCCAAATCTATAAGTCTGCTTGATAATAAGCAAGTCTTACCGGCATAACGAGCATCCACCACCAACTTCAGGTTCTGTAGTTTCAGCGATTCGTATACATCTTTTGGTTATCTGTTCAATAACATCAACTCCTTCAACCCTGCCAGCTGCCCGGGCATTGGCGTTACTTGTACAATGGTTTTCTCTTTGGAACATACTCACGCAATACGGACAATACCAGTCGCCACGAGGAACTCGCAACTCTCCAACACAGTCTGCAACGAATTACAGAATAATCAGAACTGCATAATCTTTCATAATGTCACCCATAAGTCTAAATCTGGACAGTTGAGACCAATGATGATCCATAAGCTAACAATTGACATCAACATCATTACTTGTCACGGATATCTGTTTTATTTGTTGTCGGTGTCACAGCTGCTAACAAAGTGCTTACTACATTCTACAGATTTTTATGGAAGCGTCAATAAAAACTGACGCAAGCAAAACAGTGAAAATTATCATAAGCACAGAGAAAAATTTACCTCGGTGAAAGGCCCTAGGGCATCCATCACAAAGTAAAAGATCACCAAAATCTGCACAGATGCCACACAGGTCATCATTGTAGTTGGAGACAAACTTCCGAGATTTCGAAAGAGAAATTGACAGCTCATGCAGTGACACCCCGTTTGACGTATAGATGTTTAGGTAACTGAAAAAGAAGAAAGAAACAGAAGTCAAATAAACAAAAAGGTCAAAGGCAAATGACATCTACAAAACAAATTACATGATCAACTCACGGTTTGCGACGTGAAGCCCAACCAGCATGAGCTTCAAAAGCAGATGGGCTGACCTGCTCATTCAACAGAAAAATTAACAATCCACGAAAAGAGAAAACAAATAAATTACACAGAAGTGTAAATCTTTTATCCAAATGCAGTCATTTTTTCCCATCATCTAATTCAATTTCAAAATGCTAAAGTTTAGGATTAATCAAACTGCACCTCAGAGTTGCAACAACGACAAAATATGCTAAAACCCTTTTTGTACCCCTCCAGCAGTTTCTGTCCAACAAAAGAATGAACCTTACAATCATATATATACAAATCTAGTAAAAACATTTTAATAAAAGAAATGACTGAACCTCTAGTACCTTTCCATTCATGTAATATGCCAATTCAGTTCCATCAGGCAAGCCACCTTCCTCAAACACCAACTTATGCAATCCCAGATCCCTTGAGAAAACACAACAGAACAAAGATGGTTAATAAGCAATAATTAACAAAATGCAACAGAATGGATAATCAAATTAGACAAGAAGAGAAAAAGATACTCACTTTCTTGTTATTTTCCCTTTAACACTGCTTTTCTTCTGTGACGAGCTATGCCTTTGTATACTTTTCAAGGACTTTGGGCTCACAACTGACTTTGACCTAAAGTAATCCGAGAATAAAACCATATCAAAGAAGAATCAATAAAAAAAAATTAAACATTATAGTCTGAATATATCATGACGTATAATAGAAAAAAGAACTTTATTGTTACATAAAGTAACCTGACATGAGTTATACTACACTTCACTATCAAGTGACCCAAATCTACTCATTGGTATTCTTCATTTTCAAAAATAAAAAAGGGAATACATCTCCATCACAATGCAATATGAACAGTCACTTATAGACAAAAGAAAACTACATTTCTAAGCCATACAGGGAAGGAAAAAAAAACCAATCACTTTAAGTAAAAACAGGGGTTTAATACCAATACAAATAAAATCTGATTCCAGTTCCCTGATAGAGAAGGGACACAACTAAAAGAGTACACATTTCAATATCCGAGCAGTATCATACCTCTCATCACCAGTTTTACGAGCTGGGCTAGCACAAGATCTCCTGGCTTCCAGGCATTTATTACATACTTGCACAACCCTTTTGGGTCCAGAAAGAGGTCCTACAGATAATTAAAGTATCGAATTTTCAATATGATGCTCTAAGTGGAAATCTTAAAATGAAGTAACACTTGTGACCAGAAGCTCACCTTTATAATACTCGTGTTTTTCACGTGTGCAGTGGAAATTGCACTTTGAATTGTTGCCTTCAGCTTCTCCAAGGGAATATCCTTCAACAAACCCAATACTCTTCTTTAAAGCTGCTACCATTCTCCAAGTAAATATACTCCTCAGGGTGTTCCTTTGTACCACCTGCATGCTGCTCGAACTGGCAAGGTGTAACCACCTGAATCAAAAGAAAAATGGTTTTAGCCATCCACTAATCTCTTGATGATATTAAAAGAAATGTACCAAATAACAGAAAACAGGTAAGCCTCACTTTTTCCCCTTTGCATAAGATACAGGAACACAAAATACCAAGCTATTTTATTGTTCCTCCAAGCTCTGTTGTCTGAAAAATATATCAAACTAGTTTCAGTGAAAGCAACTTTATTAGTCAATGCAGATCTGACTAAAGTGTGGTTAAAAAGGATTACCTTCTTTCCTGGAAAGGCATACTTCACAACCAGTCCCTCGAGCATACCAGTCTCAAATAGCTCCTTGACATTGGAGGGAGAATTGGTGAAGACATATTCAGATGTATCAGTTCTTTCCTCCTTAGGTTTCAAAACTGAGCGCGTAAAACGCCTTGGTGCTTCTTCTGACACGCCATTGTGTACTTCACTACTGCAATCTATCACTTCATGCTCTAATTTAGGTTCCAAAAGTGAACGAGTAAACCGCTGCATGGATTTCTCAGGAGTAACATTCTGCTGTTCATAAGTTCCATTGATCCCTGCAGGTTCTACCTTGGGTTCCACAAGTGAACGAGTAAATCGGGCGCATAGGTTTCTCAGACGAAACATTCAGTTGATTACTTATAGGGCTCATTACTAAATCCTGGTTAACTTGCAAAGCTACACGAGGAAAACGCTTTGTGGAAATACGAGCTGACACATTTTGCTTTACTGAATTTTCGGTGACCGCCACTAACTGTTCCTTGGGTTCCAGATTGGATTCCTCGACTGTTGAGTTTTCGACCACCTTGGGTTCCACAATGGATTCCTCAGCTGTAGAGTTTTGGACTTCCTTGGGTTCCAGATTGGATTCCTCAACCTCCTTATTGTCATCCATTATCAGATCACCAGCCTTAGTTTCCAAAGCTGAATCAGGAAAGCAGTTCCCAGGTTTGTCCAATGAAAGAAGCTGAGGGTCAGAATTTTCAGGGATAACTGCTACATGTTCCATACTATCTAAACTGGGTTTCCCGGCTGAAGTTATTTCTACCTCCATATTGTCATCGGTTACCATCTCATCTGCTTTTTGATCCAAAGATAAACAAGTTAACAGCTTGTCAGATGTACCAGTTACAATTTTTTCTGTGCCATTCTCAGGTGTTTTCTTTAAACCCTTTTCTACAAGGTTCGCCGTTGCCATCCTTGGAATTTTTGGTGCCTCCTTTTCAGGTGCCTCTGCTGAATCCTTACCTAGCTCCTTATTGCCATCCATTACAGTCTCCACCGTCATCGAGTCCAAAGAAGAACGAGTAAACCGAGTTTTACGTTTTTTGTAGCTGATAATTTCTGTAGCTTTCAGAGCTGAACGTGTGAATCTCCTTGGTGTTTTCTCCACTACAACTTGAGTTTCCCCATTTAACCCATCACTATTGATCTCCTGTTTCGCTGCTAACAAATCAGTCTTCACTATTTCCTCATCATCAACACATTTCAACTGAGCATTCTTCTGTTCATCCCCATTTTCAATGTTACCATGTAAATTCCCATTCTCAATTTCACCCTCCTTTGAAATTAGGGTTTCCCCATTATCAGAAAAAATCTCTTTTTCTTCTTCCTTAACGACACAAAGTTTAGCTCTTTTCTTACTAGATTTCCCTAAATCAACAACAGAATTAGATTCTTCTGCTTTTCTAGCCCTAGTTCTACCTAATGACCCAGAACATTCAGATTGTGCATTCATAGCAAATGCAAATTCACGTTTCAATCCAGTTCTTGGATTCGATGATAACACCTTAAATTCTTCAGTATCTCTACCTTTTGCCATCCCCAACACAAATCAAAGCATTCGAATCGCAACAACAACAAAAAAAACCACCCCCAAAAAAGGAACCCTAAAATAAAAAATTATTCAAAAGAGAAGTTAAATATTCAAACCATTGAAATCGCTGATCTTCTGCGAACCCTAATCACCAATCGGAGAACGATCGTAGTACTTATGCGGACAGATCCAGAAGACAGAAGATAAAACTAGGGTTTCAGTTTCGATTTAGGGTTCCAATTTTGGGATCAAGGAGGGAGAGAGGTGTGTATGTATGGCAATACCGAAAATAAGGAATGTAGAAAATTCTGTCTTTTTAGTGTCTCTTATATCCCGAAAATACCCTTAATTCGAGTCCTCATGGGACCGACTTTTTAAGCCAGAAAATAGAAGTCATGAAAGAGTACGAGCATGGGTATTTTTGGGAGTTGGGTGTATCAATGGTAAGTTTGGTAAATATGGGAAGTTTCTTTGCATTGAGAAACGGAGATGAGAGAGAGACAAAGAGGGAAATTTAAAACGACGAGAATCCTGGTAAATATATAGATCAGCCAATGGGGAAGATGTGGGCCAGGTTTATGTTTGCTACGTGTACAGCTGTAAAAGGATGTATTATGATGATGTATTAAGGGGTTGATGTATTTGTGTAGCATGATAACAAAGAGGGCAGGAAGTTATACACTGTTGTGTATGTGGGTCCAGATCCTCTGTGCCCAATTCATGGTGTGCCCTCTGTGCCCACCAATTTACTCGCGACATGTGTCTTGTTGAAACGACCTTAACTAACCCATATATGTTTCCATATTCTACTCCTCTAATACGGAAACAGAATCAATAGTATCTTTATTCTTTTTAATCTTTTTTCTCGGCATAAAAAAAGCCACAGTTTTAATTTTCCATGGATATCAAAAAATTAATGAAAAATTTTATGCAATTCATCGTCATTGAGTTTTATGCATTTTCCTAGTCGAGATTATAAATAAGATCTTTCATTTTATGGGTCGAAATGAGATGAACACATTATTACCACTGAATTTGTAGCAAACCTTGTTTGGTAGTATTCATATCATGATTTTGAATTGATTATCACTTTTAATCAATGTAATCAGTATTCATTCTCAGACCCATCTGTGCAGCGATTCGTGTTTAATCTTGTGATTAATTAAACTAAACTCTGATCTCATTCAAAGAATTACTAGAAAGCACGAGTGCTCCCAATAATCATCCTTGTCAATCACAAGATTTTAAGATCCTAATGGATCAAGAACAATTGTCGTCGTCATCTAATATCCTTACTAACTAGGAATAACATCCTTCATCTGATTAAAAGTTTAAAACGTAAAATAAACCAAACTAATTCCAATCGGCATCAAAGACGGGACCTTGATTCATTTCTTGTTGGATTTGATCTTGCTTAGATTTTGATCTATAACAATGGGTAAGAACGAAAGTCTTGTTATGTTTCCGTATTTAAAAAAAGCTTAAACATGGAAAAGATACATAGAGATAGTTAACGTTGTTTAGGAAAGACATGTGTCGCAAGTAGATTGGAGGGCACAGAGGGCACACCATGAATTGGGCACAGAGGATCTCGACCCTGTGTATGTCTACCGTTGGGACTTGGGATTGGAACTTTTGAAAATTTGCCAATTAATAAGGTCATTAAAAGTTTTAAGCGTGATTTGTAGAGTCACTCGAGCCGTGTACTATCTCGCATCATCAAACCACCACCCACGGCTGCAAACAACTGCTTTGACATTGAACAGCTACTGGAAACGAAGTTCATCGAATAATCTAACGACACTTATGTATTTCATTCACCATATGGTATATATGGCTGGCAAGAAATTCCTATACGGTCTGCAGAACAACCAACAAAATCCGACCCAAATCTTCCAGAATGGACACTGAATCATGTACCACCACCGATTACCGATGTAATCATATCTCAAAACAAACAACCAAGAAGGACCCAAATCGTATTAGGATGCTTCAAAATCAATCACAATGATTAAAATTAACTTATTTTTTTACCAAGAAATGAATTATATTAAGAAAGAGATTAAGTTATCGTGTCATCCTCCATCGAGAATTTTAACTATACTGAAAAACCAGAATACATAAACACACTAGAACTAGCATTATACGCTTCTTTGACCAGCAAATGCACTGTATTATTTGCTTCTCTTGGAACATGGCTACAGCTCCAGGATTCAAAAGAAACCTATACCATCACTAATGACAGGATTTGTTTCCCATTTTAATAGCAGAGACTTTGCCATTTAAAACAACCACCACATTGTTGTTATGTTATCACCCTCTAACTGCAGATGTCGAACATTTTTCTCCTTTTCCCAAATAATAGCCTGCAATGCCTCTAATGCTTCGGCTTGCTCCTCATCTAGTGCCAGCAATGGGATACTCATTGTTCCTTCACAATAACTTGTAGAAGATCTAATGGTTAGTCCAATTCTTGTCTTGCGAAGACAAGATCTCAAAAGAAGAGAGAGGGACATTCGGAGAAAACAAAGAGAGCTTCGCGGGCTCAATTGGAATGGGAATGGAAGCTCTAAGAATGACAAACAAGAGCAATCTAGAAGAGATCATAGAACTCAAACCAAGAAAGGTCATTTCTTAGCTCTTTTTGCATGTCCACTTTGTTTTTATTCTTAGTTTAGGTTCCATATTTCGGGCTTGTTTAGTTTCTCTTGGTAGTTGGAGTTTTTATGCTCCTGGTTGTGTTTGTTTTTCGCATTGTGAGAATGTATTATCTTTTTTTGGTTGGCCGTAGCCTTCCTTTGGA
Organism: Papaver armeniacum; assembly: GCA_023531295.1. Taxonomy (NCBI): domain Eukaryota; kingdom Viridiplantae; phylum Streptophyta; class Magnoliopsida; order Ranunculales; family Papaveraceae; genus Papaver; species Papaver armeniacum. Next base: position 172,280 of record JAJJWW010017908.1, on the reverse strand, counting down.
CTCGCCTAGGCGTCTCCCCCCTGTTTTTTTTTCTTATTATATCAGTGATCAGTGATATTAACCTTTTAAGTCAAAAACAATTCCACATTTATTAACAGTATCCACAAAACTAGCATCAAAATTAGCTTAAACAAAAACAAATGGAGGTTTGAACCATCTCTGACTTATATTTACTATAGTAATTCGAAAGCCTATTAGCAACAAAACTAGAATGGCATTTCCAGAAAGCCTATGAACACTTTTAGCTTAGCTATATGCATCTAACAATTCTAGACTCAATTTGATAATCAATCAATCATGATAGATAATCAAAATGTATTTAAATTTGTTTTAAGAGAGTTGTTCAAATGTTCACTATCTCATAAAAATATTCATGAAGCATTTGAAACATATTCGGCTTGGTTTGTAAGTGTACAAAGTACTTACACAAGAACCAATTCATGAATATAATGACACGGTTTGCAAACCGAGTTCGCATACCTTAAACCATTGAGAATCCAGGGACTTTAGTTTGCAAACAGAGTTCGCAAACGAACCTGAGTTCATAAGTATAGACAACAGTTAGCATACAGAGTATGTGAACAAATTTTCATACTTACCGATTTTAGAACCTAACCACTGAGTTCGCGAGCTACAGTTCTGGACCTTGACTAGTTTTGTAATTCGCAAACACTGTTCGCAGACCACAGTTCCAGACCCATCACAGATAAACTCGTTCGCAAACACAGTTCGAAAAAAAGAGTTCCGGACCTGAACTAGCACTTCACAGTTCGCATACAATGTACGCATATTGTGTTGTATCCAGACACTGGAAGTAGTTTTAAAACTCTCATTAATCAATTCGAAACATCCTTAGAAGACGACAATGGTAATCTTACACATAACACTAGCTTCAAGTAATTTTCAAGTGATTATTTGATCAATACGAAACATCCCAAGTTAACATCAAATGATTGTCTCACACAAATCATGTAAGATGTTCAAGGTAATTTTCACATGATCATCTTGACTTAATATTTAGTTTCCAACAAATAAATTGTTTACAACTAAAGTTGTCAAGTAGATGATGAAGCATTCTAAGCTTTAAACTCGTATTTCGAGGATCATGTAAACAAGATAAAATCGACTCGAAATTTCAAATGTGTATAACACAAAGTCTATATAGTTATACGACTTAGTCTCATTAGTAGATAGAATTGAATAGACTTCTGAGTGATAGATAAGTTTTAGTCTCCACATACCTTTTGTTGATGAAGTTCCTCCAAGCTCTTCAGTAGATCTTCTTCTTCAATTGGTGAACACCGTGAAGTCTAATGCTCAACTACACACTTCTATCCTAATCCGAGACATAGCTATAAGTAAACTATAAATCAAGTATATAGTTTTGATCAACTAAACTTGACAAACAAGCTTGAGATAGCAATGCTTGCGAGTTCGACCGAGCAGTGCTCTAACAATCTCCCTGTAGCTTCTGATCCATCATGCTTGATTTCCTTGGCTCTTCAACTTCCTTGAATTCTTCGTTACTTCATGTTCTCCCTTGATTCTGAATGTGTTCAACTCAGCATCATTGTTGTTGAAGATCTGTATCCATAACAATATGAAGACAAAAGTTTTCAAACATTGTTATCCAATGTCGTAGTATTATTATATAGAATCAAAGTCCAATTGCATCACAACTTCTAAATAATACTACAGTGACATGTATCACTCCCCTTAGTCAATACTTCCATCTTTTGCACAATGGGTAAAACCTATAGGATGGAATCCACTCCCCCTTACATAATGATTCGTAAACTATATGTATGTAGTGTGAACTACTAAATAATTCTTCCCCTTTTTGTCAATATAAATTGGCAAAGGTACGAAAACTATGGGATCGTTATGAATTCTCAAACGATATTTCATGACTAAAGAAGGATGTCGACTTTTCTTTAGATGATTTCACATAGTCGAAACTTAGTGCATTCATCAAGGAGTTTATTAAGATACAAGTTAACCCCTACAAATTTGACAACCGCTCTCCCCACAAAGATATAGCAATTAAGCACATGTTCATTTTAAGAACTCTCCCCCATATGATTTCATTCCCAAGAGAACAACATGAGCGACCTTACTTTTACAAGAAAAGAAGGATTTCTTTGGACATTAAAAAACCACATGGATTTGTATCCAGTAAATATCGAGTAAATTAACCACAAGAGAATTTTTTTGATTAATTTAATCGGAATCACTCAACATAAGAAAACTTACGGAGTAAATACAGTACTTTCACATAAAGTGGATCAAGGAAAGATCAATACTATGGAATATCTCAGAAAGTTTATTCTATCTTTTATCAATATATGCATAAAGACATGATAGACTTAACTTTTGAGCATTTATGAGATAATAACACAAAACACAAAAAGTAAAGGAACTTATATCATAAGACATTTGCAATATATAAAACCAATAAGATTAATTACTTCAAGTTCATCTTCCAAAATCTTAGAATTTAAATAAATAAATCTGAAAATATGCAAGATGAAAAATGTTGGAAACAGCTTGTGTAATCACAATATATGCTATATCAAACCCTAGTTATCCTTCTCGAACATAAGAATAAATTCTCACAAGAAGTTTCCTAGACATTGTACAGAAACTTCCCTTTCATTATTGAAAATTCCATTGATGATAGGATCATTTAATTCTTTTAGGTCTTCAGAGATGTCAGTTAACTCACTAAGCTCTCTTTTAAGTTCACACAAGGTGTTCTTTGTCAGAGACAACATTTATTCGTAATGAGTTATCCTCTCCAGGGATAAAATGATTCGAGATTTCAAATTTTTTTTTTTTTGGTAATAAACTTCTTCACAACAGCCCTAAAATCATTATCATGATGACAAACAGACAAAAGGAAGTTAGAAGAAGAACCTTTTTCATCTCTGGAAGAATTCTCATTCTTTTTCCTTGATGATTTGATTCCTTCACACAGAAAAACATTAACGGATTCTACTGCATCCCTTTTTGTGGTACCTCTGGCTACATGAGACATGATTCTGTATCTCTAAGGGAATAACAGAGTGAAAGACAATTTTCAAGGGAAAAAGGAATATATGAATGAGATACACCAAAATCCTAAAGAGGTTTTGTATCAGGACGGTAAAAAAGTCTTCACGGTCCGCGGCCCATATAACTTTTTTTTTTAATAATATAACATACATTCTACAAAACTTATCTTACATGTCCTTATGTAAATTTCTCATGATTGTAGATTATATATATATCAACTTAAGTATGAACTCATTCTCAGCTCAATAAACTTAGGTTAGAGCGCAAGAAATGTTAATACACACATCAAGTCTTTGAATACTGGAAACGATGTGTTTGAATACACATGATTGTGTATGACTTTGAACATTTGGAGAAGATGCACCAAGAATAAAAATCTTACTTATTATCCATTCATGAGAACAATTAAAGGAATTCATGATTTAATGAATAGACAAAGACTCGACAGGACTTGAGCAACCTTGATGCAATCCTCATATTTTCAAGTTAATAATGAGTATGCAAACACCACTACAATTAGGTAGCAATGGAGTGAGCAGAATGCTCGCTTCTTGTGTCACAAGGTGACGTAACAAGGTTTACTGTAGAAATTGACTCCTTACCTCGTCTGGCTCTGAATCTTCGAGACTCATTCTTAGCCTCTGAGATTCCACATTGGTTGCTTAAGTCCAGATTCATCCTCTGCATGTCATTCGGAAGCTTCACAATTCTCTTGTTATTCTTCTTGAATTTCCAATACTTACTTTGAACATGATTCGTATTTCCACAAAACAAGCAATAGAGAGAGGAGTTCTTGTTTTGGGGATCGGTCTCCTGTTTATCACAACACTCTACATCCACCTTTCCAGAACCGACGAGAACAAATGAATTATTTGTGACCACAATCTTGTTTTTGAACCCAATACCATTTGTGTTTCCGAAGGATTCTGACCAAATAACATTGTTGAGATCTTATTAGAGCTTCCAGACAGCATTTGTAAGTCACACTTAAGAGTATGAATCTCTTTTTCCTTTAGAGATAGGGTTCTTGTGAGTTCATCGTTAAGTTTATCAAACTCAAGATTTTTCACCTGAAGTGATGATTCAAGCATCTCCAACAATTTCTTTAGTTGAAGATTTTCTCGGTGAATTTCTTCACTTTTATCCAAGAATTCCAAAATCTCAGTGTCAGACTCATATTCTAAATCAGAATTTTAGTTAACAAAAGTTTCTGCAGAGAGAGCAGGATTTTCTGTGCAAACTTCAGAAGTATGCACATCATTGATGAACAGACAAGATTTTACTTCTTGTATTGTTGAATCATCTGGAGCATTGAAGCGAGAACGTCGTTTCTCAGATCATCTGCTTCTCTTAACAATACCTTTGATATGTTGTGTAATCAAGGACCTATTAAGATCAACATGATCAGTGTAATATTCTTCAACCCAAGACAAGTTAAAGGATTCACTTGTATTGGTTACAGTTTTGAACGCAGATGTTTTACCTGTATTCTAACCATGATCAAAGACTTTTAACTTTCCAACAAGAGAGTTTCTGGAAAATGTTTATAGGTTATTTCCTTCAGTGATGGCATGTTTATTAGAATCGTATATAGCTGGTACATATCTGAGAATTTTCATCACAATGTCCTTTTGAGGAATAGTCTTACCCAATGCAAAGGATGCATTAACAATTTCAGACACTTTGAGATTAAACTCATCAAATGAATCTTCATCAGCCATACGAGGGTTTTCCCAATCAGAATTTAGGTTTTGAAGCCTAGCTTCTTTCTCAGAGGTATTCCCTTCAAATACGGTTGCTAAGACATCCCAAGCATCTTTAGACTTAATGCAATAAGACACATGGTGCTGAAGATCTGGGCTTATGGCATGGATAATAGCGTTCAACCCGTCAGAGTTTTGCTTTGCAGCACTAATCTCGGATTCACTATATCTTCCTATGTGTTTCGCAACAGTTACACCATACACTGTTATAGATGGGAAAAAATGATTCGCTGGTTTTTTGGGGAATGGAGAGACGACCGTGTGACGGAGGCTCCTTCAACTCATGTTCAATTCACGAATCCTGACCATTCAGAAATCATGCTCGACTCAGCAATACTTAGACCCACTGTCTAATCAAGTCAACGACTGACTGACTGACTGATCAAATACACGTGCGCCCGCAGACTCCACGTTCGTGAGACATCAATCACGTCACATGAGGGATATTAATTAGGGTTTTGGTCTGGCGACCTACAACACGTGTGTTCATCCACGATGAGAAATGTGAGTAAGTCATGCAAGCAGTTGAGGTAGTTAGCAAAGTAGTGGGTGGACAATCAACCAACCCTCTTGGTAGGCCTCGGAATGTGTATATTTTAAGGTCTACTTGTAATACCGCAAGTGCACGGCGTCTATCGGAGACGCGGCAAGTACGGGTCGATCCCACAAGGACTTGTGGTGCTTAAGTGATCTACGGCTTGCTAACTGAATTCCTAGAGTTGTAACACGGTTATGAGATTGTTGTCGATGCGACTTAGAATTGTAGTGAAGTGTGACAAAGGAACTAAGGCAAAGAAATAAGGTGGGAGCTACCGGGGTGGTGAATCCACCACCCGACATTGAGCTAAGGCGGTTCCTAGTCTAATTATGGTCTTGGTTCATTCCAGGGAAGAACACCATGATATTGTCTTGCTAATCTCACACACTCCCCCTAGTATGGAGTGTCTTCTTATAGTACACTCCATCACAGGGTCATGTGTTCAATTAACCAATTCAATCTTTCTAATGAAGCATACAAGAACAATAAGGAGAAAATGAATAACTTAGCATGTTATCAGGGGTTTCAACACACCCTGGAAAATTAAACTAGAACATAATTAACAAATACAACACAAATTAACCCTAAACGACGCTCCGGCTAACCTGCATAAACTCTATCAACCCCAGTTCATCTCCATTTATACATGCACAAAACCCAAACCCTAATTCATTTTAAATTGAAAAGTAAACGCAAAATAATTCGAACCCATACTACGATTGCCTCTCGAATTGCTTGTCCGCTTTCTGTCAATCGGCTCGATTGATGTTTTCCCTCAATTGATGTGAAGTAAGAGCAAACCCTAGCTCTAATTATCTTTAATATAGCCTCTAGGGTTAAGAGAGAGGCTAGATGAAAGATAACTCGAACTAGGTGCAACGAAGATGGTTGTGGTGGTACTGTTGGTGTCAGGGAAGGAGAGATGGTGGCGGAGGTGGTGTTGCGAGAGGGTTTGGTCGGGGAAGAATGGGTGGTTTCTCTCCGCAGAGGTCGTGGGAAAGAGGTGAAGAGAAGAAAGAGAAGATGAGGGTGAAATGGCTAGGTCGATGGGGGTATAGGGTTAGGGTAGTTTGGGTGTTGAGCGGGCACAGTGAAGTGTCGATGGGAAGGCATCAGCGAGCGTAGGATCTAGCTGGAGAAGATCTGAACGTTCGAGGGAGAACTGAGGCGATTTGCTGTGGAGCGGGAGTATCAAGACATGATGTGAACGATGGAGCGACCGTAGGATGTAGCTAGACGCGATCTGAACGGCTCGGGATGAATGGGTTCGGATCCGGGTCGTTGGTAGCTCTAGCCCATGTCTTGTAGATGAGTTGCTACTTGTTGGGTTGCAACTGTTTCGTGTGCGGGCTTTGGCCTTCTGCTCCATAGATGCTCGACTCCAATTCTTCGCTCTTTGGGCTCCTCAGATTCTCCGAGCTTTATTTATTACCTAAAAACACAAAATTAATTAATACAAATATTTATTCTTGAAAACAAAGAAAATACGGAATGCGGGATAATATCGATTTCTAAGCGCAAAGATGAGTAAAATGCCAATAAAAAGGTGTATAAATATGCACTATTTGGCACTCATCAAATACCCCAAACCTGAATTTTACTTGTCCTCAAGTGAAACAGAAAATAAGAAATCCTAACTGTACCCTGTCGCAGTCTCTCGAATGCATTTAGCGTATGCACTAAGCCTTTAAACCCCTAGGTGTCCCTAGTGGACGAGTTGTAGTCTCGTGAGGGTTTACCAGAGGTGTACCCACAAAACCTTCTCCAACTTCGAATGTAAAGAGTCTCAAGCATCCAAGAAGCTATGAGGACATAGAGTTTCGCATGCTAGTAACAAAAGTTAGAACTACCAAAGAACGCATTCTCATCCTTAAGTCTTTGAGCGAGAAGTAACCATACCATATGAAAGAACTCGGATTCGATTGTGATCATAAGTCTCAACTTCGCCTCACCATTAAGGTTTTATGATAATTGCACTCAAAAAGATCGCTTTTTAGTCTCTCATGTGTGCGAGCGGGAGTAAAGAGAGAAATCCCGCACACGTTGTAGGTAAGAAGGATAACCTTCCGAAATAAAATCGGAGACTCCACAGAAGTGTGGACAAAAAGAATCTTTTTCGATGATCTCTAAGAAAGGAAAATCAACCATTAGCAAGGGGTGGGAGTACTCACTACCTTCTCACCCGATCGGCAATTAATATCACTCTCTCATAAGAAACCATAGAAACGTCTTCAATCTTCTTCGGTCTTCAATTGTTGATGACGAACTTCTAAACTTCACAAAACTTGACAATTTTTGACTTTTCTACTCAAATTCCTTGTTGTTTGGATTTTTCTTTTTAAATTCTTCTTTACCATGGTGGTAGCAAAAATAAACTACAATATTTTTTTGATTATTTTTTTTTTTTTTTTTTTTTTTTTACAATAAGTGAAAATAAAAATACAAATAATGAAACAACTAACTCCATGGACAAAGGACTTTATCACTCAATTTTTCCACAACTTGTATTGTCTTGATTTTATAAATTTTATTAATTCTCATCCTATTTTCTTTTCTTTGTTGCACGTAAACCTTGGACTATATCAATTTTTCTTTCCATATTCTGATGATGCTCCGTTTGTTGACGATGATGTGTTTCTATGGGTCTTGCTGATTGAGAGAGAGAGTGATGCTAACGGCAAATCGGTATTTAGAAGGAGTTTTCATCTTTAGACGTCACCCTCATGATTGACAAAAACTAGCACTCAAGAGATCAAAAGTAGTGCTGAAAATGGTGCGAAGTTGGGTAGCTCACCATTCCTACCCTAATTTACGTACGGTGACACACACTCTAACGACTTTTCTAGAAAGTTGCAAAAAATTGAAGGTTGGTGCCTCACTTGATGTAAATTGGGTAGTCTCCACTATGGGTGATCACAATTCTACTACCGAATATCTAACAAGACACCTAATTAGCCCTCCGGTATGGTTAAATCCAACTTTAACGCTCTAATCAACTAAGAAACCCGATTGTGTTCTCCGGTACTTCTAACTTCTGTTATTTCGGTCAGATTCTCTATGTAAACGTAGCTAAAAGCATGCTAGTGACTCTAAAATCTCTAAAAGTTGGAGGTTTTTATTTGCAAAAAGTTTTTGAATTTTTGACTTTTTTTTTTTTTTTTTTTTTTTTTAAAAAAAAAAATTAAAAGATAAAATAAAAGACTAAAAACTCTAAATGCAAAAATATGCAAATGCACCCCCAAACCTAAATCAAACATTGTCCTCAATGTGTCTACATATAGAAAAAATTTAAACAGTCACATACCGAGAGAACTATGCTGAAAAGAGAAAAGGGAAGAGATTACCGGATGTCGGCGGGAGCAAGGTTGAGCTTCTTTAGTCAAGGCTAGAATCCAACATTCTCAACGGAGATCATATCGGATTAGCATAATATATGCGCATGAAGACTCAACCGATTCAAGAAAAGAAAATTTAACAAGTCCTACTGGATATATACAATGAAAATTCACCATAAACTAACAATCTAAAGAGTTGAGGATCAACCCAATAGAAAATATGTACACACATTAACAGCCTTACACAAATATAATATGATAGTGCAAGTAAGACTGTGTATGTGAAAGAGTTTCCCCCAAACCTAAACTTGTGAACGGGTGTGTTTGGAAGCACAAAATCTTGCAATTTTAAAGGTACATCATGCAAAAGGTCTAACTCAAAATGAGTTTTGCTAATAACAGGCAGACATACACATTCCAACTGTGGCTTCTTAAGAGTGTTATACTTTGATGCAAAATAGTCCAAGAGGACTTGGGAAGCACAAAGCTCTAGGCCTAAGTTAGGCATTTTTAGAAAAGTTGGTTTTGCAATTTTGTGACAAACTACACCTAGGTTGGGTGAAGGAGTTTCAATTTGTGACTCAAGAGAGAGGTTAGGTACATCCAAGTTATTTTCATGTATAAAATCATTTGTACCATCACACACTTTCCTAAAGTCAAAAGAGGGTAAATCATGTTCATTTTCACAGGATAATTCATCAATTTCCATGTCAAATTCATCAGAGGAGGCAACATATTGTGACATGGGCAGGGAATCAGACACAAAAATAATATTATGATCCAAAAGAACATTAGTGTCAACAGAAGATTCATCCTTTCTTAAGTCACAAACAAGTTGTGTAGCATGCTCACATTCACTGAAGAATTTCACAAAACTGAGCTCATAGTTAAGATCACATGTATGAATGTTAGAAGAAGTATCATTCATAGGGTTCACAGAAGAGACGCCTAACGTCTCTGAACCAAAAGATTCCATCATATTTTCAAAATACACATGCTCTTCATATTCATCATCATCATCATCATAGCAATGCATTTCCTTATTAAAAATCATAGTATTTCTAGTCCCGTCATTTAAAACGAGTTCATATGCAATATCAATTGCACGAGTAAGACTAGGCATACTATTTTCATTATGGGTGATAAACATTTCATTTTGAAAGTCCTCCCTTTCCTCATTTAGTGCATCACCTGATTTGACTCAATTTGAGTTCTAAGCTCATGACCCTTTGGTCAAGGTTTTGAATCAATTCTAGAATTTCATTATGTGGTTCAATGAAAGGAGAGTTTTCAAAAGTAGGAAATTCATAATCAATGCTATATGGTTTATCATGCAATACACTCCTAGCATTATTTTGTTCGATGAGTCTAAGATTTTCCTCCACAGATTGAGAAGTACAAAATTGTTCATCTCCCCATTGTGGTGAATGATGTATGTGATCATAATGATTAGGGTATGTGAGATCAGGGCCCTGAGAAGGCTCATAAAATTCCCTAAAGTCACTATGGTATGTGGGGTGTTCATCCTGTGAAAGATGCCCGTAAGCAAGCTCTCTAAGGGATTTGTTTGTATCCCCAGTTACAGACCAAAATCCTGACATGATTTAATAACTCAAATTGAACTCAAAGCCCAGTTGTAGTGGGACTAAGTTTGGTTTTGGTGGGATTGGTTTGTGTTTGGTTTTGTGGGCTTGTTGTTTGGTTTTGTAGGAAGCCCAGCAATTGTGTGCAAAGCCTAGGTTGTGTGGGCTCAATTTGCTGCACAGTCCAGCTAATAGGTTTAGCCTAAGCATCCCGAGATGGTGTGACTCGGTGGAAACTGGTTCTAGCCCGACGGACTATGGGCTCGATTTGGTTTGTTTCGGTCCGTCGGGTTCGATTAGCCCGGTGATGTTCGGCCCCAACAAAGTGTGGGTTCTAGTTTGTTGCACGGCCCAGTTGGGTTCAGCTATGTGCACAGCCCAGTGCACAGTTTGGTTGATTGTGCTGGTGTACTCACAGAGTCCAGGCTATGTGGGCTAAGCCTAGCAGGGTAGGTTATGTGGGCTCGGCTATGCGGCCAAATTACTCGATTGAAACAAAGAGCCCGGTTAATGTACGACCAGGTTAGTGGTTCTCGGCCAGTTATGATTCAGATTAGGTGGGCTAGTTGTGTGTGGAGCTCGGCTTTGGGGTCGATCATTGACTTTGATTGTGGGCTCGGTTATGCAGAGTGCAAGCCCGGTGGTTGGGCTTGCGGTTGTTAAGCTTAGCTTGGCGGGGTTATGCAACAAAAATAACTCGGCTAACCGGTTTAGCTAGGATGCCTTGGCTCAAGCTCAAATAGCCTACGAGAGGGTCGGAGCTAAGCCAAGAGTATACTCATGGTTCACACAAAGACAGGAAGGCCTAGTTTTGGTCTCGATCTGTTGCACAGGCAACACAAACTCACACTTTCTATCACGGGCAAGGTCTGATTTCAAATGAGCACTACACGGGTTAGCAACTCTCTAAGTGCAGCTCTAAGTGCGAGCCAACCTCACAAAGACAAAGCCAGCAATTCGCAACACGGCCTCACGGCTAATGTGTAAAAATGCGGGGTATATGCAACCGATGGGTGGATTCGACACTTTACTGGTAGATTTAACATGCAACAAATTGTCGATGGCTTGGATGACCCCAATTTCACGAAGCATACACAAAATTTCGGGCGGATAGCGAGATATTTGCGGGGGGTTGAGCAATGTTTCGCAAAGTATCAACGAGTTTAGCCGGGTCAACGGGAGAGGGTTGATGTCAACTCACTCAGTTGACCTCAACAATTTCGAGTTGGCTTTGTTCAAGGGTGGCGGGGTCAACAGTGTCTGTGCACTCGGCCAAGGCAAGGCAACAATTCGGGTCCGATTTTGTGCTCGGGGTATGCAAGGGGTTATACTCGGCTAACTTGGCTTTAGTTGTGACCCAACACTTGCGGCTTCGGGGGCTAGCAAGGTGGTTTCACACATGCTCACACAAGGGTGTATGCTAGTTTAACATATTACGTGGAGTCATGGAGTCACTTACACGAGTTTGTAGTTTGCTCGAGCTTTGTGGCTCGGGCCTTGCGCTTTTCTTGGCCTCCTATGCTTTGCTCAAGCAGCCACAGTAGCACAAACAAGCACCCGCTTGCTCAAGAGAGATGATCGGTTCTCGGTTGTGCGGTGCTCAAGACACAACAAGGTGCACGGATGCACGGATGCACTAACGAACCACTACACAGATTCAACTAGCCTAATATGCAGTTTAGCAATAAGTGATTGGAGGTCACAAAGTAGGCCGGGGTGTAGTTGGACTGTCACGGGGGCTTGAAGAGTTACACTAACACTAAGCTACAAGGCCATGAAGCTTATAGCTCAGATCAAAAAGTAAGATGCATGATGTGAAATGGAATGCAATAACAGATGGTTATAAAAGATGCAGAAATAAAGTTACAAGATGATGCAAGGTTAACAGCAAGTTATAAGTTACACTAAAACAGATGCAAGATGCAAATTACACTAAAACAGATGTAATACAATATGAATATGTACAGGGGAGAAATGCAATGCAGACAAATAAACTTACAATTCTAAGTTACAGATATACAGGGGTAGGATGAAAAGTTAAGTTATACTACAATGCAGGCGAATATGTACAGGGGTAGGATGAATCTCAGTGAAGTACTAGCCAAAAATCAGCAAGGCACGCGCCAAGTCCCCGGCAGCGGCCCCAAAAACTTGGTAGGAGCTCAAAGAAGCTTTTCCTACGTCTTACTGCAAGTGCACATGCCTATTGGAGGCGTGGCAAGCACGGTGTCGATCCCACGAGAGAAGTGGTGTGTGCTATGATTGAACTAAGGGCTTCTCTTAATCGATTTCTAGTAAATGTAACACAAGATTGGTTTGTTGTTGTTGAAACAACTGAGTTGAGATTGCTGTGACACTGAACTAAGGTAGAAATGAGCACAATATGTTGAAAACAAAGGTGTGAGAGCACTAGGATGATTGACTCCACTCTCTAACCTATGCTAAGGTAATACAAAGCCTCTCTTTGTTCTACTGCCTTCCCTTGAAGGCTTCAGATGGAAATAATCTAGCTAACTCTCCCTAATTACCCCTAGTATCACTGGTCTTCTTACAGTACCAGTGATCACAGGCAAATTTGGTTCAATAACTAGTTATATCACTAATCAATATTCATAAAAGAACAAGTTGAGACTCTGATAACTTTCACATTGAATTAGATAGTTTCATCTTCACCCTAGCCAGGTGAATTAGAACATTATGCAGAGAAAAATAAACAAATTGAAATTACAATTGCAAAACTAAACCCTAAAACAGACTACCCTTCTCTTACCTCAACACCTCAATTTATATCTCAAATATCACTCAAAAACAACAATTCGCAAACACCCAAACCTCTCTCCTCTGTTCCTTCGGCTCTGGTTCACATGCAAGGGTAAACCCTAATTCCATTTATCTCTAACATAGCCTCTTGGGAAGAGACGCTACATGAGAGATAAGTATAAATATGGGTGTCGGAAGAGAAGACTGTGGCGTTGTCGGTGTTGGGAGTTGAAGCTGGTACGGGTGGTGGGAGAAACGAATGAGGAGATGGCTCTGCCATTTTTGGTCGGGGGAGAAGAGAAGGTGATGGTGTGTCTGGTTTCTGTCGGGGAGAAGGAGAAGAATGAGATTAGGTTTTGGTGTTGAGGGTTTATATACGGGCTGTGCTGTGAGGCGGGTGCATCAGGAGTTGAAGAGGAAGGCGGAGCGAGCGTTGGATCTTGGGGGATAGATCTGAATGGCTGAGGAAGTGTTGGGGTGTTTTGGTGTTGAGCGGAGTATCAAAAGATGATGTGTAAGAGCTGGAGCGACCGTAGGATGTGGATGAGTGAGATCTCAACGGCTTGGAGAGGACGGGCTCGGATCCGGGTCACGGGTCGGGTCTAGCTCAAGCCCATGTCTTGTAGATGAGTTGCTACTTGTTGGGTTGCAAGCGTTGCGCGCGAACTTTGGCTTTCTGCTCCATAGATGCTCGACTCCAATTCTTCGCTCTTTGGCTCCTCAGTTTCTCCGAACTTTATTTATTACCTAAAAACACAAAATTAATTAGTACAAATATTTATTCTTGAAAACAAAGAAAACACAGAATTTGGGATAATATCTGATTCCTAAGCGCAAAAGATGAGTAAAATGCCAATAAAAAGGTGTATAAATATGCAATATTTGGCACTCATCACCTCTCACGTACGAGGAACTGATGAAACCACGATTTCCCACTTTCCCACTCTTTTACTCAAGCAACCGTCACACTTACTGGAGATCAATGTGTCTATTATTCTGGTAATATAAATAAGTCTCTGAATCCATGATTGAAACAACACAATTTTTCGAGTAATTACTCTCAATAATTCCATCAATCGACCAGAACTTATTCGAACTCAAAAGTTCACAGAAAACTTGCAGAAACCCACAACACATTCACAATCCTTGATCATCATTAATCTCACACACTTCTCAGCTTCCCTCCTACAGATCAACCCTCTTCCCTCTTTGTGACCGAATTGACTCTGGAACGGCCATTGACTTGGTTTAGGCCGGAGTCCTACAGATTGATCTCTCGAACTCAAAGCACTCTCGTGCAGTGCATCTGTTTAAGGTTAGGACGTGTAATTCTTAAATGAATGATGTTGATATTGCTCGTCTGAGCAAATATTGTAAGTTCGGTGAATTGTTGAGTATTGAGTTGAATCAATATTCGACGGTAAATTACTGAATATTGATAGTTAGATCAATATTCGAGCATTTGAGCGAGTATTGCTCATTCGATAAATTACTGAATATTGATAGTTGGATCAATATTCGAGTCACTGAGCAAGTATTGCTCATTCGATAAATTACTGAATATTGATAGTTGGATCAATATTCGAGCAACCGAGCAAGTATTGCCCATTCGATAAATTACTGAATATTGATAGTTGAATCAATATTCGAGCAACTGAGCAAGTATTTCTCTCTTGATAAATTATTGGTAGCGTGACCAAATAATTAAAATATTGGTAAGGAACGAATATTATTGTATAATTAATCCAGATGTTGGTTGCTGGATCAACATAAAATTATTAGTGCTTGAACTTGCTCAGAATTATGATTTGTGGAGCGTTTGTTCGAAACCCTAACTTTTTGATCAATTGTTCGTTAATTGACGAATTACTGAAAATAGGTCACTGAATGAAGGAGGGACCGACCACATGGGATGATGGTCGACCACGTGGTGCCCAAATGCTCAAGTGAGCGTGCACCAGAGTTTTTTGTTGACCCGTTGGTGAAAGAACGATCAAACGCTGATTTAATCATTTTTTAGAATAGCGCTCGTGTGAGCGTTAGGTAATAAAACCTAGCTATGAAAAGATGAAGGACCGACCAAGAGGTCACGGGACCGTCCCTTGGTGGTTGTGGGACCAGCTGACGGTCTATTGAGCGAGTCCCAGTCGATTGAAAGAGTTTTGACCCAATATGAGCAATTGATAGCAAATTAGGTCAAAATTATGAATATGTGTGGGACCGGATTATTGCAAGCCTTAGGTCCGGCCTTGGTCGGTCAAGGCAGCATGCCCGTGTCACCATGGTGTCCGTGTCTCAGTCGTTAGAGTCTGGTTATTTTATGATGAGCGATTGAGCAGTATTTTGGATTTTCAGAAGAGTTTGATCTTGACTGAAATTCTCAATTTTCTCGAATGAGCAAGTAGAAATTTGCTCATGTGACTGATATTTTAGGAATATTAAAATAATGATATTTTAATTTTTGACGTGAGAAGCCCAGTCGGTCGTGTGATCGTTCGACTTTTTGGCTTTTTCATGGTTTGAGCAATATTTGAGAAAGTATTGAAAAAACTAGGGTTTCGCTCAAACGATAGAATTCCATGAGATGATGGAAATGATAGTATGAGAAAATAAGGGATTATGAGGTGTGGGACCGTCCACGGCTAGGGCATGGCCGACCGGCTAGATGGCCCGGTCCCGTGACACCTTTCCCTATTTTGTTCGATGAAAGTATGGAAAAACTAAGAGTTTCGCTCAAACGAGGGAGCTTCGATCAAATGAGGGAGTTTGCTCAAATGAAGGAATCTCTGTGAAGTGAGGGAAATAAATTAAAAAATAATAAAATAATGGAGAGGGGGACCGGCCACGGTGGCATGGACGGCCGGCCGGTGGGCCCGGTCCCACGCCTTTTGCTTATTTTATTTAATATTATTTTCCTCCATAAGTTGCTCGTTTGTCCATGTTTTCGATCATTCATTCGGGCGTTCGGGTGCTCGTTTGTGCTTTATTGTCAAGTACACTTGCACCATTTTCTCGGGACTTACTCGACGGTGGCTCAGACGCCCGATTGTTGAATATTTATTACTAATTCATGAAATTCAGCTGGGAATAATTCATGAAACGGAGTAATAAAATGAGTTGAGTATCTATTACTAATCCATGAAATCCGATCGGGAATTCGGGAACGGGTAATGAGATAAATTGGTTATCTATTACTAATCCATGGAATCAGCCGGAGATCATCCATGGAACAGAGTAATGAGATAAAATAAATTGTTTTTTAGGAATTCAGTCGGTGAATGTCACGATAGAATTTATCTATTGTAGAATCGAGATATGAGATAGTTGAAGCATCATACTCGTTCTGAAGAGTGCATAGTCAGAAAACATCGTGCAGCGTTGGTGTCCTGAAGGCGTTTAGCCCTCCAGCAAGCAATTATGTCCAGAGAGCCGCCTGAATCTATACACGGTCTCTCTACATAGTCAGGGAACAATGAGTATCACCGACATCCTGAAGGCGTTAAGCCCTCCGACAAACAATTATGTCCAGAGAACCGCCTAATCGTTCTTCTATGTAGAGGGGTCTCTCTCTATGTAGTTGATCGAATTTTATATAGTGGTAAAGGTTGTCGTTCACTCGGACTTTGTTGAAATTGATTTTAGGCTTAAATAAATAAAAATAAGAAAATATATACACAAAATAGTAGCAAGATGGATAGGTACTGGGACTCGGGATTTCACTGCCTTTCATATACATGGGTTTTAAAAATTAATCCTTGACATTTATAGCTCCAAACACAAGAAATATTAACTCTATTCTTTGCCAAAGTAGATTTCATAAAACATTAGTTGTAAGTTGTGAGTATGACGCATCAAAAGTAATTAAAACTAAGCATGCAACATCAAACAAAATAACAAATAATTAATAGAAATCATAATTCATTAAAAATCAGTGCAAATAGTAATTAAGGAATTAATTAAATTTACCACATAATGAAATTCACTTTGTCCTTCGTCCCGAGAGATGGGTTCTAGATCCTCATGGTGAAAACACGCTCAAAGGAATGTTTCATTGCTCAAAAAGGTGTTCGCAAGGAGAAAAGGTACAAAGCAGTGTGTGTAACAGTTATAATTGTTACAAAACCCATCTTTATTCTGAGAGAAACACTTAACAGATCAAGAGAATTCGAAATAATTGTTACAAAAATCTATTACAAAGATATTGAATTTGAAACTATAGGTAACGGTTTCTGCGATCGCTTTTAACCTGTTTTTCGTGTTCTTCTTCTTCTTGATAGCGAGGAAGAGACAATCTCTGCAACTCCCGATTCTCTGCTCTATTCTAATCCCTAACTCTCCATCTCCCTCTGAAACACCTCGGTACCCTATATATAGTCAACAACATCGAAAATCCTCTCCATAACTCCAGATATCCTTCATTGAATTCGATTATTCTCATTTGCCAGTCACGGGAATAATTTTATTTTACAGTTCCTTCACGCGTTATTTTGTCGCTGGCAAACTCCAATCATGCAGAATACGTGTTCTAGAGTATGTGCAACTCGCAGAAGACACACTCCACCTTCCAAAGATAAGAAAATCCCCAAGATTATTTCCCGAGAAAAGGTACACGTCTCTGTTTTCTTTACTTCTGACGATTCAACCAATACTAATCGAACCAAAAGCCCATACCAACCCTGTTTGGGCCTAACAAGTTCATCCCAATCGAAAATAGTGATTGAGTCTCACTGCAATTCCTCCAATACCCAAAACAGAATATGTCGCAGGTGAAAGAATCAGCTTCCCGCCAAAACCAACATTCAAACGATGAAGATGGTGTCCCCCTAACGAAATTGGAGGTGCGAATAGCAGGTGCCCAACTGAGGTGCCCCTTATCCAAAGTGATGGTGCCTTTAGTAATTTTCTCCGGGGGTCCAAATAGCACTTTTTGAGCAACTTTTTCCACACAAGTGTATTTCTCCAAAAACACCTACACAATCATAAAAACACCATAATAAGTACAAAATCAAGCACTAACAATAGATACACTAAGGACAATTCAAATACAAAAATGTGCCTATCAAATATCCCCAAACTTATTATTTGCTAGTCCTCGAGCAAAACTAACTTAGAAAATAAAATCCTAACTGACTATGTGTCCCTAGTGACCGAGTTATAGTCTCGGGAGGGTTTACCAGAGGTGTACCCACAAAATCTTTACTCCAGACCCTAGCTATCTACGCAGAACCCTGAAAGGAACTAAAGAATCTCCTTGGTTGGCATACAATCATTGACTATAGGAGGAAGTACCCTGATGCGAAATTCCAATTGATGTACACGAGTTTGCACTCAAGTGTACTAAAATTCATATATAAGTGACAGAGCTCTACTCAGATAGTTTCTGGACATCATAACCGGAGTCAACCAATCACATGAAGAGATCAAGAAGATGGATATAGAGAAAAAACGTAGATGGTTTTAAGGTGAACGGTGTTTCCCATATCTGTCTGAAGGCCTCTGCCAAGATGAACCTAGCCTAATGGATTAATATACCGGTCTGACTAATATCAACACAACTGGCATATACAAGGGGACCAGCGGTCGATAATCCTAACTCTAGGTCAACACAACTGGCATATACAAGGGAACCAGCGATCGACTTTATTGAATTTATTCCGTTTGGTCTAGTGGTCTGGTCTCAATTTTTTTTTTTTTTTTGGTATCTCAATCACTCTATTTCACCCTAACAATGGTAACAACTTGAATCGTGTGCCCCACCAAATCACTTATAAGAAAAATAAAAATAGAAGGTGAAAAGGATTCAACGAAATATGGCGAAACTACCATGTTTTTTTTCTAACACCTGAGCTCTGTGCTTTTATGAATAGAGTCTATAGATGTTTCCATCTAATCAGATTGGTTCCTCAACTCCTACAACCAAGATGTTCCCATCCACTTAGATTGGTTAGTGCAAACCTTAATAAGCATAAATTTCTAGACTCTGGAGTTTATTAATTTATACTGCAACTAAAAAGTTTCTCCCATACCCCCAAACTTAAATCTAACATTGTCCTCAATGTTCTAAAGATGAAATTAAAAGCATGAACAAGGAGAAACTGTTACCACTTGAAGAAAAGAGTTAAGGAAAAATATTACCGTGTTGCATGAGCATGGGTTACCTCCCAAGAAGTGCTAAGTTTAAAGTCTTTAGCCAGACATTGGAAGAGATTAGTCACCTCGAAGAATCATATAGCAACTGTCGGAATAACTGTGGGTCATCTGGATTAAAAAGTGCTAACCACAAGAAGAGGAAACTGCAATAGACCAGGAAGATATCCAACACACCCTTATCTATTTTTTTGTTTAAGACAACTACATCTAGTTGTGGTTCGGGTTCGAGCTCTATAAAAGGGTCTAGATAAAAAGTTTTCATCTACTGGATTTCCTCAAAGGCGGGATCCTCGAAGATCGAGTTCTAGAGTCTGGAAATACTCAACTAAGAACTTAGAAGCACATAACAATAACCTAAATAACTGGGGATCCTCTAAGTCAATTAGATTTGACTCACACAGTTGACCACACTAGTGGTCATTCTTAAGCAAATGTGTCGACCCTAATCTCCTAAAGTAATTAGGTTTAGTCTCAAAAATTAATAATTGACACATATGAAACTTATACATTCCCACAATTGGAAGGAAGGTTTTTGGTGGGAAAACAAAGTCAATTGTGGTATCATAGCCTGGGTTAACCACATCAACCAGAGGATGGGTTTCTAACAACCGAACTTCTTTATGGACACAACTAGATTCGGAAAAAAATATGAATATAATCTTTTAGAATGGTTGAGGCACATATGTCAAGTCCCAAGTTAGGGACCTTTCTAAGAGTTAAAGCACATGGAGAATGATAATCACCCCCAAACTTAGAGTTTTCAGTGTCTCTAGAAAGACTAGTCACAACTTCCCTAATTTCAAGGTCATCTGATTCCTAAAAATGGTCAATTGATTCTTCTAAGTCAGGTTCATCCTCACTCATATCTACAAGTTCATTTTGTTTTTCTAAGTCTAATGTTTCTAAATCGCTAGCCTCCAAAACAATATTATCAGAATAAACTCGTTCCTCAAAACAATCATCGGCTTCGTAAAAAGGAAATACTACATCATCTAAAACGGGGGTATTTCTAGTCAAATCCTCATCCTTTTGAATAGGTGAATAATTATTAAAATTATTTGGATTTAAACCAGAAATATTACTATCATTATAAAGCTCAATTGGAGAAACAAATTCCCGATCACTATGCCTAAAAACTTGATTCTTCATCAACTCTATCCACATCATGATAACATGAAAATGGTCGAACCTCATCTAAACAAGTAGTGTTGTCAATTCCAACCTCGTCATCTTGATTATTTAAATAACTATCCTCATTTTCAAGGGTACTATTGGAAACACTAAGATTATTTCGAGCGTTACATTACAGGGCCTCTAACATAAGCTTTTGAATCGACTCACATGACTTCCTTATGGTATCGTGACTCGACTCACATGACTTCCTTATGGTATCGTGTATAGAAGGTTCACTCATGGGTGCATTTTGTTTATCCATTTCTAACACAAACCTATTTGTATTCTCAGTTAGTTGTTTGAGAGACTCTGTTAAAGGAAGAACAGGTTCAGAAGGATCATAATAGGGACTAGTTTTCAATAGTTTGATTGCATCCTATAAATACGAAGAACTAGTATTATAATCTTCTTGCTCGTAAGACTGATGCACGTGTGGATAGTAATTGGGCTCACCATGGTATGACCCATAACCTTCAAAAGGTTGGCGTTCCCAACCACTATTCACACTCGGTCATAAAAAGTGATGTCCATATTGTTCAGTTGGATATTGATATTCATTGTGATGGCTATTATAATACCAGTTTGACATCCTAACTGCAAGGGAATTCTACACAAGCACAAAGACTGACTCGACCACAACAAACCTACTGATTTCTAGCAAACAAAAAGCATGATGGATCCACTTAGATTGTTTCTAGACCAGCTTCTAATTCTTCGAAAGGGAATTCGTTACAATTTAAGCAGACCCCTCTGGAATCAATCTGAGTTAAAGTAAGCTAAATAGAGACGAGGGAAGCTCGATAGAGCTTTGATACCCAAGGCCTCACCGGCATTACAAGGCGGCGCATTCAACTAACAGAAACCGTCATGAACTTCGAAGTATGCTTAAAAGAGTAACCAATATTTTTCGAATGACTTTCCTATTAAGCTCGTTACCCTATCGGTCTCGTTCTAGTCAGTATTTTAAGCTTGGGTTCGCGTTTGGTATCGTTTTCCTAAGGCGGGCAAGAAGAGAACGGTGATAAAATCCGAACCCTTATCTTGTATGGCCAGGCCTTGCCATTTACTAGGAAATTAAAGCAGTCGTTTTCAATACATCAACATATATGCATACAAAATCATCCAGTAAACCTGCTGACAGGGGATTCGCAGGTGTTTAGAATTCTTACCTCCCGTTCCATACGGGGGATGAACCGTTGAAGTCGACTCGGGCCACTGACTCCTATGTCAGTGTACGAACCCGAGGGGCCGAGACAGTATCGTAACTGTCGTCCTTCCCTTTGCAGTTTATATTTAAACTAACCCTTCCTTAGGTTTTAAAAAAACTAAAGTCCAATGTCCAATGTCCAAAAATAAAAAATAAAAATGTCCAAAAATAAAAGATTACAAAAATATAACCCTACACAGTTTCTAAAAAAAATAAAAATAAAAAATATCTAATAAAAATAAATTAACTATATACAAAAATATTCTTCTTTACTCCTTTGGATTTTCTCTTTTCTTTCCTTCTTTGGCTTCGCTTTACTTTTCAACACTTTCTCTTTTATATAAGCTCCACACCAAGTCTGAAAGCAAATAGAAAAAACCAAAACGCGTAAAAAGGAACAAAAATAAGAAAAATAAAAAAAAATAAAGAAAATAAACCTAAAACTAATCTAAATACAAGTCCGCGTCGACGGCGCCAAAAATTGATCGAATTTTATATAGTGGTAAAGGTTGTCGTTCACTCGGACTTTGTTGAAATTGATTTTAGGCTTAAATAAATAAAAATAAGAAAATATATACACAAAATAGTAGCAAGATGGATAGGTACCGGGACTCGGGATTTCACTGCCTTTCATATACATGGGTTTTAGAAATTAATCCTTGACATTTATAGCTCCAAACACAAGAAATATTAACTCTATTCTTTGCCAAAGTAGATTTCATAAAACATTAGTTGTGAGTTGTGAGTATGACGCATCAAAAGTAATTAAAACTAAGCGTGCGACATCAAACAAAATAACAAATAATTAATAGAAATCATAATTCATTAAAAATCAGTGCAAATAATAATTAATAGAAATCATAATTCATTAAAAATCAGTGTAATTAAGGAATTAATTAAATTTACCACATAATGAAGTTCAGCTTTGTCCTTCGTCCCAGAGATGGGTTCTAGCTCCTCATGGTGAAAACACGCTCAAAGGAATTTTTCATTGCTCAAAAAGGTGTTCGCAAGGAGAAAAGGTACAAAGCAGTGTGTGTAACAGTTATAATTGTTACAAAACCCACTGTTACAGAGAAACACTTAACAGACTGTTGAGAATTCGAAATAATTGTTACAAAAACTGTTACAAAGATATTGAATTTGAAACTATAGGTAACTGTTTCTGCGACTGCTTTTAACTGTTTTTCCGTGTTCTTCTTCTTCTTCTTCTTCGTCAATGGCAGCAGCAGATACAATCTCTGCAACTCCCGATTCTCTGCTCTATTCTAACCCCTAACTCTCCATCTCCCTCTGAAACACCTCGGTACCCTATATATAGTCAACAACATCGAAAATCCTCTCCATAACTCCAGATATCCTTCATTGAATTCGATTATTCTCATTTGCCAGTCACGGGAATAATTTTCTTATACAGTTCCTTCACGCGTTATTTTGTCGCTGGCAAACTCCAATCATGCAGAATACGTGTTCTAGAGTATGTGCAACTCGCAGAAGACACACGCCACCTTCCAAAGATAAGAGAATCCCCAAGATTATTTCCCGGGAAAAGGTACACGTCTCTATTTTCTTTACTTCTGACGATTCAGCCAATACTAATCGAACCAAAAGCCCATACCAACCCTGTTTGGGCCTAACAAGTTCATCCCAATCGAAAACAATGATTGAGTCTCACTGCAATTCCTCCAATACCCAAAACAAAATATGTCGCAGGTGAAAGAATCAGCTTCCCGCCAAAACCGACATTCAAACGATGAAGATGGTGTCCCCCTAACGAAACTGGGGGTGCGAATAGCAAGTGCCCAACTGAGGTGCCCCTTATCCAAAGTGATGGTGCCTTTAGTAATTTTCCCGGGGGGTCCAAATTGCACTTTTGAGCAACTTTTTCCACACAAGTGTATTTCTCCAAAAACACCTACACAATCATAAAAACACCATAATAAGTACAAAATCGAGCACTAACAATAGAGACACTAAGGACAATTCAGACACAAAAATGTGTCTATCAGTAGTCAGGGAACAACGAGTATCGTCGACGTCCTGAAGGCGTTAAGCCCTCTGACAAAAAATTATGTCCAGAGGACCGCCCAATCGTTCTTCTACATAGAGGGTACGATGAAATGCGTAGTATCAAACGCTCAGCTAGTGGGAGGTCTTTCGAGAAACATATTCATCATGGATCTGAGAGGAATACTCACTCAGTCAGAGTTCGTGAAACGGTTCACGGATCATAAAATATGAATCGTCACATGCGTTCCTGAAGCCGGGTCAGAAACATGCAGTATCATGATTTTACGATTTTGACCTTTGTCGAAAATCCACCATCAACATTAAGTCCCTTGCTTGGTGAGGGACAGTCATGTTCATGATAAGCATTAGATGGTGATTTTCCAATTGACGATAATAAGCAGTTAAACTCAGTCGTACAAAGGTATTTTCAGAATCCCTGATTTGCTCCAATGATATCATGTACGAGCAAATGCTCAGGTAAGGACCCTGATGGTATGATAGAGTGTCATCCCACGAGAACGGAGAGATGAAGCACCGCTGATTGGGACGGTCAGATGTCCAGTTTTGGTCGGTTTAGCGTTTACGGGCCCGAGCCCAAAAAAGGAAACCCATGTTTTATTAAGTTTTGGAAATAAAATTGATATAAAAGGGAAGAGACCCTAAAAAAATTATTATTATTTCTTTGAGCTACCGACCAGCTTCCCCTTGATTTCTTCACGTCCGAGCAACAAGAGGAGGAGGATAAAATTTTCGTCGGAAAGCTGCCGTCGGCGTTTTCGATCACCGGACGATCAACTTCCGACCGGCACCGACCAGTTGCGTTTTTTTTTTTTTACTGTTTATTCATGAGTTGTTCAAAATAAAATTCCATGTGTGCTCATGTATGTATAGGTTTTATGAAAAAAATTGTTTTTTAGCAAACATCGTCCGTCCATCGGTTTAGGAAACGAACAATAATCCCTACATGAAAGAGATGTATATATTTTTGAATAGACATGATCTAGTTGCAGTAGAGAAAATTTTGTTTATGAGGTTTCATGAAATCAAAATTTTAATTTCAAAGTGTGAACTTTCATACAAATACCTTTAGGAAACGTACATTCGTTCGTAGTTAAAGTAATAGACAATAATTCTAAGATATTTTTGAAATAGACCTGTACTTTATGATAAAATTTTGTTTTAAATATGTGGACCTTTACATAAGAACACGAAATTGGGTGACAAAAACTAATTGGGGGATATGAATTACTTCCCCCAACCAATAGTGTCTCCTAAGGGGTGGTTTTGGGGTGCAAAATTACTAAAATATCCTCCCTTCAAAATAAAAATCAAAAAACAAAATCATATCCCCATTTCCATCTCCACTTCTTATTAATCTCTTTCAGGGTTAGAGCTTTGAAACCCAAATATTCCCCATTCCCTTTCAAATTCTAAACTCTCCCCACTCTCTTTCAAATTCTCTTCTCCTTCTCTGCCGGCTCCTCACTTTGGAAACGATTTTTTTTTTTTTTTTAATTCGGAAGTGATGAAGATCATGCTGCAAGTGATGAAGACCATGCCGTAATTGATGAAGACCATGTTGGTAACTAACATTCAATGTCGTAACTAAGTATCGGCATGCTCAATAGAAATCTATCAATGCCGGTAGTCAAGTGAAAAAAAATTCAACTTTCTGGATACTTTACATCATGTGCCGGCATAAAAATTAAAGCAACATATTATGCCGGAAACCGGTGCCGGCATGCTCGAGAATTAACTAACTGTGTCGGAAGTGGACTGATTAAAACCAGAAAAAAATTCAAAACGAAATATTTTTTTACATCGCCGGAAGTGATGAAGACAATGCCGGAATTGATGAAGATCATGCCGGAAACTGGTGCCGACATGCTTGGTAACTAACATTCAATGCCGTAACTAAGTACCGGCATGCTCAATATAAATCTATCAATGCAGGTAGTCAAGTGAAAAAAAAATTCAACTTTCTGGATACTTTACATCATGTGCCGGCATAAAAATTAAAGCAACATACTATGCCGGAAACCGGTGCCGGCATGCTCAAGAATTAACTAACTGTGCCGGAAGTGGAAAGATTAAAACCATAAAAAAATTCAAAACGGAAATTTTTTTTTACATCGCCGGAAGTGATGAAGACCATGCCGGAAACTGGTGCCGACATGCTTGGTAACTAACATTCAATGCCGTAACTAAATACCGGCATGCTCGATAGAAATCTATCAATGCCGGTAGTCAAGTGGAAAAAATATTTAAGTTTCTGGATACTTTACATCATGTGCCGGCAAAGAAATTCAAGCAACATATGATGCCGGTAGCAGAACCGGCATGCTCGAGAATTAACTATCCGTGCCGGCAGTGGACTGAAAACCAGAAAAAATTCAAAACGGAATATGTTTTGAATTTCAGAACCAAAAAAAAAATTCTACCACGTCCGAGCATTGTATTCATACCACGTCCATGCCGGTACCTAGATTTTTCAGCTACAAAAATGGTGGATTCAAAGAAAAAAAATCAAATTTTCAACCTCTCAGCAGCAATTCTCTCTTCACAATCATCCTCCATTTTTCCCAAAAAAAATTCTCTCTCAAAATATTTTTCCCTCATGTACTCTCACCTCACTAACCCAAATTCAAATAAAACACACACTAATAATTTATCAAAAATCTTATGATTTTACTAATGATTATTAATCACTAATCCTGATTAGTGAGGGGTAGATTAGGTATTACGTAAAATACTTAGATAAGGGGTGACCCCGAATTGATATCCGGATCTAGTTTTTGTCCTTTTCTTATATCCCCCAATTCCTTTTTATATCCCCCAATTTCGCATTCTTACATAAATAGAAAGACCCTCGTTTCATAGACAAACGCTCGTTTGAGCAAAACAATTTTATTTTTTTTACAATAACTCACGTAAATAATTTTTTTTTCTTTTGTGTTTACGTGAGTTTTTTTTAAAAAAAAATAAAAAAAATCAAACTTTGATTTTTGAATAATTGTTGGAAGCAAACAATTGTATATAATGGAACAATGTCTGTATGAATTTGTGATTTTATAATGTGTGTACACACGGTAGAAAATCAGTAAATGTTCCCATGAAAAGATTATGTGAATTGCGCACAATTTCGTGAAAAATTCAAGTGTAGACTTTTAAATAATGAGTGTTGCTCGTCCTTGCAGGTTTGAAGGAGTGAGCAATATTTTCGAAGTTTTACGTTATTATCACTAAGTTCGTGAAACCGTAAATAGGTAAGAGTTGAGGATTACCATTTTTGTAGACGCTGATGTGAGCACCCTAATTATTCTGTTGTACATTAATTCCATTGTGTTGATGAAATTTGTTGTATGGATGTCACAACAACTTTCCAAAGATGACTGATTCCCATGGTGACGCCTCCAGAGACGATGATGCTTCCAGAGATAACGATGCTTCTAGAGATGATACTTCCCGAGATGATGCTTCCGCAGATGCAACCTCAGAAAATGGTGCCTCTGTATATAGAGCTTTTGTCGATGAAGAGGAAGAAGAAGAAACAACTGGAACTGTAGGATCAGAATATCGCAACATCAATATCTCGCGAGATTAGTAAACGATAGCATTGCGAAGGCGTCGCAGAAGAGTAATATAAATGACGCAATGAATGACGACAGCCAGAACACGAGAAAGATGTGAAGATCTAGCGAAGTTTAGAAGTGTCGCGAGATTGTATACTTGTACACTTGCGATATTTCGCAAGTCATTCCCGAAAATAAAGGACAGCTTAGCTGTCATCCATTGTGTACTACCCTATATAAAGAGTCGAATAAGCCTGTTGTGGGAGAGATCTTTTTCCGAGTGTTAGACAAGTCATTAGGAGAGAGAAAGTTTGTGGTGATTGTAATTTCTTTAGCTCTTTTCTATCTTATCTTGTAAACATTCAAGGAATTAATCAATAAAATCATTGTTATTCATCTTCAAATGTCTTAGTTGTGTGGATTATTGTGAGGGGTGTAGTGTAGGATTTCCTGCAACTACATATTAGCGCTAGAAAGGGTTGTTTGAATAAGGATTGACATCGTGATTTGAAAGAAATTGGAGTGGTAGGGAAGGAATTTCTTATAATTTTCAACAGTTTACCAAAATTAAGAAATGGCTAGAAGAAGAAATGTATCCGAGCAACCAACAACGGTTAGAAGGAGTAGGATAATTGCTGGAGAAGGGAGAAATGAAATGGGAGAATCCTCCAGAATGAACATAAGGAATAATGAAGAAAATCAAATTCAATCACCAATTCAACCAGTAGTAAATAGAACTGTGGATTATGATAGGGTAAGCGTGCATACTTGGAGATCAGACTCTGTGGACGAAGGGGAAGAAGAACAACAATTGGTAAACAATGGACAAGAGGAGAGAAACCGAGAAGAGACTGGAGAAATAATTCATGGAAATGAAGAAATCGCAGCATTAGAGGCGTTGAGACAAACAATACATGAAGAAAGGCGATTAGAAGCTGAGGAACGTGCAAATTTAACAAGACAGAATCATGAATTGAGGATGGAAAATATGAGATTACAAAACAGAAGGTCGAGAAGCACTACAAGGTCAAGCTCAAGATCAGTTAGAGAGGACAGAAGGAGAATTTTACCTACAGAAAATGCTAATGAAGAAAACCAAGAAGAAGCGCAAAATCGAGGCACGGAACATTGCGAGAGAAGAGAAATGATGGAAGAACGTTATATACCACGTCCCGAGACTCTTCAAAATGAGCAGAATGGTGGAAACCAAGGAAATAGGCAGCGTCAGGAGCGGAATAATCCAATTGATGAAGAAAATCAAGAAGAAGGAAGAAGAATATTGCATGGGAGAGAAGCACAAAGGAAGCAAAAAGAGATTGAGGATGAAATTGAAAGACATTATGTTGAACAAGCACGTCTAGCTCAAGAGAGAAAGATTGAGAGCGGAAATGGAAGAACAAGAGTTAGAAGAGGCAATTCGCGAATAATCATGATAATCGAGAAAGAAGGCGAGAAAAAAAATCGCAACAATGATAATATTAATGAAGAATATGAAAGAGCACAAAGGAGAGCAGATAGACAACAAAGAAGAGAAATTGATAGATATAACGGTGTGCGAATTCGTGAAAGAAGTGAAGGACAAGATCCCAGAGAAAGACGAGAAGAGAATGATGAAAGTCAAAGCAGACATGAACGCATGAGAAGAGAAGCGGAATTAAAAAGACCAATAGATTCAAATTCGATGTAAATGAACAAATTTTGAGAGAATTGGCGAAATGAGAGGAATGATGAACAAGAAAAGGGGAGGAGGAAAGAGACAGTTGGATGAAGCCATAGAAGAAGCTGCGAAAACTCCGTTCACACAAGAGATACAATTAGGAGGAATACCACCGAAGTGCAACTTACCTACATTAACCAAAGATTTTCGATGGAACAACTTGTGCGATAAAACATATCAAAGCTTATATGAGATGTATGTTACAATGGGAGAATCATGATGCTATATTATGCAAATATTTTGCATCAAGTCTGACAGGAGAAGCTTTGAAATGGTTTGAAGGGCTACCAAAGAATACAATAACATCTTTCAATCACCTGCAGGCTACATTTTTAGGGGCATATATAAGTAATAATTCCTCGCGACCTGGTATTGAAGAT
Organism: Papaver armeniacum; assembly: GCA_023531295.1. Classification (NCBI taxonomy): domain Eukaryota; kingdom Viridiplantae; phylum Streptophyta; class Magnoliopsida; order Ranunculales; family Papaveraceae; genus Papaver; species Papaver armeniacum. The sequence continues at coordinate 143,038 of JAJJWW010017908.1, read as the reverse complement.
GTATTTGGGTTAAAACAAAGAGTTGGTGAAAGTTTGAAGCATCTAACTGTGAGATGGAAGACAATGTGTAGCGAAATGGCTGGCCGTGTAGAGGAAAGATATCTCATCTTATCATTCATTAATGCTATGTTTTAAACAAATCATTATATATTCAAATTTTTAGAGTCAAGAATACAATCACAATGACTGAGCTGCGAGAGCTTCAGGAGGAGTATATTGCTTTAGAGGAAAAGAAAAATGAGATGGAATCATACCCTGTCGCGAATACAAGTTCAGGAGCTGCGAATGCAAGTTTGTTACCAAAATCGATTAACACTGTGGCGAGTACCTCGCAAGGTCAACAAGGAATGAGGATGCCAAATGATGGTCAACAAAAGTTGGTAGCCATGGGAAGTCGCGATCAGGAAGAATTTGAAAGAGAAAGAAATTTCTACAACCGTGGCGGAAATAATAAAATTCAAAGACTTGATCAGCCGCAAGAAACCTATGGAGGTCAGAGGCATAATCCGCAAGAGACTTATGGAGGCCAGAGGCAGAATTATCATAGAGGGCAGCGAGGTCATAGAGTCGTATGGGAAGAAATCAAGATGCCTCCACTAAAAGCTAGAGTGGAGAAAATATGGGAAGCAATAATCCTGATGGAGAACATACCTGCACCATGGAACATGGGGAATGAACCACCTCCAGGTGACAGAAGTCATGAATTCTGTTCCTATCACCATTTTCATGGACACTTAACGAATGATTGTAGGAATATAAAAAGAATCATCCTCGAAATGATAGATCAAGGGAAGCTAAACCAATTCTTAAAATGTGAAGAGAAGACTCAACCATTACCAACACCTCCGAGAAAATCACAGAGTAAATACGACAAAAGGGAAAGAAACATTTGTAGTAGAAGTTGGAGCAAAGGCCAAAAACTTGTTCTCGCAACTCTATCGTACATTAAATGCAGACAATTGAAGATTTTCATGATAGTGTTCTCAGTAGGGTTTTCGCAAGAGATGTTGACAATAGAGAAGTAATGAACATCGCGAAGTCATCGCCACTGAAAGAATGGTAAGCGCAGATTATTTCTTTTACCGCAGAAGAAGTACCTGAAGGTGGAGAGATGCATGACAGTCCATTAGTGGTAAGATTGGAGATTAACCCAAAATCTGTTGATGATGAAGATGATGGGGAAGAAAATTCATGGGCAATAAATAGAATCTTAATTGATAATGGAATCTCTGTAAACATCCTTTTTTACCACACTTACAAGACTATGGGAGGTAAAGACGAAGATTTGATACCTTCAACCTATAAGATTTATGGTTTTAATGGCACTGCCAATAAACCTAAATGAGAAACTCGTATGCAAATACGATTGAAAGGATTATCAACTGAAATCTTGTTTTGCATAGTCGATGTGGAATCCCCCTATAATGCATTAATTGGGCGACCATGGTTACATGAGATCTTGGGTGTAGCATCAACTTACCACCAGTGCATCAAATTTCCTCATCCTAGTGGTGTTGGAGTTATAAAAGGAGATTGGGTTGAGGGACAAAAGTGCTATGAAAGGGCTGCTCAAAAGAAGAATTGGAAGTGGAATATCAAAGAAGAACAAAGAAGAGAAAGGCTGATGGTGGACACAATAAAAGTGAGAGATGAAGATATATTGCGAGACCAAAGCTTGAAAACAATTGGAAGTTGCGATGATCTACATCGCAAAAGGGAAGGAAACATCATGGAATTTGAATGAAGAAACAAAGAGCAACAGAAGTAAGAAGTGTAAGAAATGAATAATTGGCTTTAGATTTGTGTAAAAAAAAATAAAAAATAAAAAATAAAATAAAAAATTGTTTTGAAGGAAAAAGACTTGTCGAAAGTACGAAGAATATGATGATTGAAGAAGGAGTACGCGAAAGCCTCGCAATATAGAACATATGAAAATCTGGTTAAATAATTACAGCGAGATTGCAGAAAATGAAGCAAGACTATGCGATGATTTCGCAAAGATGATGAGAAGAAATAATCAAAAATCAATGAATGATTGAACGAATTGATATAAATGAAAGAATGAGTGAATGTGACAAACCTTTATGGCGTACACCCTAGTTCGCGAATGATATTTCGTAAGAGGCAAATGTAAGACCTAAAGTGCGTCATATAAGGGGGTATCTCTTGACATGGATCAGGGAAAAGGTTACACCGCCCCTGGAACCTAAGTCATGAAAATTTGGGGTCAATAAAGCCCATCCGGGGGATACCTTGGATTTCCAACTATATATATAAGGTTATACCCTGGTTGGACGACCGAGGGTCTCTTCCAAGGAGTCGAGTGTATGACCAAGGCGCCGAGGTACACGGTTGAGCCAAGAGTGCCCGGGCATTTGAAGTGTCTCGGCCATTCTTGGCAAGTCTTGGCACATGCCGCACTCGGCCCGAAGAAAACTCCACTTAGGGTGCGATCTCGTAACCATAAGCCCTATAGGTATAAGGGATAAGAGGCTGCGAAAACAACCGGTTGTTGTTAAGACCGGATGGGAGGAGCTAGTCTTGTATGGCCGATGTACGCCTCCTTGAAGGGGCAACCAGGGAGATGATAAGGGCGGCACCCTCCATTAGGGAGTTGATAAGTGTCTTAAGACGCAAATGTCATGAGGCTCTATTTTCGCAAGAAAATTTAGGCTTGTCATATTTGTGCGATGATCCTGAAGAGGCAATAATACTAACGCGAGGGTAAGACGAGATCAATGGGTCTTTACATGAAAGTGTAAAGACGTCCTGCGATTTCGTCGCAAGACGGCAATGTCATGGGGCTTCAAGTTCGCAAGAATTTTTGGGCCTGTCATATTGTCACAAGAAAAATATCCTGCAGAGGCAAAAATACTAAAGAAATGATAAGACAAGATCAATGGGTCGTTACATGAAAATGTAAAGACGTCCTGCGATTTTGTCGTAAGACGGCAATGTCATGGGACTTTATGTTCGTAAGAATATTTAGACCTGTCATATTGACGCAAAATGAGGGGTGGCAAAATAAGACCTTTAACTAGGAAGGCAAAATAAGACCACACAAGAGCAATGATAAGGCAAGATCAATGGGTCATTACATGAAAATGTAAAGACGTCCTGCGATCTTGTCGCAATGATGAATTTCAACATAAACGAAGATAATGGAAAACAAAATAGCAATTAATAAATATCAAAAATTATACTCGTTGAAATAAAGGGTAATAATAAGCAGATGGATACATCTAAAAGATGATTGAAGTACGTAAAGAAGTAACAGTACAAGAAGAAAAATTACAAGAGAAAGTCAATTCTCAAAGATCGGTTTTTCACCGAAGGAAATACTGGGTTTTCTTGATAACTTTATCTATATTTTCGCCAGTTAGTATATTTCCACCAGATCCTTCTTCACCTACATCTTCATTCGCGACATCGTCATTGACAGTTTTATTGGGAGAGATAATCTCTTCATTCGCGAGTTCTTCGCCACTATTATAATCATAATCGATGTCGGGAGGATTAGGAACTTCATCATCGCTTACTTCCAGAGGTTCGACAGATACAAGATCAAGAGATTTAGATAGTAAAACATCATTCACAAGAACTTTGGCTTTAAGATGAAATTGACGAAGGAGTGCTTTACGATTTTTACTCTCTATATCTTTACAATCGGACATATAGTCGAATCTTCTTTACTCTCTGTCGCGAGAACGAGCAAGGGAAGCGACAGTATTCCGTTTTCTTTGCGAATTTTTGAGTAGTCGGATTTCAAAGCGGTAATGGAGGAGTGAAGATTTTTCTCGGACTCGCAAAAACAAAGAACAAAAGGAATTATACAAACAAAAAATATGAAGACTTGATAAAGGAAGAATAGATGAGGCGATCAATTTCTATGACTACCTTCCTTTTGCGAAATAAGATGTTGGGTTAAAGCCAAGCAACTATTCTCCAAGTGATCCATGGCATTGTCAAAATTATCTCCAACCAAACCTTGTAGTCGAGATCGCAAACTCTTTTCGTTGGAAACAAGCAAGTTATTTTCCTTAGCAAGAGACGAGTAGGATCCTTTTAACTTGGAATATTGGTCTTTCAGTTGAATGGTTTTCATACTTAAAGATATTCTACCATGAATAAGTTTATCTCTCTCAACAATGATTTCTTGAAGTTTACTTCTCAGCGAACAGAGAGATTGTTCTTGTTCATTACATATTTTTTGACAGACATCAAGCTGTTGCGAAGAAATCGCCATCTTGTTTAACAAAATTCGCTTTTCTTGAGATAGAGTTCCATTCTCATCTGATAAGGTTTCCAACTCCAAATTAGATTTATTCAAAGCATAAGAGAGATGAGATAATTTATTATTCAGCGAGTCTTTCTTTTGAACTAAGTGAACATTCTCTTGAGTAAGATTATCTATTTGATCAACAGAGTATGTATGAAGATTATCTAACTGGTTATATTGCTCCATCCAAACATCTCTATCCGTTCGGGTTTCTTCAATGATAGATTCCAACTGATATATCTCCATTTTTCGTTTCTGGTTTAAAGCTTGAAAGGCGAACAAGGTTTAAAAAAAAAAAAAAAAAAAAAAAAATGGAATTAGTACCTTTTAATTCTTCATTCTTCTTGCGAAGATTATCACGATCCAGCGAAACATTTTGAAGCTTCGCAGTCATAGCTTGGAGATTATTCTTCAAAATATTAATTTCTTGCTCCAAAGATGTTTGCGAAATTCTATTGGAGCCAAGGTATTTGCTCAAAATCTCGCTGACATCAGATTTGATAGGATCAACAGAAATCTTCTTGGCATCGTTCACAATATCTGACAGAACTTTGAAGGCCACGTCTATTCCTTCCAAATTTTCTTTAGTAAGAGGGATTTGCTCAGGTAAGGAAGAAATGACGATAGAAGAAGGAAGAGATGAGTCATTCTTTGTTGAAGGAATGTCATGAGAAGAAGAAATCTTATGAAGATTAATGACTGGGGAAACAGTAGAGGCATTGACAATAGAAGAAGAAACAGGCTCATTCGCAACGGGACTATTAGAAGGGATTTGATCTATGAAAAATTCAGGCATAGGAGAAGGATTATCAACAATATTTTCGCAAGTAGAAACAATGGGTTTATCTTGCGAAGTTTTCGCAGGAGAAGTTGTAAGTTTGAATATAGGAAAGGAAACAGCAGGTGCAACAGGTTTAGAACGGCGAGGTTTCTTGGGGGACCTATCAACATTTTTGTCATCCTGTGAATTACAAGTTAAATAAGAAACAGAGGCAACAATATTGTTATTAAAAGAGTAAATGTTTCTTAAATACCTTGCTATTCGCAGGCTTTCTTTTAGTGGCAGTGGTTTTCGGTTGCGAGCCCATGGAGATATTAGGATTCACAATGGTGAACTTGGTGTTGGATTTGTTCTTGCTAAAACAAAAACGGCAGGGGAGTCATTAAAAGAAGAACAGTATCAAAACAAAACAGCTTCAATAAGAAAGATCAATCACAAAATGATCAAATTCAGCAAAAGTAACAAACCTTGATGGCTCCATAGAAACAGTAGCAGAAAAAGAAAGATGAGAACAGTAGCAGAAAAATGATGAAGAGAACGATGAAGAAAAAAGCAAGAAAGAAAGTTGCGAGATTTATGAAGAAGACGAAGTAAAAGAAAAGAAATGGTTTCACAAGGAATTATCCTTTAAATAGACAAAAAAAAAGAGTAACCGGATAACATTAAATGTGCCGGTAAAAAGGGAAAATTTTAGATACGTGTAAACAGTCATTCCCAAATTCACGGAATCTTGTCGACAAAAAAATTGATGGAAAACAAACGATTGCGGCATTTCAAAATACTGGTTCTCATGACATTCTCTTCTTCGCAGAGAAGACATGAGAAGAGGCAAGATGTAGGATCAAAATATCGCAACATCAATATCTCGTGAGATTAGTAAACGACAGCATTGCGAAGGCATCGCAGAAGAGTAATATAAATGACGCAATGAATGACGACAACCAGAACACGAGAAAGATGTGAAGATCTAGCGAAGTTTAGAAGTGTCGCGAGATTGTATACTTGTACACTTGCGATATTTCGCAAGTCATTCCCGAAAATAAAGGACAACTTAGCTGTCATCCATTGTGTACTACCCTATATAAAGAGTCGAATAAGCCTGTTATGGGAGAGATCTTTTTCCGAGTGTTAGACAAGTCATTAGGAGAGAGAAAGTTTGTGGTGATTGTAATTTCTTTAGCTCTTTTCTATCTTATCTTGTAAACATTCAAGGAATTAATCAATAAAATCATTGTTATTCATCTTCAAATGTCTTAGTTGTGTGGATTATTGTGAGGGGTGTAGTGTAGGATTTCCTGCAACTACAGGAACAAAGAACATTCCAAATATTGTGGACAGTTTCTTCGTGGTTCAATATAAACCTAAAAAACGTCTGCCAGGTTCTTCGTTTCGTCTTCTTATAGATCCCAAGGATATTTTTCATAGAAAATTGGTGTCTCCTCGAGCAACTATTCGATTTTGCTTACAAGGGAAACATTATGCTGGTTTACACATTGTAGGATCAGCATATCGCAACACCAACATCCTTGCGAAATCCATAAACAACACATTGCGAAGATGTCGCAGATGGAAAATAAAAATGACGCAACGGATGACGACAGCCTGAACACGAGAAAGATGTGAAAATCTAACGAGATTTAGGAGTGTTGCGAGGTTTAACATTTATATACTCGCGAGAATGTCTCAAGTCATACCCGAAAATAAAGGACAGCTTAGCTGTCATCCACTATGTAATGTCCTATATAAAGAGCCGGACAGGCTTAAGAGAAGGGAGATCTTTTTCGAGTGTTGGGGAAGTCATTAAGAGAGAGAAAGTTTAGAGCGGTTGTTAATTCTTTAGCTTATTTCCTTTTCATCTTGTAACATTTGTGAGTTTAATCAATAAAGACTATAATTGTTCATCTTAAAATGATTTGATTGTGTGAATTCTTGTGAGGGGTGTAGTGTGGGATTTCCTGCTACTACATATGGCGCTAGAAACAGGGACTGAAGATTGATATTGTGATTGGAAAGAATTTGGAATAGTAGATAAAGAATTTCATATAACTTTCAACAACTCATCAAGATTGAAAAATGGCTAGAAGAAGACATGCATCAAAACAACCAACAACTGTTAGAAGGAGTAGGAGACTTACTGGAGAAGGGAGAGACGAAATAGAGGAATCTTTAAGAATGAACACAAGAAACAATGGAGAAAATCAAGTTCAACCGCCAATTCAACGTACACCAATACAAAATAGAACTGTGGATTATGACAGAGTGAGTGTACATACTTGACGATCAGATTCCGTAGATGAGATGGGAGAAGAGCAGCAATTAGGAGGCAATGGACAAGAGGAGAGAGATCAAGAAGTAATTGGAGGAATAATTCATGGAAATGAAGAGATCACAGCATTAGAGACATTAAGACAAACAATACATGAAGAAAGGCGATTAGAAGCAGAAGAGCATGCAAATTTGACAAGGCAAAATCATGAGTTGAGGATGGAAAACATAAGATTACAAAATAGAAGGTCAAGAAGCACTACAAGGTCAAGTTCAAGATCAGTTCGAGAAGAAATAAGACGAAATCTACCTGTAGAAAATGCTAATGAAGAAACTCGAGAGGAAGTACAAAATCCAGGTGAAGAACGTCGCGAAAGAAGAGAAATAATGGAAGATCGTTATATCCAACGTGCTGAAATTCTCCAAAATGGACAAAATGATAGAAATCAGGGGAATAGACAACCTCAAGAGCAAAATAATCAAGATGGTGAAGAAAATCAGGAAGAATGAAGGAGAACATTACAAGGAAGAGATATTCAAAGGAATCAGCGAACAATTGAAGAAGAAATAGAGAGACATTATGCTGAACAAGCACGTCTAGCTTGCGAAAGAGAGGGGCTGAGAGCAGAAATGGAGGAAAAAGAGCTCCTAGAGGCAGTTCGCCAGAACAATCATGATAATCGAGAAAGAAGGCATTTACAAAATCGCAACAATGGTAATATCAATAAAGAATATGATAGAGTACAAAAGAGAGTTGAAAGGCAGCGAAGAAGATAAAATCAGAGATATAACAGTGTGCGAATTCATGAAAGAGAAGAAAAAGAAGATCGCAGGGAAAGACAAGAAGAAAATGATGAACTAGAAAATCAAGGTAGAGAGGAACGCAAAAGAAGGGAAACAGCGTTAAAAAGACCCATGGATCCAAATTCTGGTGTAAATGAGCAAATTTTAAGAGATCTGGCGGAAATGAGAGGAATGTTAAACAATATAAAAGAAGGAGGCAGGAGACAATTGGATGAAGCCATATAAGAAGCTGCGAAGACTCCATTAACACGAGAAGTACAATTGGGAGGAATACCACCCAAGTGCAATCTACCAATGCTAACTAGCATTTTCGACGGAACAACTTGTGCCGTTCAACATATCAAAGCTTATGTAGATGTATGTTACAATGGGAAAATTATGATGATGTGTTGTGCAAATATTTTGCATCAAGTTTAACAGGGGAAGCTTTAAAGTGGTTTGAAGTTTTACCCAAGAATACCATAACATCTTTCAACCATTTGCAGAGTACATTCTTAGGAACGTATATAAGTAACAATTCCTCGCGACCTGGCATTGAAGATGTATTTGGGTTAAAACAAAGGATTGGCGAAAGTTTGAAACATCTAACCATGAGATGGAAGACAATGTGCAGTGATATGGCTGTTTGAGTGGATGAGAGATATCTCATTCTATCATTCATTAATGCTATGTTCGCAACCAACCTGCTATACATTCAAATTTTCAGAATCAAGAATACTATCACGATGACTGAGTTGCGAGAATTTAAGGAGGAATACATTGCTCTTGAGGAAAAGCAAAATGAGATGGAATCATACCCAGTTGCGAATACAAGTTCAAAAACAGCGAATGCAAGCTTATTACCTAAGTTGATAAATACTGTGGCGATCACCTCGCAAGGGCAACAAGAGAGGATAACGGGTGATGGTAAGCAGAAGTTAGTAGCTATGGGGAGTCGTAATCAAGAAGAATTTGAGAGAGAAAGAAACTTCTATAACCGTGGTGGAAATAACAAAATTCAAAGACTTGATCAGCCACAAGAAACTTATGGAGGTCAGAGGCAAAATTACCACAGAGGATAGCGAAATCACAGGATAATATGGGAAGAAATTAAGATGCCACCACTGAATGCTAGTGTGGAGAAAATATGGGAAGCTATAATCTTGATGGAAACATACCCGCACCATGGAACATGGGAAGTGAACCACCTCCGAGCGATAGAAGTCCTGAATTTTGTTCTTATCACCATTTTCATGGACACTCAACAAATGATTGCATAAATATAAAAAGAATTATCCTCAGAATGATAGACCAAGGGAAACTAAATCATTTTCTAAAAAATCAATCTCAGTCTCAACCATTACCACCACCGCCAGAAATTCGCAGAGTAAATACAACAAAAGGAGGAGAAACATTTGTAATAGAAGTTGGAGCAAAGGCAAAGAATCTGTTTTGTAACTCCATCGTACATTCGTACAGGACAATTGAAGATTTTCATGATAACATTCTCAGTAGGGTTTTCGCAAGAGATGCTGATAATAGTCAAATAACGAACATTGCGAAGACATCGCCACTGAAGGAATGGCAAAAGCAGATTATCTCTTTTACTGCAGAAGAAGTACCTGAGGGCGGAGAAATGCACGACAACCCATTAGTGGTAAGATTGGAAATTAAACCAAAACCTAGCGAGGATGAAGATGATGAAGACGAGAATTCATGGGCAATCAACATAATTTTGATCGATACTGGAAGTTCCGTGAATATCCTTTTTTATCATACTTACAAAACCATGGGAGGGAAAGATGAAGATCTGATACCTTCAACTTACAAAATCTATGGTTTTAACGGTACTGCAAATAAGCCTAAAGGAGAAGTTCATATGCGAATTCCACTGAAAGGACTATCCTATGAAATTTTATTCTGCATAGTTGATGTAGAATCACCCTACAACGCATTGATTGGGCGACCTTGGTTACATGAGACTTTAGGTGTGGCATCGACTTTCCATCAATGTATCAAGTTCCCTCATCCCATTGGTATTGGTATCATAAAAGGAGATTGGGTTGAAGGAAAGAAGTGTTATGAAATTGATATAGAATCTTGCGAAGAAAGAGCTGCGAAGAAGAAGAAGAATTGGAAACACAACATCAAAGAAAAACAAAATGGTGAAAGATTGATGGTAGATGTAATAGAACAGAGAGAAGAAGAAATGCTACGAAACCAATATATGATGAAGATAAGAAGTGGCGAAGGCTTCGCAATGAATGACAAGAAAAAATGATAGAAAAATACAAAAATGCAGAAGCAGAAAGTAGCAGAAGTAAGAGACTTAAAGAATAAATGTAATTGTTGACTGCCGAGGTAGAAATTGGGAGGTGAAAGAAAAATGTATGATTGGTTTGATCTTTAAAAAAAAAAAAAATTGATTATGAAAGTTATTCTTATAAATAACAGAGATGAAACTGCGAAAGAGAGCTGATATTGCAGAAGAAGAAAATATATTTTATGAATGATAAAGATGAGATTGCGAAATTACAAAAGAGCTTATATGCAGAAGAATCAACAAAATAATCAGACAGAGGCGAACCTACTATGGCGTACACCCTAGTTCGCGAAATCAAAATTTCGCAAGAGGCAAATGTAAGACCTAAAGTGCGTCATAGAAGGGGTACCTATTGCATGGCTCGGGGAAAAGGTTACACCGCCCACGAAACCCGAGTCATGGAGAATTGGGGTCAATAAAGCCCATCCAGAGAGGTACCTTGGATTTTCAATTTAAGCTTATGACTTAGATTGGACGACCGAGGGTCTCTTCTAAGGAGTCAGCATTTGACCAAGGCGCCGAGGTACACGGTTGAGCCAAGAGTGCCTGGGGCATTTGAAGTGTCTCGGCCATTCTTGGCAAGTCTTGGCATATGCTGTACTCTGCCCGAAGAAAACTCCACTTAGGGTGCAGTCTCGTAACCATAAGCCCTATAGGCAAAAGGGATAAGAGGCTGCGAAAACAACTAGTTGTTGTTAAGACCGGATGGGAGGAGATAGCCTTGTATGGTAGAATTACGCCTCCTTGAAGGGGCAACTTGGGAGATGATAAGGGCGGCACCCTCCATTAGGGAGCTGATAAGTGTCTTAAGACGCAAATGTCATGAGGCTTTATTTTCGCAATTTAGGCTTGTCATATTTGTGCGAGAATCCTGAAGAGGCAATAATACAAAAGACAAAGATAAGACGAGATCAATGGGTCAGTACATGAAAATGTAAGGACGTCCTGCGATTTCATCGCACGACGGCAATGTCATGGGGCTTTATGTTCGCAAGAATTTTTAGGCCTGTCATATTGTCGCAAAAAAAATATCCTGCAGAGGCAACAATACTAAATAAATGATAAGGCAAGATCAATGGGTCATTACATGAAAGTGTAAAGACGTCATGCGATTTTGTTGCAATGACAAGAGGTGGCACAATAAGACCTTTAACTAGGAAGGCAAAATAAGACCACATATAAGAGGATCTTGGAAACAACCAAGAAATACTTGCTTGCGAAAATTCAATAGCAACAGTTGCGAGACTGAGGCATGTTATCATTCAAAAATAACTTGCTTAATTTTTCATTTGAAAACAAATAACAGAGGCAAGTATGGGAATGAATAGAATAAGAACATGTTATTTGTTTTCATATGATAGATTTACGCACTCATAGTATGAAAAAGATTGATAATGTATTGATTAACTGTATTGCAAAAAAGAATTGTTCTTTTAACATGTGCAGAAAGGAACAACAAAGGTAGAGCTTGTATTTGAAGATCGCAACAAAAGATTACAAAAATAGAAGATTAAAAGAATGAATGTACAGATATTACAAAAAGAGAAAGAAGAAAACAAAACTATTTCTTGTTTGATTCTTCTTCTTCATTTTCTTCATCTTCATCAGATCCTTCTACTTCTTCATCTTCATCAGATTCCTCTTCTTCGCTAGCATCGCTGTCAGAGATATCCAAAGAAGGCACATTCTTAGGGATTTCATCAAGGAGGCAAGGGTATGTAGAATGAGGAATGTTGTTGTCGTCGCAGACCATCTTAATAGTCTGATTGCGAAAAAGAGTAGCATCATTCTTGAAATTCGCAATAGTAATTTGTAGTTGCCTCTTCAATCTAGAATATTTGTCATCTCGAGAAGAAAGGTCCTTTGCGAGCTTCTCCTTCTCAGATTCAAGTTCTTCATTTCCTTTGCGAAATCTCTCTTCAGCCTCTGTGAACATATGACAATGAATCAGCAACTTAATGACAACTTCATAAAAAACAAACAGTTAAATAAAGAAGAATAATTAACAACCTTCTTTGTCAGAAATCATATCCCTAATCAAGGCCGTATGCTCAACTTGAAGACTAACATTAACACCTAAATTATTTCTGGCGACATCTAGAACCTTCGCAGCCCAAGCGAATTCATCGTCATTGTTTATGAGAAGAAGGGAGCTAATTTGATTCTCTCTTTCGCTAAGTATAGCATTTTTGCGGATGGATTCATCCCGTTCAATTTGAACCTCAAGAAGAGTCTTTTGGAATTTCGCTAATGCTTGAGCACCTAGTCTAGCGATGCGATCTTTGTCATCTATGAGATCACTGATTTTCTTCCTTAAAGTATTAACTTTCTCTTTAGAACTAAGATATAGACGTTTAAATTGGTTGGCTAAGCCTAAACTAGATCTATGATCAATTTCTAAGAGGCGAAATTTGGATTGAAGTTCGTTTAGAGGAAGAGATTTAATCTTGTTATTTGAAAAACTATTCAAAGAATCGTTGAGGTGATCAAGAAGGGAATTGTTATCCATAGGATCAGGGAATGAGTGAAGAAGAATGGCTTTATCAGAAAGGTTATAAACGTCTGCGAAAATGGTAAGTCAGATAAGGGAAGATAATGAGAGAACAAAACAAAGGAAAAGAGAAAAGTCTCATACCATAAAGTTGTTGGTTGGCGCTTTGAAGACTAGATATCTTATTCTTCTGAGTGGAAGAATCAACTTCTAGTTGCTTGGTCTTCTCGCGAAGAGTAGCAGCTTCAGCTTCCAATTCTTCATTTCTCTTGCGAAGTTGAAGATTCTTCTTTGCGAGAATACCACGCCTCTTCTCAAGATCTGAGGCAACAACGAAGGAAGCTCTCCCGGTATGTGAAAGAAAGTGAAGAAATTATCAAGATATAACTTAAAATCGAAATTATGAAGAAATAGAGGAACAAAGACATACCAAGACACCGAGCGAATTTAGAAAGATGGGAGTCACTGATCTGGATACCCCATGAAGAGAATCACCACCCTCTAGTAAAGGAGCATCACAGATACTCGCGAGAGCTTTGCACGTACTAGAGAGACGATCATCTCCAATCCCTTGCATGGAGTCAGAGAAGATGCTGGACAGTTGTGCCATAGAAGATTCAGTTGTAGAATTCTCCTTTGCGAGAGAAGTATCAACATCATCGTTATCTTCATCATCAGAGCTATCGCTGGATTGAGGATTTGAAGGAGAAGGGGAATGAATCTTTCGTTTCTTTGAAGGTGGAGCAGCGGACTTCCCCTTGCGAAGAATACCCTTACTCTTGCTTTTGGTCTTCGTAACCTCAGGACTTTCTTCTTCTTCAACAACTTCAACACCAAACTTCACACACGAATGAATATAAGAAACAGAGGCAACAATATTGTTAAAAATAATAAAAAAAGTATTTCTTACTTCATCCGTGATCGAACAGAGCGCCGCTAGAGTACTTGGCTTAGCATTCCTTTTGTAGCTTTTTCTTAGCTTGATAATCTGAAAATTTCGCAAGATTAATAGATATAAAAAGGAATAAAGATCATAAGATGAGTGAAATTTAAGAAGTGTACCTCTTTCGATTTCTCGGGCCAGGTAAATACCCAAGGTTGATAATTGGCGAGATTCGTAGGGAGCACATTTGAACCTGAAATGTAAGGTCCTTTCAAAGCTAGTGCAAAGACGCACCACCTATCGTCCTTAGAGTGGCGAGGAATATTGTTTTTACCAGAATGCCAATCGATGTCTTGCATAAGCATTTTATCTCTGGCAACATTTTCTTTCCTCTTAAAACGAGCACCCCAGCGAGTTCTATCATTCTTCATGTTTATTACCTCATAGTTTTCGAAGAAGCTCTCTACTGTATATTTTTCAGCGCATATCTCTAAGTCCACAAATTCAGGATCCATGACTTCTTTTGGGTAAAGAGACCCCCTACCAGCACCCCGGTTGGCGAATTCAAGCATTAAGCGGATACAATCCCCGCTTAATTGGTAGATGGCTCGCGAGAATTTCGCATGAGCAAGAATTTCATAAAACAAGGGAAGATCAGGGTCATAGAGAGGAATGGGAAGGCCAGCGAGAATCTGACCTAGCAAAATTATGATTTTATGATCATCACAATGATGATCAGCAAACAGTTTGGCAGAAAGAGTGGATTTAGATTCTTGATTGGGAATAGTGGATAATATGAAACCTTTCTCTTCAAAATCTTTCTGAACTTTTTCCAGAAGACTTTCATATCTGCGACCAACTGGAGGCATATTCAGAGTATGGGAATGAAGAGAAGATTGAAGATCAAAAGAAGTAAAAATAAGAAGATTTACAGTAGCAGAAGCGGAAGTTACGGAGAGATGAAGAAGAAAAATTGCAGAGAAAACAAGAAGGAGAGTAAAAAAGAAGAAGAGAGGAGTAAGAAAGATATATATATAGAGAAGGATTCTTGAAAAGGCAAACACATTTAATGCGAAGAGTAGACATGAACGGTTGAGAAGTGGCGGTTGAAAAAGACGTGTCAAGAAATGGATGGAAGAAGAGATACGTGTAATAAATTATGCGTAAAAGTACAGAATCATGTCAAAACAGAAAAAGTATGAAAAATGAACAGCTGCGGCATTTTGAAAGTATTAGTTCTCATGACATTCTCTCCTTCGCAGAGAAGACATGAGAAGAGGCAATATGTAGGATCAGAATATCGCAACACCAACATCCTTGCAAAATCCATAAACAACACATTGCGAAGATGTCGTAGATGGAAAATAAAAATGACGCAATGGATGACGACAGCCTGAACACGAGAAAGATGTGAAAATCTAGCGAGATTTAGGAGTGTTGCGAGGTTTAACATTTATATACTCACGAGAATGTCGCAAGTCATACCCGAAAATAAAGGACAACTTAGCTGTTATCCACTATGTAACGTCTTATATAAAGAGCCGGACAGGCTTAAGAGAAGGGAGATCTTTTTCGAGTGTTGGGCAAGTCATTAAGAGAGAGAAAGTTTAGAGCGGTTGTTAATTCTTTAGCTTATTTCCTTTTCATCTTGTAACATTTGTGAGTTTAATCAATAAAGACTATAATTGTTCATCTTAAAATGATTTGATTGTGTGAATTCTTGTGAGGGGTGTAGTGTGGGATTTCCTGCTACTACACACATAGACTTCAAGCTTTCTCGAAAGCCTTTAGGAGACTTCTCTGGGTGGGCAAGACATATGTTGGGATATAACCATGTGAGAAACATGTTGGATCGTGCACAAGTGACACGAGCTATTCAGGCAGCTCGAGATTTGTCAATTTACCATGATATGAAAGGTATAGTGACCTTGCTTGCTCGCTGGTGCATTTCTACTCATACTTTCATATGTAGTTGGGGAGAATTTACCATTACTTTAGAGGATGTGGTTGCTTTATTGCATCTTCCAGTCACAGGTAATTTTCCTGTAGCACTTTCAGCAAATGAGAATGTCACATCTAATACCTTGACAGCTACAATGCATGAGATTAACAAATCATCCAGCAAATCTTGTTATATTCAATGGTTGAATCACTAGTGGCCGAGAGATATAACTCCTGAAAGACCCATGGATGGTGTATTAAACATTGCTGCTTTCTTGTGCCTGTGGTTATCAAGAGATGTATTTGAAGATAGTGGAAACTTGTTGAAGCCATTCGTAATTCCTTTCGCCATTAAGATAGCTCAAGGTGAGAAACTTCCCATTGGTAGTCTGTTCCTGGGTTTACTATTTTCCAATTTAGATTCCTTGGTCGTGGATTCCAGTGTTTCCAATGGTTTTTTAAAAGTTGAAACATATGTTAACACAATGTTTCTCCAAGCCTTATTGTGGGAGCGCTTCAGGAATTATGCACTGATTCCTCGTAGCATCTTGCAAGGACAGAATGCTGATGCCCGTTATGTTCTTTATGAGAAGGATAATGCTAGGATTATGCGATGGTCCACTAAGAAGCCTCGATGTAAGACAAGCCTCACTAGTGTTTTAGACAATGAGTCTGAGTTTAATTTTCGTCCTTGGGTGTCGATTCCTCCCTTTATCTCACAGTTGATCACTTTCAATGACGATGAAGAGAACGTAATTTTGGAATCTGGTGCAAACTTAAGTGACGGTGAGAGATCATTCATACTGAGTTGTACTCCTGGTTATTTAGTATCAATAATACATGGAAAATTTCGGGTGAAAAAGTATAACATCAATAGAGCAACTCGACAAATAGGTCTTGACCAATGCGTTCCAGACGTTCGGAAAGAAAAACCGTCGGTTGATCAACTTAAGGCTTCTTTAGATTGTACACACTTGGCTGGTCGTGAATATCTATTCCCTTGTTCTGACCGAGTCGCATATGAAACTCCAGGTTACATGACCTTCTGGCATCGGCAACTTAATCGTTTATATGATTTTACAATGGTTGTTCAAACCCCAATACAAGAACCTCCTTCTGCTAAGATGGTTGCTGAGCGACCGAGGTTGAAGTATCCTTCTACTGGTGATAAACGAAAAGTACTCCCAGGATGTTCACAAGTAAGTATTCTTCTTACGAATTTTATAGAGATATGATAATCACCTCTTAATTACTTCGTTAATTTTACCACAGGATGGTCGTGCAGTGAGACCACGGATTGATATAGACTTCACGGAAATTGAAGAAATTCCTAGAGGTGGAGATCCCAAAAGTAAAAATTACAGAATGTTATCGAATAGTGTGCAGTCTCCAGCCGCTTCTTTGGTGAGTTATTAGCATTTCCATTATCATCACGATTTTCTTGTCCGTGTAATTAGGATCCCAAAAGAAATATTGTTAATTTATTTCATAATTTTGCTCCATTGGTCATTGACGGTCTTCATTTTGCTTCTATACGAACAATCCAGGAATCCAGCACCGATGAAGAGGGTGATGTAAGTATCCCCTTTCGTGCAAGCGATTATGGAATTTCCTTGAATGAAATAATGACAATTGTTGTTGATGCATCCAGGAGGAAATTGTCATGGAAAACCAACATGGCCAGGCTGTTCATTCGTCTTCAAATAGCGGTGAGAAAGAAAACCTTCAAGAATTGGGACCGAATGGAGGTAATGGTGCTCCCATTGTTGATGCTGGCCATATTAATCATTCGAATGACTTGAAAACCCCTCAAGTAAGTATCCATCTCATATTCTATTCATAGAAGTATAATATTGCTGATTTGTGAATGAATGACTGAGAATCCACACGAATGAATGAAAATTTTTCGTGAAATACGTCACATAAAAATTCAGAACTCAGTCTTTTAGCAGAAACGCCATAAAATCTTCATCCGATGTCGGATTTTCATGATCTACCCATGTATTCTCATTCCCATGAAACTTCCAAGCTTTTTAAAAGAAGCGTTTTGAGTTTTGAGCACATTTAGGGGCCGAAATCGGCGAAACAGTAAACTTCCAGGAGACCTTCAGAAATTTTTCAGCTGTCATGTAGTCCAATATTTTGGCCACAACTCTTTGCTCGATTATCCGTTTGCTATAAATTTTGATATGTTGTAAAGGATATCCATACGAAGAGAATGGTATATGACTCAACCTTATATTCCTTCCCAATTGCTCCCATGCATGTTAAATTGTCTTATACAGAAAGTGTAAAATCTTTTCGGCCGTACGTGCCATTGGCACATGAGCTTGTTGAAAAACGTGTTTTATGACTTCCACACTATTAGCTCATGTATTGGATGTATAGTAAAGAACTTAAATAGTGTTAGTTCACTTACATACTGGATTTTATGATTGCCTTTGTTTCCATGCTTGAATTGCTCTAATCTCATGTAATCTTCGTATTAGGTACCAAAAGCCGAAGTTGAGAATAATGGAGCCGATGATGATTCAAACCATATCAGGGAAAAATACCACACTCTCGTAAAATGCAACTTTGCAAGCTCTACAAAAGCTTTCAAAAGATACAAGTCGAAGATTATCCGTTTTTTCGCCCATAAACAATTGGCGAATTGATCTATCTATCCAGGGTGAATCGAGTTGATGATGTTACAATCTCTGCACCTCAATGCCATGAGAATGTCGCTACTGAAGTTGTCGAGGAGAATGAAGCTCAAATCATCATCACTTCAGAGATAAAAGAAACCGGACACAGAATGAAAGAAACTGCTCCATCGATAGAAGAAACTGCTCCCACAATTGCTGAAGTTACTCCAATAATTGAGAACCGCATAATAGTGCATGAATAACCTAACACAGGGATTATTTGTGATCCTCCATTCGGCGAGTCACTCCCATATCACACATCAGTTGGTGGATTTATCATTCTCATAGGGTATGCTGATATGTATGAGAAATTGTGGAAAATGTATGGTCACATTGTTGTCACCAAGGATCCAAAACGCAGTTACTTCTTGACAATGCAAGTAGGAACTATCTTGCGTGTCATAGATGATATACGAACCCGGGCGAGAAGTACTGTTACTCAAGATGTACTCTTTGATTGGGACTACAATTTGAAGAAATCTGAAGAACTTGGTTTTAACTTGAAGTGGCTTCGTCAGAGGATCAACATCATCAGGGTTGCAGTATAGAACAATATACCCTTCACCAGTGATGCTGTGGTGGAGAAAATGGCTAAGATTGCAGAATTGACTGAAAAGCTGGAGTTGGAGAAAGTGGCGTGCAAGTCTTGCAGAATGCAGAGAAGCAGAAATCTTACTTTGCCGGCTTCCTTTAGTTTTTCTTTCCATAATCTCTTGAACCTTGAATTTCTGAGAGATGTGAGTTTTTATTTTGGTTTTGACTTTTTGATTGGTTTTGAATAAGTGAGTGATTGAGGATTTTCTTTTTTGGAATTCATAGAGATTTTCTAAAAATAAAAGAACTTTGATAAATTGTTGAATTCAAATAGTGGATGCGAGAATTGCAAACTCTTGGAGGAATTGAAAATACATGTGAAAGAAAATCCTAAAATGAAAACGTTAGGCGTCTCGAGAGTTCATGCCTTGACCATAAAACACCTTGGAACGCTGGATGTTTCATGCGTCAAAAGCCTTTATCCAATTCTCGTGAATTACTGGCACACTTGTCTTGCCTTTCATGTCAACCAATTTGTAATATCCTCCAACTGCTGACTTAGCAATCATAAAAGGCCCTTCCCAGTTAGAGCTCCTTATGGAATGAAGATTACGCTTGAGAACTAAATCCCCTTCATGAAATTTGTTAGGCTTGGTTGCTCGTGCCCTGAATATCTTCTGCTGGTTCGGAATTCCTCGTATAGTGGGATTCCATGTTGGTAGAGCTTTCCAATCCTGCGGCACATGTGGACACTCACGCAAGGGAGAGTACCTAGGATATTGATTATCATGCTCGGTTATTATTTTAGCAATGACCGTGTTAGTAAGACGCCGGCTTCGGAGAGGCTCTGCGTCCAACCACTTGGTGAAATATTGCTGAGGCGAGACTAACCACTCATAACATTTGGTGATAGCTAAGTTGTGAGTAAGATCAAGTCCCCGGACCAGAGTAGCATATTTGAAAGTTGATAATATAGATGCATGAGGGGGAATGAGACTTTCCTGAGTATGGAACCTTTTGAAAAATTCGTGCGCGCTCTCTTCAGGTCTTTGTGTAAGTTCCATTAATGCTTTAACTTTTCCCAGATGCCCGAATGATGGATCGTCTTCTATTTCTTCCGAATCAGAGATTTCTTCAACGGAGAAATGTGTAACTAAAGGTGTTGGAGTTACCTTTTCAGTGTGAATCCATGTTCATCCAAGGACCATATCATATCCTGGGTCCTCCCTAATTATGTGAAATTTAGTTTCTTCCTAGGTTGAACCAGTTTTCATCTTGAGAATGATGTAACCATAAGCATCCCTAGAGACTCCTTCATTGTCTCTGACTGAGACATGAGCATGAGTGGCTTCTTGTCGAGTGATGCATGTAGCTCTAAGAGTTTTCAAAGGGATGATATTGATAGCAGTGCCAACATCGATTAATGCTTGCTTGAATTCATTTCCTTTGAGGTGGACCGTGGTGAGAAGTCCCCAGTCATACATCTCTTTGCCAGTAGCTGGAGGTTCAGGGAGCACTTCTGAGATAGATAGACGGGCTTCCCAGACACTATATGGTTCAAAGCCGTGAACATGTCCCCTGTTTGAGCTTTTGACAGGTAAAGCAATTCGCAGACATGATCGATCAATGATTGAACTACTTCTTTGACTGGCTGTTCAGAGAGCGTAAAGGTTCTGACTGGGAGAGGATTCTTGTGTACTCCTTTAGTCCCCAGTTCTCCTGAGTCAGCCTTTTCTTTGAATATGCGTTTCAGGGTTCTGCAATCGCTTGTTGGATGACTGACATACCTATGAAAGCGGCAGTAGCGCGGACTCTCCATTTCTTCTTCTGTTGGCTCTCTTATGACAAGAGGTAGTTTGATTGCACCGTCTTGAATCCATGCTTCTAATAATTCTATCACCTCTTCAATGGGAAATGGAAAGTCTGGTTCTTCCTGGTCGTTCTGACGCTAAGTCGGTGCTTGTGTATTTCTAGCCTGATTGTCCTTCTTTGGTGCTTTTGTAGGATGGGACATTGGAGAAGCATTCTTATGCTGCTGCGCCTCAGCTTTTCTTTTGCTTCCTTCAACAACATTCATGGAAGGTTGAACATTGTATTGTTTATTGATTAGGCGCTTGGTGCTACTTCGAGTGTCTCGCGGCTCCTCGGCTTTGACGATTTTTGTTCTTTATAGTAAGGTTGGAGCAGTAGTTGTCGATCGCTTGGCCTCTTCATGAAGTTCTAAAAAGGTTTAGAACCGGAGATTTTCCAGCAAAGCTTTGTATACCGGGATCCTCCCGTTGATGCACAAGTCCACCAATTGTTGCTCGGTGACATTAGGGTCGTGGAAATCCAAAGCTTGAATTCTGAACCTCTTCACATAATTGTTCGGATGTTCAGTGTTCTTCTGAGCCATTCTTCCTAAGTCAGAAAGAGTAATCTGCTCTGAGACGAAGAAGTATTTCCTGTAGAAGGCATTAACCATTTCTCCCCAACTAGCGATGCTCCCATGTGCAATGTTTTTGTACCAGGTGTATGCTCGGCCTGTCAGAGATTTCGGAAACTCCTTTAGACGGACAACATGGTTGTGATCGTGCTCACCTAGCGCCTCCAAGAATCGAGAGACATGCTCTCGAGCATTTCCTGTTCCATTGTATAGTGTGAACGTTGGAGAAGTATAGCCTTTCGGGAGAGGAATCCTCCATGAAGCGTTCCAGATCTTCACGAGTGATGAAACTGGTGTCTTCCTTTTCTCGAGGATTTTCGTTCCCGATCTTCACGAGTTCATTATCATCTACCACATGGATTGGTGAAACTTCAGGGCCTGTTTCTTTGGCTTTTCCTTTTTCCTTCTCTGACTGGTGATAGACGCATTTATGTGTCTATTTTCATCTCAATTTTCTATATTGTTAGTACCCGTTTTTGTTCTTATTATGGTGTTTTATGTGTTTATAGGTATTTTTGGGCAATAAACGTTTTTGGAGAAACCGGCTCGAAAAGTTGCACCCGGAGGACACCTACTATTCGGATATCCAATTTTGGATAAGGGGTACCCAAATTACTAAGGGGCACCCCCTATACAGCTGTTATTTACACTCCAGCCAAGGATAGGGGGCGACCAGCTTCTTCCCCAAAATTCAAATCTTTTTCTGGCGGGAAAAATGGCAGCAGCGAAGCAGAATATGTGTTGGATTTCTCGGAGAGTTTTGACGAGATTCAATGGCTTATTTTTGGTGGGCTGGACTTCCTATAGTATAACAGAGTTGGTACGATTGATTGGACCCAACCAGTTGGGCTAGATAATCCGGGAGAACGAAACAAAGAGGTGAAGTATCGATGAGATTTGCTAGAGATGATATGGTCCGTATATCCGGTAACTCCTTATTGGATTTGGTTTGGAATGGGTCTGTTTAGATGGAAAAGGGAAGGTAACTTGGTTAGATTTGATAAACTAGCGATAGATTCTCGGTTTGGTTAAAACAGGGAATGAAGAGTATCACGGGATTTGGTTGAATATTTGGAAATTATAGGATGGAGATAAGGGAAGATTGGTTGCTGTCGATTCTATACTATCATTGAGAATGTGTGGGACGTTAGATTTGACTTGGATGAAGAGTAAACAAGATCAAAAGAGGAAATCCCTTACCGTGGCATCAAAGAAAAGAGGAGGATTTACTCGAGATATTCTAGGACCTGTGGGCTATATAAGGGTTGGTTCGAGTCACAGGATGGGTTACGTACACTTTAGGGAGATTTTAGAAGCTTGCATAGAAACACAGTCGAGTTGCAGAGAACACAGGCGAGAGGAGGAAGAAGAACAGAGAACAACACTTAAGGAAAGTCGCGGAACCCGTGGCCTTTTCTTTCAAACTCAATACCATTTGTCACAATTTCTGTAACAATTAATTCTAGTTCGCAACAGTTCTGTGTTAGGGTTCTTTGTAACAGTGGTTCTGTAACAATCATATCTGTTACAAACACGTTGTTTTATACCTTTTCTTCTTTTTAATCAACTTTTGAGTAACAAACATGTATTTTGAGCAAGTGGTTAATATGAGGAGCTAAACCCATTGCTGAGGCGATAGAGGAAGCTATTTTTCCAACAAAAAGTGGTATATTCTATTTAATTTTTTTATTTGCAATTATTATATGATTATTTGGCTTGATCGAAAATTGTTTGAATGATTTTTGTTAAGCAATTGTTATTTATTTTGATAGAGCATACTTGGACCTAGGTTTTTGATGTTCTATGCTTCGGATTTACACTTGTTATTTTGAGAATCTACTTGTTGCAATAGTTAGAATCAAATTGAACGAGAAAATTGCATGAATATAAATATTGGGATTCAATCACTTTGAACTTGGAAAATAGTGGAATCTTAGCCTCAGTGTTCTTTTAATATTGATATCATCTTTGTCTGAGTTTGCTATAATTATTAGTGAGTTTTCTATTTTAGTTTTATTTAAGTTTAAAAAAATCCTTCACAAGTTCGAGAAACGAAACTCTTTTTGCCACTATTCACAACCACATCAATTTTTGGCGCCGCTGCCGGAGACTTGTTTTTAGGGTTTTAGATTTATTTTTCTTTTTAGGTTTAGGGTTTAGATTTTTATTTTTATTTTTATTTTCTTTTATTTTACTTTGGGTATTTTTGCTTTTGTGCAGATTTTGCATGGAACGAGGTGAAAAGTTGGACTTGCCATAAAAAGTGCAGAAAATCCAAGACGCTTTTTATTTTTGGTGATATTTATTTTGGTAGTTTTTATTTATTTTTGGACTTGTAATTATTTTTGCTGCTTGCTTGTTTATCTTTATTTATTATAAAAAAAAAACACAACTGCACACACCAATTGCATCCCTCGTCAGATCACCGAGTTTAGGAAAACTCGTGGATTAGTAAGCTAAACCCGTGCCTTGGGCCTTATGGGAATTACCAGCTGAAAGTCCACAAACCTCAGCCTCGTACCTTTGGGTATATTTTGCTGTGGTAACCCAAGCTTACCTAAATTAGTGAGCCCAGCATTTGCATGCGCACATATTTTTGCTGAATTCTTGTGTATGCCTGGACGAAAAAGAGATGCATTTGGTCGGTTTGTTAAAGAAAAACCTAGTGGTTCTATATTGGGAAACAAGGATCTTGATTACCTTAATTTAGAAACCTCTGTTCTCGGACAACCTAGTTTTGAACATCCGTCTTTTGGTAAGAAACCTAGGACTCCTATAGTGCCAAAAATGGCAACTTTGAAAGCTTTGTTGAACCCGACTAGGACTACTCGTCCCTTATGCATCAGGTTAGCTGAAACGGAAGCAAATTATGAACTTAAACCTGGGACCTTACAGCTGCTCCCAATCTCTTAGGGAAAGAAATGAAAACCCCTATTTCCATGTTAGGGACTTTGAGGGAATTTGTAGTACCCTAAAGATTAGAAACCTTGATGATGATGCTTTGAAACTGAGGTTATTCCCCTTTTCCTTGAAAGATAAAGCTAAATTGTGGCTATATAGTTTGGCTTCTGGTTCAATTGAAACATATGAACAACTTACATCTGCCTTTTGGAACAAGTTTTTCCCTAGGCACAAAACATCATCTATTAGGACGCAAGTCTGCACATTTTCTCAACAGGAGGGAGAATCTTTTTATAGGTATTTGGAAAGGTTCAATGATCTATTAGCCCAATGTCCTCATCATGGTCTAGAAAAGTTTAGGTTAGTTCAGATCCTTTATGAGGGTTTAGATTATTCCACTACGACCACAATAGAATCTATGTGTACAAGTGGGTTTGAAAACCAAACAGTTGATGAGGAGATGACATATTTGCATGAAATCGCCGAAAAGACCCAACAATGGGAAAATAATAGGGACCCTAGAAAACAATTCTTCTAGGCAGAGGAAACGTTAATAGGGTAGAAGGAGGCTTTGAATCAGATGTCAAAATTGCTGCAATAACAAAATGGTTAGAAGCTTTAGAAGTGGGTCACACTAGTGGTAGATTGGAGCCTTTTTGGGAAGGACAAAATAATGAAGAGCAAGCCAATGCTCTCTATAATAACACTAGATTTGATATCCGTCAAAAGATTGACCCATATTCAGAAACCTATAATCTTGGTTGGAGAAACCATTCGAACTTTTCGTGGTCTAAGGGCCAAAGTCAAGGTCAGTTTAGTAATTCTAATGCTCCCCCAGGTTTTGGTTACACTAAGAATTCTTCAGGCCCAGAAAATAAAACGACTAGCTTAGAGGAATCTATTAAGATGTTAGCAAAAACTCGGGATATGTTAGCACAGAACCAAATTAGTTTTCAACAGAAACCAAGCGAAAACTTTCAAACTAATGCTCGAGCCTTGCTAAGTTAGAACTTCAAGTGGGCCAAATAGCTAAGACCTTAAGTGAAAGAGATAACGGAAGGTTCCCTAGTCAGACTAATCCCAATCCTAGAGGAGTTCATGAAGTAGGTACAAAACCATCAAATCAATTAAATGCTATTAGAACCCTTAGGAGTAGTAGAGTAGTAGACAATTAGGTAACCATGCCCGATAGTGAACATACTGTAGTTCACCCCTCAGGATCACCACTAGCTGAGAGGACTGATAAAATTTCTGAAGATGCCAATTCGGTTCCTGAGAGGTCTGATTCTGTTCCTAGAGCCCCGTTTCCCTAACTATTAGTACCAACAAACAAGGAATCGAACTTTAATGACATATTGGAGGTTTTTAAGCAAGTTACCATAAACCTTCCTTTATTAGATGCAATTAGGCAAATTCCTGCTTATGCCAAGTTCCTTAAGGATATGTGTACGCGAAAGCGAAAACTTAGCGTCCATAAGAAAGCCTTTTTAGCTAGTCACGTAAGTTCCATCATTCGAACACCACAACTCCAAAGTACAAAGACCCAGGTTCCCCTACCATTGCTTGTACAATAGGTAAACACCGGGTAGAAAAAACTTTACTTGACTTAGGAGCCAGTGTGAACTTACTTCCGTACCATGTGTACTTACAGCTAGGACTTGGTGAAATGAAACCTACTCAGATGACATTGAAGTTAGCTGATAGGTCTGTTAAAATTCCTCGAGGTGTTATCGAGGATGTTCTCATTGAGGTCGACAAGTTTATTTATCCAGTTGACTTTGTTGTGCTAGATACCCAACCTGTCCCCGACCCAGAGAACCAGATACCTGTGATATTAGGTCGCCCATTTTTAGCTACGTCTAATGCGATTATTAACTGTCGAAATGGTGTGATGAATTTATCTTTTGGTAATATGACTATGGAGATGAACATTTTTAATGTTAGTAAGCTACCTTATGAGCTAGATGACACATGTGTTGAAGAGGTGAACATGATAGAAGCCTTAGTTCAGGAGTCATTACCAAACATTTTGTCTGAAAACCCATTACAAAGTTGTCTATCCCATTTTGGTTTAGATTTTGATGACGATAGCACTATTGAACAAGTGAATGCTCTATTAGATTCTACCCATGTGTTATACACTAATAGATGGAAAGCTAGGTTCGAACCATTACCAGTTTTTGAGACTACCTTAATTCCTTCTTTAGAAGAGCCTCCTAAGTTGGACCTTAAACCACTACCCGACACTCTAAAGTATGTGTTTTTAGGCCCATCTGAGACTTTACCTATGATTGTAGCTTCCGATTTGGATAGTGATCAGGAAAGTAGGCTAGTAAAAGTACTTCAAGACAATAAGGAAGCTTTAGGGTGGACTATAACAGACATTAAGGGTATAAGTCCTATTGTGTGTATGCATCATATTCATTTAAAAGAAGACTCCAAACCTTCTAGGGAGATGAAACGTTGACTGAACCCTAACATTAAAGAGGTAGTTTGAAAAGAGGTGCTTAAGTTGTTAGATGCGGGTATTATCTACCCAATTTTAGACAGTAAGTGGGTCAGCCCCGTTCAGGTTGTCCTCAAGAAATCAGGTATCACTGTAGTCCAGAATGATAATAATGAGTTAATCCCAACCCGAGTGAGCACGGGATGGCGTGTTTGTATTGACTATAGGAAATTGAACAAGGTCACAAGGAAGGATCACTTTCCCCTTCCTTTTATACATAGTCATTATTGCTTCTTAGATGGCTACTCCGGATATAATCAGATCGTTATTGCCCCAGAAGACCAAGAAAAAACCACTTTTACCCGCCCCTTTGGTACCTTTGCGTATAAACGCATGCCTTTCAGTTTATGTAATGCCCCTGCGACTTTTCAGCGTTGTATGATGAGCATATTTTCTGATATGGTAGAACGGTTTTTAGAGGTCTTTATGGATGATTTTTCAGTGTTTGGTTCATCGTTCGATGAGTGCTTGCATTATTTGACATTAGTGTTGACTAGGTGTAAGGAAAAGAATTTAGTGCTTAATTGGGAAAAATGCCATTTCATGGTTAAATCAGGAATTGTACTAGGGCACATCGTTTCTTCAAAGGGTATAGAGGTATAAAAAGCCAAAGTTGACCTTATTAAGACTTTACAGGTCCCAAAAACCGTAAAAGATATTAGGTCATTCCTAGGGAATGCAGGTTTTTACCGTCGATTCATTAAGGATTTTAGCTTGATTTCTAGACCTCTTTGCAATTTGCTTGCAAAAGATGTTAAGTTTGTCTTTGATGATGCTTGTTTAGAGGCTTTTGAGAAGCTTAAGAATTTACTCACTATCGCCCGATAGTCCAGGCACCTAATTGGAACCTACCCTTTGAAATTATGTGTGATGCTTTAGATTTTGCTATAGGTGTTGTGCTAGGTCAGCGAGAAAACAAATTACTTCATGTGATTTACTATGCTAGCAAAACTCTGAATGATGCCCAAATGAACTATACAACTACCGAGAAGGAACTGTTAGCCATCGTGTTTGCCTTGGATAAGTTTAGATCCTACCTATTAGGTTCTAAGATCGTAATCTACACTGATCATGCTGCTTTGAAATACCTTTTGTCTAAGAAGTATACAAAACCTTGATTGATTAGATGGATCCTTTTGTTACAAGAATTTTATCCAGATATTAGAGACAAAAAGGGTGCAGAAAATGTAGTAGCAGACCACTTGTCTAGGCTAGTTGTTAGTTCCCCTAATGATTCCCTTCCGATAAGGGATAGCTTTCCTGATGAACAATTGTTTTCTGTTTCCCAATCACCTTGGTATGCGAATATAATGAATTATCTTGTTACTGGTCGAATGCCTCAACATTAGGGTAAGCAAGATCGTTTGAGGTTTTTAGCCGAGGTTAAGCATTTCTTTTGGGACGATCCTTATTTGTTTAAATATTGTCCAGACCAGATTATTAGGAGATGTGTACCTGAGAGTGACCAGTCCAGTATTATCTCCTTTTGTCATGAACATGCATGTAGGGGTCATTTTAGTGCTAAGAAGACTGCTGCTAAGATATTGCAATATGGTTTTTACTGGCCTTTATTGTTTAAAGACTCCCATAGTCATTGTGTTTGTTGTGAGCGTTGCCATAGGTTAGGAACCATTTCCCATAGAAATATGATGCCTTTGAACCCCATTTTAGTGATTGAGGTCTTTGATGTGTGGGGCATTGATTTTATGGGTCCATTTCCTAATTCTTTTGGTTATCTTTACATAATTGTCGCTGTAGACTGTGTGTCTAAGTGGGTTGAGGCGATTTCGTGTAAAACAAATGACCACGGGTCATAGTCTAGTTTTTGAAAGAGAACATACTTACACGTTTTGGTATGCCGCGAGCTTTAATTAGTGATGGAGGTTCACACTTTTGTAATAGACTGTTTGCTCTTTTAATGAAACGATGTGGTATTACCCACAAAGTAGCTACCCCATATCACCCACAAACTAGTGGTCAGGTAGAGGTCTCCAATAGGGAAATTAAGCGTATTTTAGAGAAAACAGTTAATCCCAATAGGAAAGACTGGTTGTCGAGGCTTACTGATGCCTTATGGGCTTATCGTACTGCGTTTAAGACACCCATTGGAATGTCACCTTATCGTCTAGTATTTGGCAAGGCATGTCACCTTCCTATCGAGTTAGAGCATAGAGCCTATTGGGCTATTAAGCAGCTAAACTTTTCACTTGACAAGGCAGGAGCTCACAAAAAGCTCCAGCTCAATGAGTTGGACGAGATTCGTAGAGATGCATACGATAGTGCTAAGGAGTATAAGAACAAAATGAAACTTGTGCATGATAAGAATATTTTACGAAAGTCATTTTCTCCAGGCCAAAAAGTTCTTATGTATGACACTCGTCTGCATCTATTCCCCGGGAAGTTACGCTCTCGGTGGACCGGTCCTTTTGTGGTCCGTACTTTTTTTCCTCACGGCGCTATTGAGATTGAGACACCAGATGGTAGTAGTTCTTCAAAGGTTAACGGTCAGCGATTGAAGCCCTTTTTAGAGCCTTTTCCTACAGGTGATGTTGAGGAGGTCCCTCTGGAGGACCTTGTTTACCTTGATTGACCATCGAGGCGGTTTGTATGTTGTATATTATTTTTGTAGGTTTTTTGTTACACTTCACCCAGGTAATATCTTTCCGACTTATCTCTTTAGTATTTCCTCATGTTACTTATATTTTTGGTACTGTTCTTGAATTAGAAACATTGAGGACAATGTTAGATTTAAGTTTGGGGGTGGGGTAGAAACTTTTGTTACCTTTTTGTTACAATAAATAAACTCCAGTGCCTAGAAATTTATGCTTATTAAGGGTGGCACTAACCAATCTAAGTGGATGGAAGCATCTTGGTTGTAGGAGTTGAGGAACCAATCTGATTAGATGAAAACATCTAAAGAGTCTATTCATAAAAGCACAGAGCTCAGGTGTTAGAAAAAAAACATGGTAGTTTCGCCATATCTCGTTGAATCCTTTTCACTTCTGTTTTTATTTTGTTTTCTTTTTTATGTTTCTCTAAGTGATTAGGTGGGGCTCACGAATCAAGTTGTTACCACTGCTAGGGTGAAATAGAGTGATTGAGATACCAAAAAAAAAAGTGAAAAAGAAAAAACAAAATTTTTTTATTATATTATGAATGAATGAAAAAAAAAAGAGAGAGAGAAATTGAGACCAGACCATCAGACCAAACAGAATAAATTGTTCAATAAAATCGACCACTGGTTCCCTTGTATATGCCAGCTGTGTTGACCTAGAGTTAGGATTATCGACCACTGGTTCCCTTGTATATGCCAGTTGTGTTGAAATTAGTCCAGACCAGTATCTCAGTCCATTAGGATAGGTTTATTTTGGCAGTGGCCTTCAGACAGATATGGGAAACACCGTTCACCTTAGTCAACATCAAAACCATCTACGTTTTTCTCTACATCCATCTTCTTAATCTATCCATGTGATTGGTTGACTCCGGTTATGATGTCCATAAACTTTCTGAGTAGAGC
Organism: Papaver armeniacum; assembly: GCA_023531295.1. Lineage (NCBI taxonomy): Eukaryota > Viridiplantae > Streptophyta > Magnoliopsida > Ranunculales > Papaveraceae > Papaver > Papaver armeniacum. Next base: position 112,722 of record JAJJWW010017908.1, on the reverse strand, counting down.
TCTATCACTTATATATGAATTTTAGTATGCTTGAGTGTAAACTCGTGTACATCAATTGGAATTTCGCATCAGGGTACTTCCTCATGTAGTCAATAAGTATGCCAACCAAGGAGATTTTTTAGTGCCTTCCAAGGTTCTGCGTAGATAACTAGGGTCTTAAGTAAAAGGTTTTGTGGGTATATCTCTTGTAAGCCCTCCCGAGACTATAACTTGGCCACTAGGGCCACCTAGGGGTTTAAAGGCTTGTTGCATACGCTAAATGCAACCGACGATGCCTGCGACAATGAGTTAGGATTTTATTTTGTAGATTTGATTTGCTCGGGACTAGCAAATAATAAGTTTGGGGGTATTTGATAGACGCATTTATGTGTCTATTTTCATCTCGATTTTCTATATTGTTAGTACCCGTTTTTGTTCTTATTATGGTGTTTTATGTGTTTGTAGGTATTTTTGGGCAATAAACGTTTTTGGAGAAATCGACTCGAAAAGTTGCACTCGGAGGACACTTACTATTCAGACTCTCATTTTGGATAAGGGGTACCCAAATTACTAAGGGGCACCCCCTATACAACTGTTATTTACACTCCAGCCGAGGATAGGGGCGACCAGCTTCTTCCCCAAAATTAAAATCTTTTTCTTGGGAAAAATGGCAGCAGCGAAGCAGATTTTGTGTTGGATTTCTCGGCAAGTTTTGACAAGATTCAATAGCTTATTTTTGGTGGGCTGGACTTCCTATAGTATAATAGAGTTGGTACGATTGATTGGACCCAACCAGTTGGGCTAGATAATCCGGGAGAACGAAACAGAGAGGTGAAGTATTGATGAGATTTGCTGGAGATGATTTGGTCCGTATATCCGGTAACTCCTTCTTGGATTTGGTTTGGAATGGGCCTGTTTCGATGGAACAGGGAAGGTAACTTGATTACATTTGATAAACTAGCGATAGATTCTCGGTTTGGTTAAAACGGGGAATGGAGAGTATCACGGGATTTTGGTTGAATATATGGATATTATAGGATGGAGATAAGGGAAGATTGGTTGATTTTCAATTCTATACTATCATTGAGAATGTGTGGGACGTTAGATTTGACTTGGATGAAGAGTAAACAAGATCAAAAGAGGAAATCTCGTACCGTGGCAACAAAGAAAAGAGGAGGATTTACTCGAGATATTCTAGGACCTGTGGGCTATATAAGGGTTGGTTCGAGTCACATGATGGGTTACGTACACTTTGGGGAAATTTTAGAAACTTGCAGAGAGACACATTCGAGTTGCAGAGAACACATGCGAGAGGAGGAAGAAGAACAGAGAACAACACTCAAGGAAAGTTGCAGAACCCGTGGCCTTTTCTTTCAAACTCAATACCATTTGTCACAATATCTCAGAACAATTAATTCCAATTCAAATGATTCGTGTTTAGGGTTCTTTGTAACAGTGGTTCTGTAACAATCATATATGTTACAAACACGTTGTTTTATACCTTCTCTTCTTTTTAATCAACTTTTGAGCAACAAACATGTATTTTTAGAAAGTGGTTAATATGAGGAGCTAAACCCCATTGTTGAGGGGTTAGAGGAAGCTATTTTTCCAACAAAAAGTGGTATATTCTATTTTATCTTTTTATTTGCAATTATTATATGATTATTTGCCTTGATCGAAAATTGTTTGAATGATTTTTGTTAAGCAATTGTTATTTCTTTTGATAGAGCATACTTGGACCTAGGTTTTTGATGTTCTATGCTTCGGATTTACACTTGTTATTTGAGAATTTACTTGTTGCAATAGTTAGAATCAATTGAACGAGAAAATTGCATGAATATAAATATTGGGATTAAATCACTTTGAACTTGGAAAATAGTGGAATCTTAGCCTCAGTGTTCTTTTAATATTGATATCATCTTTGTCTGAGTTTGCTATAATTATTAGTGAGTTTTATATTTTAGTTTAATTTAAGTTTAAAAAAATCCTTCACAAGTTCGAGAAACGAAACACTTTTTACCACTATTCACAACCACATCAACTGGCGTCGGGGCTGAGCTTGTTTAGGTGACAACTTGTATGTGAGGTCCTTGAGATGAGCGCATAGTTCCTTCTGTGTTGTTGCCATCTCTACTTGATTCTTAGCGAGAATTTCCTGAATCTTCATGAGATCGGTTATGGTAGGTGGATTTTCTCTGATTTCTTCGGGAGAGCAGCCGAACAGGGGATGGTCTCCAATGTTGGTTTGAGGAGAAGTGGTATCACTAGCACTTATGTTGGAAGCAGGAGTAGTTTCTGGAGTACCACCATTGTTGCTAGTGCTAGTGTCGTTTGTGTTATGATTTGTAACTGAACCTGACCTAAGATCAACCATTTTGTGAAGGTTTGAGATTGCAACCGAGAGATTAATCTCCCACTTTGGTCGCCAATCTGTAGATGGGGAAAAACGATTCGCTGGTTTTTTAGGGAATGGAGAGACGACTGTGTGACGGAGGCTCCTTCAACCGAGCGAACTGCCTAACCTCAAACAGATGCACTGCATGGGAGTGCTTGAGAGTGTGTGAAGTGTGTGAGATTAATGATGATCAAGGATTATGAATGTGTTGTGGGTTTCTGCAAATTTTCTGTGAACTGTTGAGTTCGAATAAGTTCTGGTCGATTGACGGAATTCTTGAGAGTGATTACTCGAAAAATTGTGTTGTTTCAATCATGGATTCAAAGACTTATTTATAGTGGTAGAATAATAGACACATTGATCTCCAGTAAGTGTGACGGTTGCTTGAGTGAAAGAGTGGGAAAGTGGGAAATCGTGGTTTCACCAGTTCCTCGTACGTGAGAAGGTTGGTTGATTGTCCACCCATTACTTTGCTAACTCCCTCAACCGCTTGCACGACTTACTCACATTTCTCATCGTGGATGAACACACGTGTTGTAGGCCGCCAGACCAAAACCCTAATTAATATCCCCCATGTGACGTGATTGATGTCTCGCGAACGTGGAGTTTGCGAAGCAGACGTGTATTTGATCAGTCAGTCAGTCAGTCGTTGACTTGATTAGATAGTGGGTATAAGTATTGCTGAGTCGAGCATGATTTCTGAATGGTCGGGATTCGTGAATTGAACATGTCTGCTAGGACGTGTAATTCTTAAATGAATGATGTTGATATTGCTCGTCTGAGCAAATATTGTAAGTTCGATGAATTGTTGAGTATTGAGTTGAATCAATATTCGACGGTAAATTACTGAATATTGATAGTTAGATCAATATTCGAGCATTTGAGCGAGTATTGCTCATTCGATAAATTACTGAATATTGATAGTTGGATCAATATTCGAGCCACTGAGCAAGTATTGCTCATTCGATAAATTACTGAATATTGATAGTTGGATCAATATTTGATCAACTGAGCAAGTATTTCCCATTCGATAAATTACTGAATATTGATAGTTGGATCAATATTCGAGCAACTGAGCAAGTATTGATCTCTTGATAAATTATTGGTAGCGTGACCAAATAATTAAAATATTGGTAAGGATCAAATAATTAAAATATTGGTAAGGACCAAATATTATTGTATAATTAATCCAGATGTTGATTGCTGGATCAACATAAAATTATTAGTGCTTGAACTTGCTCAGAATTATGATTTGTGGAGCGTTTGTTCTAAACCCTAACTTTTTGATCAATTGTTCGTTAATTGACGAATTACTGAAAATAGGTCACTGAGTGAAGGAGGGACCGACCACATGGGATGATGGTCGACCACGTGGTGCTCAAATGCTCAAGTGAGCGTGCACCAGAGTTCTTTGTTGACACGTTGGTGAAAGAACGATCAAACGCTGATTTAATCATTTATTAGAATAGCGCTCGTGTGAGCGTTAGGTAATAAAACCTAGCTATGGAAAGATAAAGGACCGACCAAGAGGTCATGGGACCGGCCCTTGGTGGTTGTGGGACCAACTGACGGTCGATTGAGCAAGTCTCAGTCGACTGAAAGAGTTTTGACCCAATGTGAGCAATTGATAGTAAATTAGGTCAAAATTATGAATATGTGTGGGACCGTCTTATTGCAAGCCTTAGGGCCGTCCTTGGTCGGTCAAGGCAGCATGCCCGTGTCACCATGGTGTCCTGTCTCAGTCGTGAGAGTCTTGGTATTTTATGATGAGCGATTGAGCAGTATTTTGGATTTTCAGAAGAGTTTGATCTTGACTGAAATTCTCAATTTTCTCGAATGAGCAAGTAGAACTTTGCTCATGTGACTGATATCTTAAGAATATTAAAATAATAATATTTTAATTTTTGACGTGAGAAGCCAAGTCGGTCGTGTGATCGTTCGATTTTTTGGCTTTTTCATGGTTTGAGCAATATTTGAGAAAATATTGAAAAAACTTGGGTTTTCGCTCAAACGATGGAATTCCATGAGATGATGGAAATGATAGTATGAGAAAATAAGGGATTGTGAGGTGTGGGGCCGGCCACGGCTAGGGCATGTCCCGCTCCCGTGACATCTTTCCCTATTTTTTTCGATGAAAGTATGGAAAAACTAAGAGTTTCGTTCAAACGAGGGAGTTTCGATCAAATGAGGGAGTTTGCTCAAATGAAGGAATCTCTGTCAAGTGAGGGAAATAAATTAAAATATAATAAAATATTGGAGTGAGGGACCGGCCACGGTGGCATGGCCGGCCGCCCGGTGGGCCCGGTCCCACGCCTCTTGCTTATTTTATTTAATATTATTTTCCTCCATAAGTTGCTCGTTTGTCCATGTTTTCGATCATTCGTTCGGGTGTTCGGGTGCTCGTTTGTGCTTTATTGTCAAGTACACTTGCACCATTTTCTCGGGACTTACTCGACGGTGGCTCAGACGCCCGATTGTTGAATATTTATTACTAATTCATGAAATTCAGCTGGGAATAATTCATGAAACGGAGTAATAAAATGAGTTGAGTATCTATTACTAATCCATGAAATCCAGTCGGGGAATTCAGGGAACGGAGTAATGAGATAAATTGGTTATCTATTACTAATCCATGGAATCAGCCGGAGATCAACCATGGATCGAATTAATGAGATAAAAAGATTGTTTTCTAGGAATTCAGTCGGTGAATGTCACGATATAATTAATCTATTGTAGAATTGAGATATGAGATAGTTGAAGCATCATACTCGTTCTGAAGAGTGCATAGTCAGAAAACAACGTGCAACGTTGGTGTCCTGAAGGCGTTTAACCCTCCAACAAACAATTATGTCCAGAGAACCACATGAATCTATACACAGTCTCTCTACATAGTCAGGTAACAGTGAGTATCACCGACGTCCTGAAGGCGCTAAGACCTCCGACAAACAATTATGTCCAGAGAACCGCCTAATCGTTCTTCTATGTAGAGGGGGGTCTCTCTATGTAGTCAGGGGACAACGAGTATCGCCGACGTCCTGAAGGCGTTAAGCCCTCTGACAAATAATTATGTCCAGAGGACCGCCCAATCATACTTCTACATAGAGGGCACGATGAAATGCGTAGCATCGAACGCTCAGCTAGTGGGAGGACTTTCGAGAAACATAATCATCATGGCTCTGAGAGGAATAATCACTCAGTCAGAGTTCGTGAAACGGTTCACGGATCATAAAATATGAATCGTCACATGCGTTCCTGAAGCCGGGTCAGAAACATGCAGTATCATGATTTTATGATTTTGACCTTTGTCGAAAATCCACCATCAACAATTGTAACTGTCGGAGGATCGTAGCGATTTACAACACGAATCCATGATTGAAAATCACAAACTTGTAGAAAGGTACGCATAGCAATTTTCCACTATAAGTAATTTGAGCCATCGAAAACTGGCGGTCGTTTATAGAGATAACACTTCTGTCCATATAGTCAGATTGCTACAAACACAGGGTACCAAAATATACCTCAATCTAAAACTTTTCCACCTATAAGTCCTTTCTCCGAAAGTGATATTCTATGGACTGAGTCGAGACAATACAACTAATCGGTTCACACTTTGTGTGATCGTCTATGGATACGAGATCGAGACAATACGACAACAAGATAACTTGCGTGATTGACTATGGATACAAGATCGAGACAATACAAAAACGAAGTATGTTTACTTGATAATAGGTTCGTACTTAACCAAACACAATAGGATTGCTATCAAGTAAATAGGAATTAACGTTTGTGTATTTTACTTCTAATTATAATAAAAACAATTATAATTGCGGAAATAGAAAAGTAAAAGACACAACAAACGTTAAGGCTTACATTGAGGTTAAATTGTTTGAGCTAACATTAAACTTCTTAAGGTCCAAATTTTCTTCTTCCAACGTCTTGATTTTATCAAGAGCACTAGATAGATCAGCCTCAAGGCGTTTTTATCGTGTGAGATATTCTCTTTCTTTCTCTTCAAAGTTCTTTTGTTGAGAGTTAATCCTTGCATCAGATTCAACAAGTTTCTCCTCCAACAAATGTACGTTTTCAAGAGCCGCATTACGATCTTTCTCAGCTTGAGAAAGACTAGCACATATTTTGTCTTTAAGACTCTGTATTTGTTGTGAGAATTTTTCTTTCAGCAAGTTATGCTCTTCATCGAGATTTTCAAACTTTAAAGTTAAATCTCGTTCTCTTTCAAGTGCTGAAAGAAGATCATTAGAACAAATAAGAAATTGTTTGCTCAATTCCTTTAGTTCAGATGTTTTTACACTTGATCTTTCATCAGAAATCTCAAGTATAAAACTCAAAGATATCTCGGTAGAGACATCATCAATTGAGCAACCTGAAATTGAAGAACTATATCCTTTTGAGCACATATCTTGTGACACGTTAACTGAGTCTTTCTTTAGTTTTCGCTCTCGCTTAACTCTACTTTGACTCATGTCTTATAGGTTGGATCGCATCAAACACAGATTGTTAGATATTTTCGTGTTTGCCTGCTCTGATACCAATTGAAAAGACAAGGGTACCCAAATATACCTCAATCTAAAACTTTTCCACCTATAAGTCCTTTCTCCGAAAGTGATTGTCTATGGACTGAGTTGAGACAATACAACTAATCGGTTCACACTTCGTGTGATCGTCTATGGATACGAGATCGAGACAATACGACATCAAGATAACTTGCTTGATTGACTATGGATACAAGATCGAGACAATACAACAACGAAGTATGTTTACTTGATAATAGGTTCAGACTTAACCAAACACAATAGGATTGCTATCAAGTAAATATGAATTAAGGTTTGTGTATTTTACTTCTAATTATAATAAAAACAATTATAATTGCGGAAATAGAAAAGTAAAAGACACAACAAGTTTTTGTTAACGAGGAAACCGCAAATGCAGAAAAACCCGACCTTGTCCGAATTGAATACTCTCGGGATTAAGCCGCTATACAAAATCTAAATTAATGCGTATAGTTGAGACCAAGCAACTAAACCTATAGTTCACCTAGTTCCGTCTGTATCCCTGCGCCTCCAACTTGTAATAAGTCACGCACTTGGAACAATTCCTTTGGTTCGTATTCCAAACAGTAAAGGAACAACAAATCTGTTCGGTAACAACTCTTTTCAAATAACGTGATATGAGTTTGACAAAAGGCTCTTCCGTTTATCCCAATAAACTCCTTTGTCAGGTTCTTGGATCTATCTTATCAACAACTACCAAAGTAATTGTCAAGACTATGCAATCAATACTTCGATCTACAAACAGTCTAAAGATCCCCATCGAAACTTCGATCCAGTTTGAGTGAATCTTATATCAGAAGAGAAGATTCTCAAGCATAAACAAACTAGGTGCAATCAAAGTTCAACAACCGTTAGTCAATCAAATCAATCGAAAACTAATAATAAACTGCAATTATCTAGTTTCCCACCAACGGTACTCGTAGAGCTTCCAACCCCAAAGAAGTCTTTAAATCAAGCGGTCGTAAGAGATTTCGCCTAATTAGGGTACTTTCCTCTCCCAATAGACGACTCCACCAGTAACAACACAACAAGGTAGTTTTGTGGGCTCTGAGGATGAGTTTGCTCGAAATGCAAACTTCAATATTTATAGACCAAGGAAGTTTGGACACCAAGGAATTTCCAAAACCGAAAATATTCTCAAGATATGCAATATATTTCCAAGTTCGTTTTCAATAATTCCTGGAAATACTTTGTCCAAATATTGACCGAAATCTCAGTAGAAATTCTCCAATTAGAAAATGCACATTACAAATTTTTATTTTCTAAAGATATGCATTTTAATTGCTGGAAATTAAAAGCATATAAAACTAAAAACCTTAATTAAAAGATTCTCTATTTATTTAGATCCGGGATTCTCCTTTAGCTATTAAGGAATATCTTAGAACGATATAAAAGATAAGAGTTACTGCACTTGTTCAAAGTATGTCTACATCTTTACTTTGTAAATCCTTTTTCATATTTACTATCTTGGAACCGATTTGCCACACTTCCAAACAAGTTTAGAATTGGTTCATATGACTTCCAAGAACTACATGATTGATTATCCTATCAAATCACCATTAATGGGTTTCATGGTTCTACCAAAACAAGTTTCGGTTCTACGTCTATGTGGCTACTAGGATCGGTCACACTAGCTTTCCAAAAAGTTGTTGACTAGGTACTAGGATCGGTTACCACATATTTATGGTATTTAACTTGTATTCGGTTGCACAAGTCATAGGATCAGTTACCAATAACTAAGACTTGTTGCACCTCTTACAAGGATCGATTCCACACACTTGTGATCGGTTGCACCTCTTACTAGGATCGGTTCCCCAATGTCTAGAGTTGGTCATACCAATTACAACATATCGATCATACCATCTCAGGTGATTACTTAAGATCGGTTTCACTAATAAAAGTCATACCAATACAAAAGTCAGGCCTAGTGAATAGTTTTACCAAGATACATAAACAAGTTATGAGCGGTTATACTAAATACACATATTGGTAATCCAAAGATTTGCAATGAATAACAATACCAATAAGCCTAGCGATTTCCCTTTCGATTCACAAAACAAGTTTATGAATTGTACTTCCTTTAAACGAATGTAAAAACATTGTTTCCTAGGACGAAATCTTCACCCATACCCATACACATAATCACAATAGCACTCATACGATTATTTCGATGTCTTATATACGAAGTTCAAAAGATAGACGTTATACTTCGTATTTTTATTCCATAATACTATGTCTAACTAGAGTATAATCATTCTTAGCTTCGCAGTTATGTTTTCAATATGCATGGCTTGAAAGATACGTTAGGAATGAAACAGTTCAAGTCAAATATTACTAACCTCAAGAGGAAGGATGATGTCGTCGTTGTAGCTCTTTACTCCTTCACATTCTTCAAGTCTTCACGTAATACTTGTAAGTCTCATATCCTAATAACTTTCTAGTAAACCTATACGAAGTTGACTCTAGTAAATAATCAAGCGACTCTTTAAATGAGTTTTGGTTCACTAAAATATGACAACCAAACTTGAGATACCAACGCTTGGTGGGTTCAACCGAGCAATGCTCTAACAATCTCCCCCTTTGTCAATTTTAGTGACAAAACTCTTACATCATATGGATAAACAAATTACAAGAATTCATTATACATACGCTTGATTCCCAAATTCAACAACACAATAACCTGTATACATTCAATCCATAAATGTCGTTGTTGACATTATAATAACAAATCTAATACTCCCCCTAAAGGTAACATGGGTAGATTTTCAATCCGCACGTCTTTGTTATTCCCTTTGTAGTCCATATAACTACAAGTATCAATATGATATGCTACTCCCCCTTAGTCTATGCTTTACTCTTTCGTTAGATATAACGATTAAGCACCATTGTCCTTTCCTTAGTGATACCAAATCACTTGTTTACTCCATATATTTCTCCCCCGTTTTGTCAAAAAATGACAAAGGTACGAGCAAATAAAAGACAAACTGAAAGGATCTTACAAATCTCAAAAGACTTGCAACCTATAAGAGTTAAGCACGAGGGTTCCACACACCATTTTGATAACCAATATCAAAACCGAAACTACAAAGTAAATTTTTTTTGATATGTTGCCAAGGAAACAATTTCCCGAAGCAATTTTCCCTAATAGTTTAGCAAATCAAAAATCGACTAAGCACCTTAGTTCTTTTACTAAATTGATTGCACAAATACAATCGCTTGTTCGATAAGATCAAAATAAAAATCAGAATTAACTCTATTTTTCTCATCAGGTTCTAATTATTCAAATAATAACTTAGACCTTTCACTTTTAAACAAGACAAGTACTAGGTTAGTTAACTAGCATTTCTTGTTAAGGCATTCGATTAGACTTGAATAACCGAAACCTCCACTTTGATAAGTCTAACTTAGATCAGAATTAACTTAGTTTCTGTTATCCAGAATCGAATTGGACTAAACAATTCATCCCGAAAACCTTTTTTTTAATCCATAAACAACCCATACAAACCAAATAAATCAACTTACATAATCATTTATCTCAACCAGAAGCAATTGAAACAACATAGACATTAAAGCACCGCAATTGCACCGTAATTTTGTAAGCCTAAACAATTGATACCAAACAATAAAGCAAGATAACAATAGTTTTTCTTAACCGGAAACAATTGAATCACAAACACATCCATACACAAATAATGTAATAAACATCAATTGTACCGAAATTTTGTTAAGCAAAAGCAAAATATATGCAATAAAATCAGGATTTTCTTAAACAGGAAAACGATTAACTAACAAATTCGTTACCTCAGATTCCGCATCCTCTTCACCCCAGAAAGATATATCATTAAGCGCAAGTTCAAGTTAGAACTCTCCCCCATTGCGTTGTAGTCCTCTCGCAAAACAAAAGAACAACAACAAGGACCAACCTTTACCATAGAAAGATTAAAACCAGTTTTAACTAATGCAATGCAAAAGTTGAAACCCTGAAACACATATGCGTTTATGCAAAACCAAAATGATTCAACATATTGTGACTTTTTCACACATGAGTTTCAATCGGAACCCCTTATGATCCTTTGATAAAGCCTACCAAAAAGGGATAGAACTTAATCCTCTATCTTGTAGGGAATTGAATTGCGAGACCAACGCAAAAAGAATGAGGTCATTCCGAGTTCGGACGAAGAAGTTATGGGAAAAACAGTTTTACATTCCTTCGTATGGACCTATCACTAGGATCGGTTACAAAATCACTAGTAGTCACTAGGACCGGTTACTAGGATCGGTTACAAGAGTTAGTTGTGATGGATCACAACACTGAACTGTTTTTGACATAACTTTTGCATGCGATGTCCGAATTCAGTGATTTTTGGCTCGTTTTAACCGTAAAAACAAGAACTACACATATATGATCAGTAGATATCAACATAATAAACTCAAAATTACCGTTTCTATCAAAAGCTAAAATATAGATAGAGAAAGTATGAGTATAAAAGAAAATAAATCTCTCTAAAGATATTAATTAGTCATATAATAACCGAGAGATCATGTGCTCAGTTTGAAATGCTTCCTCACCCTTCATAAGACTGAGCACAAAGGTGAGCAAGCACAATTCAACACAACTAGGTTGTGTTGAGTTGATCCTTGTCTTGTTCGTCACGAGTGACTAAGACAGAATCATCATTCTTGACCTCTTGCTTGGTTTGTTTTTTCTTGTTTCATCTCTTGTTTTTCTTCTTTGACTTGTGATGAAGAGTGTAATTATCACAACGTTTACTAGTACAAGAGATTTCAGACATGATGTCTTTCTTTAGTCTTTTAAGAAAACATTATTGTCATCAACAATTAACAGCTGGGAGTCATTCTTGTGACTAACTTTTGGTCCCTTCTTGGCTATGGAGGACTTCGGGACCCATTTAGAGTTGAGTTTCGCAGGAGCAGATTTCTCCTTCATACCATTAGGAAGATTGTCCTTTTGAATACTTTGCGAAACAACTTTTATCCAATTTGGAACATCAAATCTTGTCTTAGCATTTGCAAAGTCGTCTCTTTTTCTATAATATGGTCTTTTATAAGATGACCTTGACGAGTGAAAGGAAAAATTTGAACTATCACTATAATAATTTGTTTTCCTAAACTTAGGACAATATCGATCTGAGTTCTTTTGGGGAGCAATCTTAGCCAATTTGTTTGATACAAAAGAAAGTGTATCTTTTATCTTATGAATATTGCATCCCCATTCCACATGCCATTTATTACCACAATAACAACAATGCTTAGTAACATACGAAGTCCGAGTTCTAATGTTACCTTTTTGTGGATCCTCTTGCATTAGAGCTTGACGATTCTTCTTCTTCTTCTTCTTCTTCTTCTTCTTCTTCTTCTTCTTCTTCTTCTTCTTCTTCTTATTATTATTATTATTATGAAAGGGGGCCATGAAGGCTTTTATTAAGAAGCGAGTCAAAGATTACAAGGAAGGAGTTGGTAGCCTAGCAACGACACGAGCACCGACTCCTTTTGAATAGTAATGCCTATTCTATGAAATAGAGAACCTCCTACTTTGCAATTCGCATCCCATTGGCGAAACAGTTCTTGATCTTCTCACGAATGTACATGTGTCTTCACTTAATTCGCCAAGGGTGGAGAAGGCTAAAACACCAAACTCGTAACCATGGGCTAAGCATTTGTCCAAATACTTGTTGCATTTACGAGTAATTGCCGCCGCGATAGCTCGACACGGAGCAAAGGAGGTGGGTATGTGCGATAGTGAAGGGTGAGGCGCCGATAACATCAAAACATACATCCCGTCCGTTGATCCAGTTGTAGACTAATAAGTCCGCAGCCTCATAGCTTGAGTTGTATCCGACAAGAAACCCATAGGAGCTTCTTTGCGAGCGGCGACACCCGCCTTATAACAAATGTCCATAAATACATCACGCACCAAGTCATGCCGAAACTTTTGGCCGACCTCACTGGCGCAATGAATGGCATGATCACCATATATATCCATAGCACGGTTGCAGCACGGACACACACTATCTTGTGCGAAAAGTGGTATGCCGAGTCTGTAGCTTAGGACTGCTCTGAACTGGCGAGGACCGATGGCTTGGTTCAACCCCTGAATAGGTATTGCTTTTAAAAAGTCCATAGCGTGGTCTGCCTTGTTGCATTGCCAGAGTATAGTATCTCGTGCGAAAGGTGGAAATTGGTGGACGGGAGTTTCTCTTAACCGCATCAAAGTATCGGGCTGCCGGTGACTTCATGAAGAGGGCGGCGGCTTTGATGTCAAAGTCGGCGAGGAGAGACCACAAGCATGAGAATAGATCTGTATTGCGTGCTGATAGCTTTGGCTTGAGTCGATTGTGGGTACATCCTGTAAGATAGTACGCTGTAGCTGTTGTGTTTGCGCACAAGAGGCTAAGTAGTAGTATTTGGAGGTGTCGTCCATGGTGTAAACACCCAAGCCGCCATCATTAAGTGGTAGGGTTGCCAAGCGTTGTTGTGTCTTTCCAAAACCAGCACCGTCGCCGACTATTAAGTGCCTTAGGTATTGCACTAGGCGTGTGTCAAACTGTTCGGTACCTGCCTGCAACGCCGAAGGAGGTGTTGTACGCATTGTAAAATACAGTTTAGACACCCCTGCGCAATTACGTAAGAGAAGCAGCTCACTCTGTGGGTCCTGGAGCTTCTCGATGGAATTCATTAGATGTATAGTTTTCTCGACCCTCTTCAGAACCACGCTAGTACAGAACTGTATGTTAAGACTTACTGCGCCGCCAAGAAGTCTGACATCCTTTGTGGGCCTGCTGATATTGGTAGGGAAGACGCCAGCTGCATTCCTCCTAGGGTCCATTGTTGGCCAGAATATCTCAGTTTTGCCGATATTCAAATGTAAACCTCTGGCAGGGCCATCAGTTTGAATGATACTGAGTGCTTTGGCTACCTCCATTGTGTCTCCTATTATAGTCCGTCATCCAGGTACCATGCATGGAGATCAAGGGTGCATTCCGTAGCAATTCTGTTCACAAGGGGATGAAGTACCAGAGCAAAAAGCAAGGGCCCTAAAGGGTCTCCTTGTTGAACACCTTGAGTGGAAGATAGAACAGCTGTGTTATAGTACAATCTAGCTGGTTTGGAGTAGCAGAATTCAACCCACCTGGATATGGATGGGCATTTGGATCTGACTTCATTAACTAGTGCAGTTCTGTCCACCAGGTTGAAAGCGTTTGTAAAGTTTATGAGCAACATGGTTAAATTGTCGTGATCACCTCTCACCTCTATGATAAGTGCATATTTCACATATATTTAGTGTCAATTCCATGCTAGTATTTGTTGGTTTTCTTGCAAATTATTGTATATTACGCTTGTTTTCTCTTATTTGTGTTTTGTTAGGGAAATCATCCAAAAGAAGTGAAATAACACTTAATTGTGCAAGGAAAGAAGCTAGTTATAAGTGGAGAAGGGCCAAAGACCAATTGGAACTCGTTCAAATACAAGATTTCTACTTTTCATTGTGTAGAGGATGAGAAGATGAAGGCAATGGCGAAAGAACGGAGTCATTCTGAGTTCGTATGAAGAAGTTATGAGAAAAACAAGAACTTGGAAGACTAAGGGCTAAATGGTCATTTCAAAGAGAAGTGTTATTGGCATCCTCACTGATCGTTAAGGGGTAGTCATTCTGTTAAGGGACATTCAAGTTCAAAGGAACTGCTAAAGGCAGTCGAGGTCTTTTGTAAAGGGGGAGGTCAAACTCAAATAGTGTTTAAAGGCACCAGTAGTTTTACTAAGGGCACATTCCTCTTCTTCCCTAACTCCTGAGATGAAACGGCAATGGCGAGACAAAACTTGATGATCATGATGATCACGATGGTGACGGATCTTGATTAACAGCGATATTCGAATCTCAACATATCATTAGGTTCCCGAGGATGATATAAATCTTGGGTAAATGTCGATTTCAAATCGAGCTCGAAATTCAGTGGAGCTGTTGGCGAGACGATGGGAGATGTCGACAATTGTCTGCCCGATGATCGATGGAAGGCAGTGTTGATTACTAGATAATCATGATGCGGTAATGGAGTTATAAGCTCGATGTTTCTTTATGTCAGTGGAGCTCGAGAAGAATCAGAAGGCTATTCTTTGCCATTATCGCGATCGTGATTCATGGCGTGTGAGGATAATGAAGTGGTGATTGATATCGATGATGAAACGAGGAATGACAGGGATGGTCGAGATAATGGCTGCTGCTACTCGATTGAACGAAGAAGAGAAGATGAAGATGGCGAGACGATAATGGAGCTTCGGATATCGGGGAAGGAGGAGCTCGAGTTAGCTGCGATGCTCGATGGAGAATGGCAATGGGGATTTCTTGACGGAAGAACGAGTTGAAAAAATGGACGAGAGAAGAGATGGACATGAAAGTGATGATGATCGAGAAGGTCTTGATGCTTTGTGACGAACACGAAAGATTTTTGCTTGCTTTGCCAGCAGACCGGAAGTCGATGATGGAAGTCCAAGAGCCGTCTGACGAGAAAAGGGAATTGGTGAGCACGTGTGGTGGGCCATGATTGCAGAGTTTACTGCCCAAGCTCGACGCATAGAGAGGAGGGTGGAGATATGGTGTATTGCGGAGCATAGAAACCTGAATAGATCGACGGTGCGAGATGAAGATACAAAGAGTCCTCATAGGATCGAACGAATCCGGCCGTGTGCACTCTACTAGAATATACCGCGCTGCACCTAATTATCAGTGGGATAAACCCCACCGACTTTGCATGTTTATCTAGCGCGCATATTTTGGATCACCTAGGGTATTGGAAGCCTATAAATAGCTACCTAAACCAAAAGAAAAAGATATCAACTTCTTCTTTTATTATTTCTTTTGTAGCTAGAAATACAACTTTTTGGGAGAAAAAATACGAGAGAATAGAAGAGAGAAAAGGTTTTATTTCATATCTAGGGTTAACCCCTTTAGGGGGAAACCAAGCTATTTTCTTCTTCTATATATTTTTCATGGGTTTTAGTAAATCCATGTGTAGCTAAATTCTACTGATTAAGGTATGATTTCAAAGTCCTGGTTTATGAAACTTTAATTCTTTTTACAAATTTATTTTGAGTTTAATTTTCTTGTCGATTGTCTTTATTATTTTTAGTGTCTAAGATTACTATTGGGTTATTCAACTGGCCATTTGAATTAACCTGGTAGTAATTCTTCTACTAGTATTGGGATTGGTGATACGTGTAATAGTCACTCGATTCCTTACATAAGTAGTACATCGTAAAAAAGACAGAGAGGGATTTTGTTAAGCAATTGTGTATAGAGATGACACTAGTAAGCGAGACCGAGCTTATGCGTCGATGCTAGGATCAACCTAATTCACAAAACGTAATGCATCCGGTGGGTTACATCTTGAGAGCTTATTCATGGTGGCTCGGATGGGTAGAATCTGGTAGTCGAGCGCTTAGTATCCGGTGGCAACAGGAATTCCCGGGATAGCGAGAGCTTATTGCTATTCTACGGTTGGTGATATAGAAATTCTACAAGAAATAAACAAGTACTTTTATTAAGTTTCTTTCCGGTGACGGCGAATGATTCCTTAATCATCTTTCTTTTATTTGTTATTCTTTTCATTTTACTTTAAACCAATCCCCTTGTCTTTTACTTTATTTTGCTGATCAAATAACCTATCAATTACACAGCTCTCTGTGGGAACGATCTCTTACTACCGCTATATTACCAGTTAATTAGTGGGAAATATCTTGAATAATTTGTTGTGTAAACGACGCGCATCACTCTACAAGTCTGTTGGCTGCGTGCAGTATGCCTTCACTACCACACGGTATCACAACCCCAAACTGGTGGTTGCCTAAGTACATAGTTATTTCCTTACACACGGCAGTGGCTGCCAGTTTAGAGCATAACCGTCTCCAAATAGTCCCTACAGCAATGGGTCGCAGTCCTCCGCCAGGTTTGAGTAATGGGGTTAATGGAGCGCTCGCTACATATTCTCCAAGTATTGCAGGGCAGCTGCCACTGAGCCACAAATTAACAACACCCACGATGGATTGCAGGAGGTCGTCGGCGACCCCATTTGCTGCCGCACCACTAAGGGCATCTTACAAGTGTTGGGATCGAAGGCCGTCTCTCCCGCACGCAAGTGCCCTTGGGAAAGCTTTTCGGGGCTTGTAAGATGACTTGGAATCCACGGTGATTCTTTGCCGTAGTAAAACCGGTTATGTAGGAATGGTTGGAGGTGATGCATAAGGGTGCTTTTTGCTGCAATTCATGCGAGAGTGTCGGGTGTAGAGGGAGCAACACCGTTTGATGATAAAACACAATGCGGGCGTATAATGGCCATAACTCGGCTTTTTTCCTACACGCGCTGCAGTGGTATCATGCTTCTGCTGGGGAGGACGTCTTGGTATGGATTGGGTTTGGATAGGCCTAGCAATTCTGAATTATAGTGTAGCATCCATTTGGTTTGTTCCATGATGCCAAGGCTTGGTTTATTGCAGCAATTTGCAGCTTTTTACGAGTACCCGATCTTTCTTCCGCAGAGCTTTTAGGCATGTACAGGTTTAAGACACACACAGGTAACAATAAAAGCTGTAACCAGGCTGTAAGATCTGAGGGTTTGGCTATCACATTGTCTAGTGCTGATTTCAGAGTTCTGGAGAATTGCAGTCTGCAAGGAGGAGGAATACTAACCGTAGTAGTAATATGTCTTTGGAAAATTAGGTCTAGTGTCTCCACATCGAGTTTTCCAACACCATTCTCCATTGCAGCGCCGTCTGCCACGTCTAATGGCATTTGGGATTGTGGTTTCTCAACATCGTATATCAGGAAATCGACACTCGTTCCATTGTGAGGGCCATTTATGACTTCTGTGCTATGACTGGGATCTCGACAAGCCTTCTTCCATGTATGGGTGTGCATGCACCTGGTACACAGCCATAACCGCATATCGGAAAGAAACTTCTCCCAGGCAGTGAAACACTCAAGATTACTGCGTATCCTCTCCCTACATGTATTCCTGGCTTCAGCATCTGGGAAGTGCAAGTCCTTTAGGTGTTTATAGACTCCACTTCTGGAATAACCCCTACCTCCAACGCCATTATGGCAGCCGTCGTAATTGGTAAAGGGACAGTGAAAACTAGTCGCCTGTGATGTTGATATCGACGCGGCTGGGGAGTAGATAGAATATCCCAAAGGCGAAGCATTACCATCTTGGGAAGGTCGTGAAGAACGTCGTGAAGATCGTCTTCCAGGCATTGCAACCAAGAAGAATAACCGCCAGTAACTGCCTCCGAAAGTAAAAGGTGATGATAAACACCATGAAATAGAAGGTTTCTCAATGTTCTAATAAAATAACCCAGACAGAGAAGAAATGGATGAGTATCGTGTGCCAGGGAAAGGGTGGAAGATTTGCAGACTTTCAGTCGCCTGCAAATCGCCTCCAAATCGCCAGACTCTCTCTCTCTAAATTATTATTATTATTTTTTTTTTATTATAATGATCACCTCAGAGGGCCTTTATTAGGAATAAAAAGAATAAAGTTCTATTACACGGAATTCGTTGGTGTCTAGCAACAAGTTGCACCAACACCTTTCTGAATTGCCATTCCTATTCGATGAAATAAAAATCTTCCGGAGTCACTAGTAGCATCATTGTTAGCCAGACAGCACTTGAGACTCTTCAAGAAGGCTACAGTGTCATCGCCTAATTCGCCTAAGGTGGTGAAGGCCAAGACTCCAAAACAGTATCCATTACGCTCACATGTTTGTAAGTACTTGTTGCGTTTGCGGAGGACGGCTTTGGCAATGGCCTGTCCAGGGGCAAAATATCGAATATCGTCTGTGAATGGTGAGACGCCAGTGACATCGAAGCATGTGTCTTTACCATTCTCCCGATTGAACTAGCGGTGTCTGCGAGCGATAGCGTTGTATTCCCATTAGAAACTAAACCAAGTGATGCCTCCTTTCGATCCGGAACAGCAGCACGAAAACAGATATCGACAAAGACGTCACGGGCCAAGTCATGTCTGAACTTGATCCCCACATCGCTAGCGCATTAGAGGGCATGGTCGCCATATATGTCCATTACCCTGTTGCAGCTAGAGCAATGAGTACCATCGGCAAAAATTGGGATACCGAGACGATAGCATAGAACGCTTCTAAATTGTCTAGGGCCGATGGTTTGATGGAGGCCGCTGATGGGTATGGCAAGTAGGTAGTCCTGGGCATGTTTGATGCCGTTGCTTTGCCATAAAACATGATCTCTTGCGGACAGCTGGAACAAGTTTGGTATTTGTTTCTTCACGGCTGCAAAGTAGGTTACCGCCAGGGAATGCATAGAGTGCATGGGAGGAGTGGCAGTAACCTCAAAGCGAAAGTGAAGAAGGTGCGATACCACGGGCCGAGTGTATGTCCGTATAGCATCTAGGGAGGGAAGACTTGGTCCGTCAAGTGAAATATTCTGCAAGATAGTAGCTTGTCTTTGCCCGAGTTTGAAATAGAGAAGCCGAGATAGCAATAATTGGCCGTGTCGGTCATGGTATAGATCCCGAGATAGCAATATGGGGCTTGCCTTGACGACAAAAGGCTCCATTGATGATCGAGGCCATACTTCGTCCAAAGGACCAAACAAAATATGGCGTTCAGTGCGTTCACATGGCGATTATCGTGATCAGCCACATTTTTGATAAAAAGTGAACATGTTTTTATCGAACAAATATGGTTCGTAACTCCGCTTTCGATCCACCATTTTCTAACATTTCCAACCAAATCTGGCTTCCGAAATTACTGCTATGATATTCATGCAACGCTTTGGTTCCAAGATGCCACTGTCAATCATATACGTTATCTTCTGGAGTGCACAAAACACGCTGTTAGGAACGTACACTTTATTGTCGTCTGGCTACCAAAGGAGGACGGGTTCCGATCTGCTGAGGAACCAATTAAATAATGGATATTAAGGTCCTGTAAGTAAAGTAACAAGATAAAACAGTAACACAAATTTAATAGGCATTAGTTTCTATAAACTGATAAGTTTCAAATTGGTTTGGTTTAACAAACCACTTTGTAAATCAAATCTCTTGGACTTTCTTTGGACCATGTCATGTCAATTTCAGTTTTCTCGGTTGGCTACGACACATACAACACAATCTGATTTGATCGCGAAACTAATAAAACTAACTTACCGATTCCAGCACCTGGTGTACCAAACTACACAGAGAGATATATGTATGTATATCAAAGTTAATTGTTAGAAACCAAATCACAGCATACACACTAATATTGAGAATCAAAATCAAAATCAAAGTTATTATTATTATTATTATTATTAAAGATTGCCTCCAGGGGCTTTTATTAAAAAAATCAAAGTCATTTTGTACATGAATGGGCGGGAGTCGGGCAACAATTTGTGCTCCAACGCCCTTTTGGATAACCAAACCTACCCTATGGAAAAGAAAACTCCCTACTTTCTTGTTAACATCATAGCTAGTTAGACAATTCTTCAATCTCCTCAACAAAATAACGAGGTCATCTCCAAGCTCACCCAAAGTTGAAAGCCAAGGCGCAAAACCGATATCCCCGTGACGTGCACTTGTCTAAATACTTGTTGCGCTTTCGAACAAGCTGCCGCAGAAATAGCATGGCCAGTGTGAAGTTATGAATCCCTCACTTTGAAAATGGTGAAACTCCGGTGACGTCGAAGCAAGTATCTTGTCCGTTGATCCAATTATATATGAGGATGTCGGCAGGTCCGAGGGCGTTATCATTGTCGAGATAAAAATCCCAAAGGGACTTCCTTCCCAGCTGCAACACCACATCTATAGAAAATATCCATAAGAACATCCCGCACCAAATTGTGCCTGAATTTTATACCAACTTCGCTTGCACAATGGAGTGCGTGGTCTCCGAAGACGTCCATAGCACGACCACAACATGAGAGCAGTGCTATCTACGAAATAATGGTATACCTAATCGTCTTGAGCAATTGCACGAAACTGTCGCGGCCCAAGTGATTGGTTAAGGCCAGGAATTGGAATAGCCTTCAAATAATCCATAGCATGGTCAAGTTTATTACACTGCCACAAAGCTGCATCTCGCGCTGACAAGTTAAACTTAGCTGGAATCTCCCTCTTAACAACATCAAAAAACTGTCTTTGCCAAAACTTTCATAGGATGTGGGGCGGTGGAATTGACGAGGAAAGAAGAAAGACCACGGACACTAAGAAGAATTTGTCGAGCGCAACTTGATAAGCATGGCTCGGTCTTTGACACATCAATGGAGCTCAAAATAGTATTCTGCAAGCCACGAGTTTGAGTAAGTGATGCCAAATAACAAAAGCGGCTTGTGTCGCCATGGTATATACGCCAAACCCTCCGTCTTTAATAGGCAGTGTGACAAGTCTTTGTTGAAGGGGACCAAATCCAGCCCCGTCACCTGTGATCAAATGTTGGAGATGTTGCATCAAGTGTTGGTCATAATAGGTTGTGGCAGCCTGCAAGACTTCGGGGCTTGTTGTCCGCAAAGTGAAATGCAATCTCGAAACACCTGGTGCGGTTTCGTAAAAGTAAGAGCTCACTCTGTGGGTCTTTTAACTGCCTCACAGAATTCATTAAGTGGATTGTTTTCTCAGCTCTAAACATAACTAAGTCACTGCAAAATTGGTTGTCAAGGCTGACAGACCCTCCAAGCAACTTGACACCCTTTGAAGCCACTACTTGGAGTAGTCGTTGGGAAAACATCTACCAAAAAACTCCTCGGATCGAGGTTGGCCGGAAAAGTTACTGTTTTCTTGATGTTTAAGTGCAATCCTCTGTCCACTCCTCATTCTTTGGATGATTTTAAGAGCTTTTGACACCTCCAGCGTATCTCCAATGATGGTCCCATCATCGAGATACCATGCATGCATATCAAGAGAACATCCCGCAGACAATCTTACGGACTAGGGGATGAAGAACTAATGCAAAAGAAGCGGTCCAAGGGGATCACCACATTGAACATACTGTGCGGATGATAAAATTTTATCATTATAGTATAGTCTAGCAGGCCGAGCATAGCAGAACTCGACCCACCGAGAGATACTGGGACACTTAGTTCTTACCTCACTAATCATGGTTGTTCTGTCCACCAGATTAAAGGCATTCGAGAAATCCACAAGCATCATAGTAGTATTACCCTGTGTACCTTTTAGTTCCATTAGCCTGTTTGCTGCATGAAGAATACTTTCACCACCACAAGGGATTCCAACACCAAATTGGTTATCACCCAAGTATCTAGCCATTTCTCTACCCACTGAGGTTGCTGCGATTTTTGAGCAAAGACGCCTCCAGATTGTCCCAAGCTGCTATGGGTCTAAGGCCTCCATCTGCTTGAGTAGTGGAGTTAAAGGGGCACTAGCAATATATTGCCCTAGAACAGCAGGACAATCCCCAGCCAACCATAAGTTTACTACCCCAGTGATTGAGGTTAGTAATTCCTCGAAGCTAGCCATGGACCACTTAAAGCATCCAACAGGTGTTGAGCACGAAGCCCGTCTCTGCCACAAGATGTACCTTTAGGAAAGCTCCTAATTGCCTCTAACACTGTTTTTCCATCCACTGAAATCGGAGTAGCTGCAACATCACCTGAAGGAATAATGGGAGGAGGTGCACTTGGATGTTTTAGTTGCAATTCATGCAAGGTGTCTGGACTGTCAGGTGCAACACCATTAGAAGATAAAATCCTAATAGCTGCGTTATAGTGGCCATAACTTATCTTCTTCTTGCAGGCTTCCACATTAGTTTGCCGCTTCTTTTTGCCATGCTTCCGTCTGTTTGAATCTCCTTATGCATCGGCGACATCTTTATTTGCACTGGTATTACACAACCACTGTGGTTCTCTCCACCTAGCAAGGGCACTATTTATTGAAGCGGTCTGAAGTCTCTTTCTCGTGCCGGATCTCTCCTCAAGAAGAACTTTTGGGGAAGTATAGACTAAGAGAGCATACGGAAGTAAGAGCAAACTGTAGCCATGCACTTGTATCATCGGGATGACTTAACACTCTATCAAGAGTAAATTTTAAAGTTCTAGAGAAATTAAGCCTACACTGTGGAGGGATGCTCGATACTGTTGCGATCTGTTTCTGGAAGACCCAGTTGAGCAACTCCACTTTGACAACCCCAATGAATCGGCTTCACCCTTTGAAACGCCAGAACATTCACCAAACGACATTGAAGTAGGTGGTATCGGAGGTACGAAATGAGGTAATGTGGGTTTGTCAACACCATATATGAGAAAATCAGCCCCCCTGCCATTAAACGGACCATTAACAACGGCCGCACCACCATCATGATCACGACAAGGACGCTTCCAAGAGTAACACTGCATACATGTAACACACAGCCACATCTGTAATTGTCGTAAAACCCTTTCCCATGCCATGTATACACTAATTTCGGAGCATATTCTATCTTGGCAGATAGAGACGTGTTTGGGAGTAGGATAATGTCGATCATGTATATGCTTGAGAATAGACGTCTTGACATATCCTCTTCCACCAACACCATCATGGCAATCCTCATAATTCTTAAAAGGACAGTGACAGTATGTATCATAATCAGTGTCATTGTCATGGCCTGATTGATTAACATATGACCCAGAGAAGATTCAACTTTGTGTTGCGAGATGAGACCACGGTTGTATGTTCAGGCTAAGGAAATTGATTGTGATTGTGATCTCGTACACGGAATTATCACGGGATGACCGTTTAAACAACGATGCTTGAGAACTTGATCAATCTTCACACTTGCAACCGAACCACAAGAACCAACCTTTCAAACTTCAACTACAAACAACAATCCTGATTTTATAATTCCTTGCACCACCGAGGGTGATAGCTAAGTGGTCAACCTTATCCCCCTTCTCACACTTCCACTTCTTTTGCTCACATAAAACCCCCAAATCTATTTCGTGAATTTGTTACTTCAATCACCAAAAGAACTGATACTACCCAAAACTCAAAAACCTAAAGGAAACCCAAAACTCCAATTGCAAATAGAAATCAAAGTGAAACAATTGCCTACTCAAAGAACGAATGTGAGAAATTGGATTGACAAGGAGCCAACAGCAAAACCAAAATCCCAAAATCAATTCCCACCACCGTTAATTTTGATTAGCCAGACGAAAGAACAGAACCCTGCAATCGAATACCACCAACCCTAAATATAGATAAAAGAAAATCACTTACAGAATTGGTGGTGAAACTCCTCAAAACCCCACAGCAACACCGATATCATCAATCGTCAAAGTCTCCCACAAAGAACCAACAAAGAACCAAAATAACAGAACCCTAACTTCACTCAAAGAAAAACAAGACTTCAAAAATCCTAATTGAATCCCCAACAATGGAGAATCACAGAAAACTACCAACGAATCTTATAATATTATTATTATTATTATTATTATTTTATAATATTATTATATATTAAAGGGGTTGGAGCACAGATCGTCGCCCGACTCCCACCCATTGATGTACCTAATGATGTGATGTAAACTCATTTTATTTTCTAATAAAATGCCCCCGTGGCTCCTTTTTATTAAATATTATTATTATTATTATTATTATTGAGAATCAAAATCAATATTACAAGAGATGGCGGGTAACCTAGCAACAAGCTGGGCACCAACACCTTTCTGAATAACGATCCTTAGCCTATGAAAAACAGAATTGCCTATCTTAAAATTAGCATCATGCCTTGCCATGCAATTTCTTAATCTCTTCAGAAAAATTAGAAAATCCGTACCAAGTTCACCAAAAGTGGAGAAGACCAACACACCAAACCCATATCCGAGTGAAGTGCAAACGTCCAAGTATTTTTTGTTCTTACGAGCGGTTGCCGCAGAGATGGCATGACCTGGTATGAAGCTACGAGTTTTAGCACTAGTGAAAGGAGAGACCCCTGTGACATCAAGACAGACATCTCTACCATCTTCCCAATTATAAACCATGATGTCTGCTGGCCTAAATTCCTTATTGTTGATGACGCCCAAAGAAATCTCTTTCCTAGCTACAACGCCGGCTCTATAGCACATGTCTGCCAAAATATCTTTTACTAAATCATGTCTGAACTTAAGCCCAACCTCACTAGCACAGTGGATAGCGTGGTCACCAAAGATATCCATAAGCTTGCCACAACAAGAACATTTACTATCTTCCGCAAAAAGGGGTATAGACAAACAGTATTGTAAGACGGAGCTAAACTGCCTGATCAAGACCAGGTATAGGTATCGCCTTAAGGAAATCCATCGCATGTTCAGATCTATTGCATTGCCAAACAAAAGTCTCATGTGCAGATAAAGAGAAGCTAGAGGGTACCTTTTCCCGGATAGCACCAAAGTAGATAGCTGCCAAAGACCTCATGTATTGGGGGGCAGCATCATTAATGTTGAAATCAGGAAGGGAAATCCCACAAGCTTGCGTGAAATTTTGGACCGCACTGTGGAAACCCAAGTCAGCTATTACCGACAGTCCCAAAATAGTTTTCTGCAAGTATTGAGTCTGCGCTTGAGAAGCAAGGTAGCAGTACTGCATAGTATCTGACATAGTGAGTATACCCAAACCCCCATATCTGATGGGAAGAGTGGCTAGTCGTTGCTGAACTAAGCCAAAACCCGCCCCATCTCCGACTACAAGACGACGAAGATATTGCATAAGATATTCATCAAAACGCTCTGCAACATTCTGAAGCGTCTCGGGGCAAGTGGTACGTAGGGAGAAATATAACCTCGATACCCCAGTGCAACTACGTAGAAGCAAAAGTTCACTTTGAGGATCATGCAACACCTGAATTTTGTCCATGAGCTGAATGGTTTTATCAACCCTATTCATCACCACATTGCTGCAGAAATTTGCATCTAAGCTGACCGGTCCACCAAGCAGTTTAACACCATCCTTTGGCTTACCTATATTCGCCGGAAAGACATTATTAGCATCTCTTCTCAAGTCATAAGAAGGCCAAAAAATAGTCTGTCTTGAAATATTCGAGATGCAACCCATAGCTGGTCCATCCTTCTGAAGAATTTTCAAAGCTTTTGACACTTCCATAGTGTCCCCTGCGATGGTGCCATCATCTAAATACCAAGCATGGAAATCCAGAGTGCAGTTGGCAGCAATCTTCTCGACAAGCGGGTGCAACGCTAAAGCAAAAAGTAAGGGACCGAGAGGGTCGCCTTCTTTGAACACCTTGTGTCGAGGAGAGAACATGTTCTCGATAATATAACCTGGCCGGCTTCATATAGCAAAATTCAACCCAATTGGAAATGCTAGGACAGTGTGCTCGTACCTCGCGGATAATAGTGGAGCGATCAACCAGGTTGAATGCGTTCGAAAAATCTATTAACAACATAGATTTTGTGTTATTCGAACCATGCAGCTCAAGCAACTTTGTTCACGGAATGTAGAATCCTCCCCCATGGAATGCCAACACCATGTTGGTGGTTGCCAAGATAGGAGTTCAAGTCTTTACAAACCGAGTTCGCTGCCAACTTAGAACACAGTCTGCGCCATATGGTGCCTACCGCGATAGGTCTTAAACCGCCACCAGGTTTGAGTAGCGGGGTTAAGGGTGCACTAGCCACAAACTCTCCAAGGATGGCTGGGCATTTCCCTGCGAGCCACAGATTAACCACACGTGTCGATAACAACGAGATCTTGAAATTTGCCGCTCCAGCTCCACTCATAGCATCAAGTAGGTGCTGAGCTCGGAGACCATCTCTGCCACAAGATGTCCCCTTTGGAAAGCTCTTAAGAGCTACAAGTACATCTTTAGCTTCCACTGACAGGGCTGATAAAATAGTGTTTGTAGGTATAAGTGGAGGCCGAGCAAAGGGATGCTTCTGCTGCAATTCGAATAATGTATCCGGAGTTGGTGGAGCAACGCCGTTAGACGAGAGGATACATATTGCTGCGGTATAGTGGCCATAACTCAACTTCCTCCTGCATGCCACTAAATGCTTGTTTGTCTTCTTTTTGCTGGGAGCGCGCTGTTTAGGAGTTTTATTAGTCAGGCCAAGCAGTTGTTGCACCAAATCGAAATAGCCTGAAGGTTCTTTCCAGGATAAAAATGCTTTGTTAATTGCAGCAGACTGTAACTTCCGTCTGTTTCCCGAACGTTCCTCACTTGAACTCTGAGGCTCATAAAGGTTTAAAGTGCAAATCGGCAGTAGAAGCAGACGTATCCAGGCCGTAAGGTTCATGGGATTTGCAAGAACAAAATCTAAAGCATATTTCATGGTGCGTGAGAAGTGAAGCCTGCAGTGCGGTGGTATACTGACAGTCGTGTTGATTTGTCTGCGGCAGCATCGATTGAGCGGCTCCACCGTAAGCCCCGCAACTT
Source organism: Papaver armeniacum (assembly GCA_023531295.1). Classification (NCBI taxonomy): domain Eukaryota; kingdom Viridiplantae; phylum Streptophyta; class Magnoliopsida; order Ranunculales; family Papaveraceae; genus Papaver; species Papaver armeniacum. The sequence continues at coordinate 85,401 of JAJJWW010017908.1, read as the reverse complement.
CAATAGCATTATCGGTGCGGTTTCAACCTTTGCACAGTGCACATGTCACAGCATTATCAATCGCAACCGGTGTCACCGTGGTGGCTTCACAACACCGTGTATAAGAAAATCTGCACCAATGCCATTAAACGGACCCAGAATAACATCCTACGGGGTGAGCTTTGGATTTACAGGCCATTTTCCATGTATGTGTAGTCATACACTTAGTGCATAACCACCACTGTAAAACACCCAGAACATATTCCCATGCAGCAAAGAAACTTTCAATGTTCTGAATTCTCTCCTTGCAAATCGTTCTGGCATTCTCAGTGGGGAGATGCTGATCCTTCAGGTGTCTTGTCAACCCACTTCTGGAATATCCCAACCCCCCCAGGACCTCCTTGGCAGCCATCAAAAGTAGCAAATGGGCAGGGAAACTTACCATTCTGCGAAGATGAAGCCACCGAAGTTTGGGAGTCAAGGTCGCCATGAACACGGATGTCTGAAGAAGTTGATGATCGTCTGCTAGGCATTGTATGTTCCAAGAGAACTCTGAGTCCGTGAAAAATCAGAAAACCCTAGAAAAACAATAGCCGCAAGTTGCATCCCTGAATGCAGACAAACAATAAACAGATAGGAGATGGAGATGTCTGCTTTGAATCACGGACAGAAGGAAGGAGATATTCAAGTTTTCAATCGCCGGAAAAATCCCCTTCACGATCGCCGGAGTTTCTCTCTCCTCTAGGGTTATTATTATTATTATTAGCAAATTATAAAAGTTCATTACACGGGGTGTGTTGGGAGCCTAGCAACAAGTCAGCGCCAACACCCTTTGAATAATAATACCCAACCTATGAAAAAGAGAATTGCCAATTTTATGATTGGCATCATATCTAACAAGGCAGTTTGTCAATCGCTTTAAAAAATGGAATAGTGTCTTCACCGAGTTCACCTAGGGTAGTAAAGGCCAAAACATGGAAGCCATAGCCGAGTGTTGCACAATGGTCACGATATTTGTGCATCTTACGAGTCACAGCCGCAGAGATGGCATGACCCGGGGTAAAAGACCGAGTTCTAGCGCTTGTGAAAGGAGAGACCCCTGTGACATCAAAGCAAACGTCTTTGCCTTGAATCCAGTTGTAGACTAATAGATCTGCAGGCTTTAAGGCAGTGGCACTATTGGAGAGCAATCCTAGCGAAACTTCCTTCCTGGAAACAACCCCAGCCTTATAACAAATATCTGCAAAAGCATCTCTTGCCATGTCGTGTCGAAATTTGGAACCAACTTCACTAGCACAATGAACTGCGTGGTCCCCATAAATGTCCATGGGTCTAGCGCATATAGAACATGAACTGCCAGCCTCAAAAAACGGGATGCCTAGTCGGTATTGTAACACGGCACTAAACTGCCTTGGTCCAACAGCTTGGTTCAAACCGGCGATTGGAACAGCCTTCAAGAAATCCATAGCGTGTTTCTCCCTATTGAGTTGCCACAGGATAGACTCTCTATCATTTAAAGCAAGGCGTGTGGGTAAAGTTTCCTTAACAAAATCAAATTAAGTTGCTGCCAGGGACTTCATGAAATGTGGGGCAGCGTCATTGATATTGTAATCGGAACAAGTTATACCACATGCGTCTGTAAAGATTTGTAGAGCGTGTCTGAAGCTGGGACTCAGCGTTGAAGGAGGTGGGAGCCTTAGAATATGCTGCTGTAGGTGTTGAGTTTGGGAATTCGAAGCTAAATAGCAGTACTTTCCCGTGTCACTCATAGTGTAGACACCCAACCCTCCGTATTTGATAGGTAAGGTGGCTAGCCTTTGTTGCACTGGCCCGAATCCTGCACCATCACCAACGACAAGTTGCTGCAAGTGTTGCTGGAGGTGTTGATCATAAACACTTGAAGCGGACTGTATAGCCACCGGGTTAGTTGTTCATAGGGCGAAGTACAGCTTGGAGACTCCTATGCAGTTCCGCAGTAATAACAGTTCGCACTGTGGATCACAAAGTTGTTGAACTCGTTGCATTAAGTGGATCGTCTTATCTACACGGTTATCCACAATCTGGCTACTATACTGTTGATTTAAGCTTACCGGACCACCGAGCACCTTCACACCAAGTGCGGGTCTACCAATGTTGGTAGGAAAACACCATCTGCCAAGCTTAAGGGTCGGTTACAGGCAGAATACTTGATCTTGGTAATGTTCAAGACCAGTCCACGATTAGGCCCTTCTTCTTTGTATGATTTGCAAAGCTTTGGCAACTTCAAGAGTATCTCCAGGCGATGGTTCCATCATCGAGATACCGAGGCATGGAAGTCTAGTGTACAATGTGCTGCAATCTTGCTAGCTAGAGGGTGCAGAGTTAGGGCAAACAAAAGGGGACCAAGAGGGTCTCCTTGTTGTACCCCCTTTGCCGAAGAAAGTGTAGATTCATTGTAATATAGTCTAGCCGGGTTGGAGTAACAAAACTCGACCCATTTTGATATAGTAGGACAATGTAAACTGACCTCCTTAAGCATGGCAGACCTGTCGACCAGGTTAAAGGCATTCATAAAGTCGATCAACAACATAGTGTGTGTTGAACTGTCCCCTTTTAACTCCAGCAAACGATTGGCCGCGTGTAGAATTCCCTCTCCGCCACAAGACATCCCAACTCCAAACTGGAAGTCACCAAGGTATGATGATAAGAATTTGCAAGCTGAGGTGGCTGCTAGTTTTGAACATAGTCGTCTCCAGATGGTGCCGACTGCAATTGGTCTCACCCCACCACCAGGCTTGAGCAATGGTGTTATTTTATTATTATTATTATTATTATTATTATTATTATTATTATTATTATTATTATTATTAAAAACAAAGAAGCAAAGTTTACATAGAGGTGGTTGGTAGCCGGGCGCCAAGTTGGGCACCAACCCCCTTTTGGATAGCAATGCTTATCCTATGAAAAAGAAAACTTCTATGACCAGAAAAAACATCATTGTTTGCTAGACAATTTTTAAGTCGTTTCAAGAAACAAATAGTGTCTTCACTTAGTTCCCTAAAGTGGAAGAAGCTAAGACTCCAAATCCATATCCAAACGTCTTGCATTTATCAAGATACTTGTTGCGTTTGCGTAAAATAGCGTTGGAGATGGCTTGGCCAGGTATGAATGCTCGAACTCCGCCCCCGGTGAAAGGAGATACCACAGTGACGTCAAAGCATACATCTAAACCATTTTCCCATCTAGGGACGAGGATATCAGTGGGTCTTGACGGATTGTTCTCATTGGATAGGAAACCGAGCGTTACTTCTTTTCTGGCATGTACCCCAGCCTTGTAGCAAATATCTGCGTACACATCACGAACAAGATCATGGCGATATTTGATGCCAACTTCCTTGGAACAGTGTAGTGCATGATCTCCATAAGCATCCATCTCCCTGTTATAAAGAGAATGAAGCCGCCTTCTGCGAATAGTGGGATGCCGAGTCTGTAGCTAAGAATGGATCTGAATTGTCTAGGTCCGAGACATTGGTGTAATCCACTGATGGGTACGACAAGGAGGTAGTCTTGTGCATGCGGAACCCGGTTACATTGCCATAAAATAGAGTCTCTGTCAGATATTGCAAATTTAGTTGGGATTAGTTTCTTCACAGCATCAAAGTAGGTGACTTGCCAATGTGTGCATGGACTAGAAGGCGATATCGTTGATGTTATATGAAGAAGGTAAATCGCAAACCTGAATCAAGTTACGAACAGCTTGCTGGTAGGTTTGTGTCACAAGTGGCGAGTACAGGTTATTTAAAATGAGCCTTTGCCTTTGTGCGTTTGACAGGGATGCAATGTAGCAGAAAACACTGGTGTCGACCATCGTGTAGACCCCTAAGCCTCCATCTCGGATAGGTAGGGTGGCGAGGCGTTCTTGTAAAGGCCCGAAGCCTGCGCCATCTCCGGTGATCGAAGGCCTAAAACCGAAATAGGTGACTTGTCGAAAAGACTGTGGCGTGTTCAAGGGCTGCAGGTTTTGTAGTTCTCATTGTAAAGTACAACTTAGATACCCAGAGCAATTACGCACAAAAGTAACTCACTTTGTGGATCTTTAAGCTTTTTTATTGCAGCCATCAATCAAATCTGTTTTATTGACCTGCTAAGCACCATATTCTGAGAATTCCATGTCTAAGCTTACCGGCCCTCCCGGCGGTTTCACGCGCCAATTGGTCTTGCCAATATTGTGAGGAAAAACTCTGCAATAACACTTCTAGGGTCACTTGTCGGCGAGAACACTTCTGTTTTATGCACGTTGAGATGTAACCCTCTAGATGGCCCTTTCCGATTGTATAATGTTGAGTGCTTTAGACACTTCAAGAGTGTCACCAATGGCGGTGCCGTCGTCTAAGTACAGGGCATGTAGGTCAAGGTGGCGGGGAAGAAGCAATCTTGGTAACTAAAGGGTGTAACGTAAGAGCAAATAGCGAGGGGACCAAGTGGGTCTCCTGTTGAACTCCCGGCCGAGGACAAGATGAAGTTGTCGTAATATAACTTGGGCTGGCTTGGCGTAACAAAATTCCACCCATTTAGAGATTGCGGGACAATGTTGTCTAACTTCATTAATGAGAACAGATCCTGTCAACCATGTTGAAGGCGTTCGAAAAGTCAATCGGCATTGACATGTTAGAAGCATTGCCTTTCGAGATCCATAAGACGATTAACTGAATGTAAAATGCTTTCCCTCCACAAGGTATGCCAACGCCAAAGCCCAGAAGTCGCCGAGATATGCAACCATTTCTTTCCCCACCGAGGTAACATCAAGTTTTGAAACAAGCCTCCTCCAGATGGTACCAACTGCTATGGGTCTCAGTCCGCCACCGGGTTTCAAAAGCGGAGTAAGCGGTGCACTAGCGATGTACTCACCTAGCTCGGTAGGACATCTGCCGGCAAGCCACGGATTTACAACACCGGTTATGGAAGAGAGTAGTTCATCGGCGACGGCGCGGCAAGACCACTCAAAGCATCTAAAAGATGTTGCGCGCGCAATCCTTCCCTCCCACAAGAAGTACCTTTTGGGAAGCTTTGTATTGCGGCGAGCAACCTTAGCATCAGCGAGATAGCATCCGTAGATATCTTGTCGAGATGGAATGGATGGTGCGGATGCGTGGGGATGTTTGGTCGGGCTCGGATAGGGTAGCTTCGGTATGGGGTGCAATGCCACTTTGGAAGATAAGACGCGGATAACCATGAGAATAATTTCACGACTAATCTTTTCACATGCGATCCACAGTTGCGGTATCTTGTTTCTTATTGCTTTTACGCTTGTCCAACTGTTTGCGAGGAGGTGACTGCATTATTTTCTGAATCATAGTGAAGCACCCATTGGGTTATTTCCAGTTGGCCAAGGCTTGGTTGATAGAGGCAATACGCCCAGCCTTTTACTGGTTCCGGATCTTTCTTCCATGGAACTCTTAGGGAAATACAAGTTGAGTGTGCAGATAGGTAGTAATATCAATTGTATCCAGTATGAGAGTTCCATAGGTTTAGTCAGTACCTTATCTAGGCGATTTGAGAGTTACGGAAGTTCGGTCTGAGGAGGTGGAATGCTCGTAAAGGTGGAGAATTGTTTACGAAAAACGAGAATTGAGTAAGTCCAATGAGAGAAAACAAGGTGTCTCCTCCTCACGGAATGGAACTTGAAGTATAACCTTCCACCACCGAAGCTTAGCAATACCATGTATGAGGAACTCTGCGGTTATCCGTTGTACGGCCCTACAATAATTTCATGCGACTTATGTTTACAGACCTTTCTCCAAACATGTATACGTAAACAACCACCACACAACCACATCGCATCAGCGTAACACCCTCTCCCATGCAGCATAGACGGTTGAATCAGAAGATATTCTTTCTCTGCAAATTTCTCTGTTCGCTTCCGAGTAAAAATGTTTGTCACACAGATGTCGAAAAAGGGAAGTTTTGGCATATCCTCGACCATTAACATTATCAGGTGCATCCATCAAAATTTTGAAAGAGGCGTTGGCAATTAGCATCTGGTGAAAACCGTCAAAGGATGTTGATAAAGGTGTTCCATCTCTAAAATTCGATGGGCGGCAACTTGTTGTGATGAAGAACGGGTGTTCCATTTGGATGAGGAACGGGTTGTGGTGAGACAACGGATGCGAGCGAACGTGTTCTCGGCATGGTTTCATGAAAACCTCGAGAAGGCAAAGTGGCAGATGAGGATGAAGCTTGGGAAGATGATCTTCTTGTTCTCGGCATGGTGCAAAAGGGTGAAGATGAAGAGAACTCTTAAGAGAATGAATTAGAGTTTAGTGTATGGGAATTTGAGGTTTCAACCCAATGAAAACTCAAATTACCATACAACAAAACACTAACTAAAAATCTTCACAAGGAGAACCACAGAACTATTCAACCACCCGAAACACACCTAATACAACTACAATATAACACAAGCGATCTATACAATGCCTACACCACGAGACCAATTACAAAACAATCTCGGCTGAAAACAATCACATAACATAAGTGCAAACCACTCACCTTGCAACACGGAGGATGTAAAGCTAGTTGTTTGAACTACTCCCTTACAAACAAATAAAATTGCTGCAAATCCAGAATCCTGATGAACAAACACAGAACTCACTGAGAGTTGAGAACTATATGATTAAACGTCTCCTTGCAATCAAAACACAATACCCACCACTAAATCAACTTCAATTTCACACAATTTGTCAAACTAAACAAAGAAACCCCTCTATCAAAGAAACCCTCTTTCGATCAAAAACAAACCCTTAAAATTGTATCTTCAAACCCACCTAAAAAATCTTCAAGTTTTCTTAAGAAAAGGCCCTAAAAATTGTATCTTCAAACGAAAGTATGAGCCGAGAAATTAAACACAAGAAACAAACCAATACACAAAACCCAAATTACGAAATATTACACCACAAGATCTCGTAACGTCCAATCAACACAAAGAGCACCCACTTCTACAAATCAATTTCATAACCCCTCACTCCAGATTCTACAAAATTGCACCACGAAAAACCCCAAAACAAATTCTTTCAAACACTCTCTAAAGCAAAGAAAAACCAATTGAAAACCCTAAGAGTATAGAATTAGGGAAACCTAAGAAACGCTAATATTAATCTTCGAACAACTACAAAAACTCAATTCTTCAACCCCGAACTCTCTCCTTTCAATCTCTGAGAAAAACACAAATCGGAACTCAATTATTATTATTATTATTATCTTTGTTCAACTTTGTTGCTTTCTTGACATTAGCAAAAGTGCTCTCTTTGATTGTCGTACTTGAAGAGTATGGTTGAACATGATTCTTAGGCTTGACTGGTTTTCCTTCTTTACGAGCATCTTTTACATCAGTGGAAGCCTCTGGTTTAGAAGAATTTGTAGCTTTAACAAATTTTACCTCTTTGCTAATACGTGAAGCATCTATTCCCTTATAGCCCAATCCTCGTGTATCACGATGATTTCTACTTGCTTCTAACATTGAGATAAATTGTTTAAGCTAATATTGAACTTCTTAAGGTCCAAATTTTTTTCTTCCAACGTCTTGATTTTATCAAGAGCACTAGATAGATCAACCTCAAGGCGTTTTTATCGTGTGAGATATTCTCTTTCTTTCTCTTCAAAGTTCTTTTGTTGAGAGTTAATCCTTGCATCATATTCAACAAGTTTCTCCTCCAACAAATGTACTTTTTCAAGAGCCGCATTATGATCTTTCACAGCTTGAGAAAGACTAGCACATATTTTGTCTTTAAGACTTTGTATTTGTTGTGAGAATTTTTCTTTCAGCAAGTTATGCTCTTCATCGAGATTTTCAAACTTTAAAGTTAAATCTCGTTCTCTTTCAAATCTTTGAAAGAAGATCATTAGAACAAATAAGAAATTGTTTGCTCAATTCCTTTAGTTCAGATGTTTTTACACTTGATCTTTCATCAGAAATCTCAAGTATAAAACTCAAAGATATCTCGTTAGAGACATCATCAATTGAGCAATCTGAAATTTAAGAACTATATCCTTTTGAGAACATATCTTGTGACACGTTAACTGAGTCTTTCTTTAGTTTTCGCTCTCGCTTAACTCTACTTTGACTCATGTCTTATAGGTTGGATCGCATCAAACACAGATTGTTAGATATTTTCGTGTTTGCCTGCTCTGATACCAATTGAAAAGACAAGGGTACCCAAATATACCTTAATCTAAAACTTTTCCACCTATAAGTGCTTTCTCAAAGTGATTGTCTATGGACGAGTTGAGACAATACAACTAATCGGTTCACACTTCATGTGATCGTCTATGGATACGAGATCGAGAAAATACGATATCAAGATAACTTGCGTGATTGACTATGGATACAAGATCGAGACAATACAACAACGAAGTATGTTTACTTGATAATAGGTTCGAGACTTAACCAAACACAATAGGATTGCTATCAAGTAAATATGAATTAACGTTTGTGTATTTTACTTCTTATTATAATAAAAACAATTATAATTGCGGAAATAGAAAAGTAAAAGACACAACAAGATTTTGTTAACGAGGAAACCGCAAATGCGAGAAAAACCCGGGACCTTGTCGAGAATGAATACTCTCGGGATTAAGCCGCTATACAAAATCTAAACCAACTTCGTATAGTTGAGACCAAACAACTAAACCTATATTTCACCTAGTTCCGTCTGTATCCCTGCACCTCCAACTTGTAATAAGTCACGCACTTGGAACAATTCCTTTGGTTCGTATTCCAAATAGTAAACGAACAACAAATCTGTTTGGTAACAACTCTTTTCAAACAATGTGATATGAGTTTGACTAAAGTATCTTCCGTTTATCCTAATAAACTCCTTTGTCAGGTTCTTAGATCTATCTTATCAATAACTACCAAAGTACTTGTCAAGACTATGCAATCAATACTTCGATCTACAAACAGTCTAAAGATCCCCGTCGAAACTTCGATCTAGTTTGAGTGAATCTTATATCAGAAGACAATATTCTCAAGCATAAACAAACTAGGTGCAATCAAAGTTCAACAACCATTCAATCGAAAACTAATAATAAACTGCGCAATTATCTAGTTTCCCACCAACGGTACTCGTAGAGCTTCCCAACCCCAATGAAGTATTTAAAGCGAGCGGTCGTAAGAGATTTCGCCTAATTAGGGTACCTTCCTCTCCCAATAGATGACTCCACCAGTAACAACACAACAAGGTAGTTTTGCTGGCTCTGAAGATTAGTTTGATCGAAATGCAAACTTCAATATTTATAGACCAAGGAAGTTTGGACACCATGGAATTTCCAAAACCGAAAATATTCTCAAGATATGCAATATATTTCCAAATTCGGTTTCCATAATTCTTGGAAATGCTTTGTGTCCAAATATTGACCGAAATCTCAAAAGAAATTCTCCAATTAGTAAATGCACATTACCAATTTTTATTTTCTAAAGATATGCATTTTAATTGTTGGAAATTAAAAGCATATAAAACTAAAAACCTTAATTAAAAGATTCTCAATTTATTTCGATCCAAGGATTCTCCTTTAGCTATTAAGGAATATCTTTGAACAATAAAAGATAAGAGTTACTGCACAAGTTCAAAGTATGTCGACATCTTTACTTTGTAAATCCTTTTTTCATATCTACAATATTGGAACCGATTTGCCACACTTCCAAACAAGTTTCGAATTGGTTCATCTGACTTCCAAGAACTATGTGATTGATTATCCTATCAAATCACCAATCATGGGTTTCATGGTTCTACCAAAACAAGTTTCCGTTCTACCTCCATGTGGGTACTAGGATCGGTCACACTAGCTTTCAAAATTTGGTTGACTAGGTACTAGGATCAGTTACCACATATTTATGGTATTTAACTTGTATTCGGTTGCACAAGTCATAGGATCAGTTACCAATAACTAAGACATGTTGCACCTCTTACAAGGATCGATTCGACACACTTGTGATCGGTTGCACCTCTTACTAGGATCGGTTCCCCAATGTATAGAGTTGGTCATACTAATTACAACATATCGATCATACCATCTCAGGTGATTACTTAACATCGGTTTCACTAATAAAAGTCATACCAATAAAAAAGTCAGGCCTTGTGAATAGTTTTACCAAGATACATAAACAAGTTATGAACTATTATACTAAATACACATATTGGTAATCCAAAGATTTGCAATGAATAACAATACCAATAAGCCTAGCCATTTCCCTTTCGATTCACAAAACAAGTTTATGAATTGTACTTCCTTTAAACGAATGTAAAAACATTGTTTCCTAGGACGAAATCTTCACCCATAACCATACACATAATCACAATAGCATTCATACGATTATGTCGATGTCTTATATACGAAGTTCAAAAGATAGACGTTATACTTCGTATTGTAATTCCTTAATACTATGTCTAACTAGAGTATAATCGTTCACGACTTGCAGTTATGTTTTCAATATGCACGACTTGAAAGATACGTTAGGAATGAAACAGTTCAAGTCAAATATTACTAACCTCAAGAGGAAGGATCATGTTGTCGTTGTAGCTCTTTACTTCTTCATATTCTTCAAGTCTTCACATAATACTTGTAAGTCTCATATCCTAATAACTTTCTAGTAAACCTATACGAAGTTGACTCTAGTAAATAATCAAGCGACTCTTTAAATAAGATTTGGTTCACTAAAATATGACAACCAAACTTGACATACCAACGCTTGGTGGGTTCAACCGAGCAATGCTCTAACAATGAGGTCTTAGCGTGTTTGCCTGCTATGATAGCAATTGAAAACGAGGGGGTACAACAACCACACCCAACTATTTCGTTCGGAAATCTGTGTGGACTAAACTTCAATATAATTCCGAGAGTAACAACTCAATCAAGAAAGATATCAAAGAGAATCTATTTCTCAACACAATCAGTAAATCAAACAGATAGAAATCCGTGAACCTGATTGTTATGAGAATAACTCGGATGGTACCAAAGATCAATGTCCGAGATTCAATCAAGTTCTATCCAACAAATAAGGTCGGATTTATCAACTGTGATTAAACAACGCACAACCTGTGATATTTCAATTATATAACAAAAAATATAATGCGGAAAAGAAATAACACAGATACCAGAAATTTTGTTAACGAGGAAACCGCAAATACAGAAAAGCGCCAGGACCTAGTCCAGACTTGAACACCACATTGTATTAAGCCGCTACAGATTCTAGCCTACTACGGGTTAACTTGACCGGAATGTAGTTGAGCCCTACCAAGTCTCTCACCGATTAAGGTACAGTGCGTTTCTTACGCCTCTTGAATCTCTCAAGACTCTGCGCACTTAATTCCTTTAGCGCGTCCTTTACATTCTAGAAGTTGCTACGACCCAAAGTTGAAGACTTATAAACAAATATGTCTCCCACAGATAAGTCTATTCTATTTGTTTTCCGTCTTAAGATAAAGATCACGGTGAACAGAAAACTCAACTAATAATCCGGTCTTATACTCCCGAAGAGCAGCCTAGAATATTAGTCACCTCACAATGTTAGAGCATAGCTCGGTTGAACCCACCAAGCGTTGGTATGTCAAGTTTGGTTGTCATATTTTAGTGAACCAAAACTCATTTAAAGAGTCGCTTGATTATTTACTAGAGTCAACTTCGTATAGGTTTACTAGAAAGTTATTAGGATATGAGACTTACAGTATTACGTGAAGACTTGAAGAATGTGAAGAAGTAAGGAGATACAATGACGACATCATCCTTCCTCTTGAGGTTAGTAATATTTGACTTGAACTGTTTCATTCCTAACGTATCTTTCAAGTCGTGCATATTGAAAACATAACTGCGAAGCTATGAATGATTATAGTCTAGTTAGACATAGTATTAAGGAATTACAATACAAAGTATAACGTCTATCTTTTGAACTTCGTATATAAGACATCGACATAATCGTATGAATGCTATTGTGATTATGTGTATGGGTATGGTTGAAGATTTCTTCCTAGGAAACAATGTTTTTAAATTCGTTTCAAAGGAAGTACAATTCATAAACTTGTTTTGTGAATCGAAAGGGAAATCCCTAGGCTTATTGGTATTGTTATTCATTGTAAATCTTTGGATGACCAATATGTGTGTTTAGTATAACCACTCATAACTTGTTTATGTATCTTGGTGAAACTATTCACAAGGCCTGACTTTTGTATTGTTATGACTTTTATTAGTGAAACCGATCTTAAGTAATCACTTGAGATGGTATGATCGATTTATCGTAATTGGTATGACCAACTCTAGACATTGGGGAACCGATCCTAGTAAGAGGTGCAACCGATCACAAGTGTATGGAATCGATCCTTGTAAGAGGTGCAACAAGTCTTAGTTATTGGTAACCGATCCTATGACTAATGGAACCGAATACAAGTTAAATACCATAAATATGTGGTAACCGATCCTAGTACCTAGTCAACCAAATTTTGGAAAGCTAGTCGACCGATCCTAGTACCTACATGGAGGTAGAACCGAAACTTATTTTGGTAGAACCGTGAAACCCGTGATTGGTGATTTGATAGGATAATCAATCACATAGTTCTTGGAAGTCGATGAACCAATTCTAAACTTGTTTGGAAGTGTGGCAAATCGGTTCAAGATTGTAAATATGAAAAAGGATTTACAAAGTAAAGATGTCGACATACTTTGAACATGTGCAGTAATCTTATCTTTTATTGTTCAAAGATATTCCTTAATATCTAAAGGAGAATCCCAGATCGAAATAAGTTGAGAATCTTTTAATTAAGGTTTTTAGTTTTATATGCTTTTAATTTCCAGCAATTAAAATGCATATCTTTAGAAAATAAAAATTTGTAATGTGCGTTTACTAATTGGAGATTTTTTACTGAGATTTCGGTCAATATTCGGACAAAGCATTTCCAGGAATTATGGAAACCGAATTTGGAAATATATTGCATATATCTTGAGAATATTTTCGGTTTTGGAAATTCCTTGGTGTCCAAACTTCCTTGGTCTATAAATATTGAAGTTTTCATTTCGAGCAAACTAATCCTCATAGCCAGCAAAACTACCTTGTTGTGTTATTATCGGTGGAGCCGTGTATTCGGAGAGGAAAGTACCCTAATTAGGCGGAATCTCTTACGACCGCTCATTTTAAATACTTCTTTGGGATTGGGAAGCTCTGCGAGTACCGTTGGTGGGAAACTAGATAATTGCAGTTTATTATTAGTTTTCGATTGATTTGATTGACTAACGGTTGTTGAACTTTGATTGCACCTAGTTTGTTTATGCTTGAGAATCTTCTCTTCTGATATAAGATTCACTCAAATTAGATCGAAGTTTCGACGGGGATCTTTAGACTTGTTTGTAGATCTAAAGACGTCTTGTGATAATCCATTGTTAACAGAGACTCCGTTACGTGTGTGATTGATCACAAGAGATTCAAGTTGATTGTGTGCGGGTGTTTATTGAATATCTAAGAAGATTTGAAGACAAAGAAGATTTCTTATTTGAGTTCATAATCTTTGGTGTGCACAAAACTTGATCGGTACGGGGATCCAACTATAATCGGTTTATCTTTGTGATAACCTTGATTGATTAGTTGATTAGATCGACATCAATACAATTCTTTGTGATTAAAAGTATTGATTGCATAGTCTTAACAATTACTTTGGTAGTTGTTTAAAAGATAGATCTAAGAACCTGACAAAGGAGTTTATTGGGATAAACGGAAGAGCCTTTTGTCAAACTCATATCACGTTGTTTGAAAAGAGTTGTTACCGAACAGATTTGTTGTTCCTTTACTGTTTGGAATACGAACCAAAGGAATTATTCCAAGTACGTGACTTATTACAAGTTGGAGGCGCAAAAAAAAGACGGAACTATGTGAACTATAAGTTTAGTTGCTTGGTCTCAACTATACGAAGTTGGTTTAGATTTTGTATAGCGGCTTAATCCTGAGAGTATTCAATTCTGGACAAGGTCCCGGGGTTTTTCTGCATTTGCGGTTTCCTCGTTAACAAAATCTTGTTGTGTCTGTTACTTTTCTATTTCCGCAATTATAATTATTTTTATTATAATTAGAAGTAAAATACACAAAGGTTAATTCTTATTTACTTGATAGCAATCCTATTGTGTTTGGTTAAGTCCGAACCTATTATCAAGTAAACATACTTCGTTATTGTATTGTCTCGATCTTGTATCCATAGTCAATCATGCAAGTTATCTTGTTGTCGTAGTGTCCCGATCTCGTATCTATAGACGATCACACGAAGTGTGAACCGATTCGTTGTATTGTCTCGACTCAGTCCATAGACAATCACTTTCGGAGAAAGGACTTATAGGTGGAAAAGTTTTAGATTGAGGTATATTTGGGTACCCTCGTCTTTTCAATTGGTATCAGAGCATGCAAACATGAAAATATCTAATAATATGTGTTTGGTGCGATCCAACCTATAATAAAATGAATCTTATGAATGATTCAGTTAATGGGACAAACTACCCACTGTGGAAATCTTCTATGAAAGCAATCCTCAATCCCTAGATTTTAATACTTGGTTATTAATCGAAGACGGATATCAACAACCGATGGATTATTCGGAGACAGAGTACAAACGCTTAGTGTTCTATACTCATGAAGAAAGAATTCTTGCAAAAATGCATTCGATGGTTTGAATGCCATCATACATGTAGTTGCAGAAATCCCATAATACATCCCTCACAAGAATTCATAATAATCAACACATCTTTAAGATCAACAATCACACTTTTTAGTAATTGAGTTAAAGAATCTTACAAAGAGGAAATGAAATCACGAATACAACTATTGCTCTAGACTTTCTCTCTCCTCAAAACTTTCTCTCCACTCTAAAAAGATCTCTCCCTCTCTTAAGCTTCTTTCGCTCTTTATATAGGATATTACATAGTGGGTGACATCTAAGCTGTCCTTTATTTAGGATCTGACTTGCGATATTCTCGCAAGTATACAAGTGTAAGATTTCGCAACACCCCTAAATATCGCTAGGTCTCCACATGTAGTAGCAGGTTTTCCCACACTACACCCCTCACTATATTTTGGTTAATTAGTTCATTGAAAGCTGCATAATTGAGAATGTTTATTGATTGATTTCATGAGTTATCTACACAGGGAAAAATGGAATTACACTTAGCAAGTAAAACACTCTCAAACTTTCTCTCTCCTAATGACTTGCCTAACAATTCTCCAAAGATCTCCCTTACAACAGACTCACTCGACCCTTTATATAGGGTAATACATAGTGGATGACAGCTAAGCTATCCTTTATTTTAGGGAATGTCTCGCGAAGTGTCGCCAGTGTACAACTATTCAATCTCGCGACACTTCTTAACCCTCGCCGAGATCTCACGTCTTCTTTATGTCTCGCTTTGTCGTTATTCTTTGCGTCGTTTATTTTAGCTCTCTGCGACTCGCATCGCGACATCGTTGTTTATTAACCCCGAGTCCCGTACGTTGCGATATTATGGTCCTACATCTTGCCTCTTTTTCTTGAATATTGCTTGAGGAGCGATCTTTAAGGAAAAATCTGTTGTTGCAATAATCTTTGGTCTTTCTTTGATGAGGGAATGAGCAGAAGAATACTGTTCTTGAAAAGTACGTACTTGCCTCTATTCTTTTGCGAAATTCCGAAGCTCCTATATTCGAAGTGTCGTTTCTTGCCTCATGTGTTACAGAGAATAATTGGTTTTGCAATCTCTTCTCGCCTATTAGGAAATATTCCACATATTTGAATTCTGCTAAATCAAGTTTCCTTGGATTTGGGTAATGACCGTTAACACGTGTCTACATTTGCCTCTTTTACCGGCGCATTTAATGTTATCCGGTCGTAATATCTTTTTCACATCTATTTATAGGAGTGTTCCTTGTAAAGAAATTTCTTTTTCCCTTTCATCTTCTTCATCATCTGCAAGCATTTTTCTTCTTCATCGTTCTGCAACCATTCTGCAAGTGTTTGCCTGCTGTTTTCCTTCTTCATCCTCTTCTCTTCTTCTGCTACTTCCTATCAGTTGTTGTTCTCATGGCATCCAGGTTTGTTAATCTTGCTATATCTAATTTGATCTTGTGGTTAGTTAATTTTTCTTGTTGAAATCACACTGGTATGCTTAACTTTATAGTTCTTTTTCTGCCATTGTTGTTTAGCAAGAACCAACTCAAAACCAAATTTACCGTGAAGGACCCTTTTCTTTCTTTGGGTTCGCCATCGGAACCTTCTTCGCAACAAGAATCTCCTAGGCAGCCAAAGCCTACTTCGCGAACAAAATCTATGGTTAACAAAAGAAAGCCTGCGAGTGACAAGGTATTTAAGAAATTAGTCAAAGAATCTCATGTTTCTCATCGTCTGCGAATGAATATATTGTTGCCTCTCGTGTCTTATTTAACTTGTAACTCGCAGGATGATGGAAATACTTGACGAGAACTCCTAAAAGACTTCGCCAACCCAAGCCTGTTACTCCCAGTGTCCCATTTCCTTCATTCACACCTTCATCTCCTACTGCGAAGTCGTCGCAAGATAATATTCCTATGCCTCAACTCCTCCTAGACCAAGTTCCTCATAGTTCCCCTACTACAAACGATCCCATACCTCCTCCTGTTACCAAGGTCCTTGCCATTTCTCCAATCACTCCTCTTCCTGAAACTTCTTCTTCTCATGAGGTTCCCTCGACGAAGGACGACTCCTCTTCTTTGGTTGAACAAATTCCTCTAACTACAGAAAATTTGGAGGGGATAGATGTGGCCTTTAAGGTTCTTTCTGATCTCGTGAGTGATGCCAAACAGACTTCCACTGATCCTATCAAATCTCATGTTTGCGAGATTTTAAGTAAGCACCTTGGTCCTGACAGAACCTCACAAGCTTCTTTGATTCAAGAGATTAATAAGCTGAAGGATGATCTCCAAGTTATGACTGCGAAATGCAATAGTCTTCACCTTGAAAATCAAAAATTTCACAACATCTCGCTAGATCGTGATAACCTTCGCAAGAAGAATGAAGAATTAAAAGGTATGTTCTCGCCACTCTCCATTTTTTTTTTTTTTTTTTTTTTTTTTTTTTTTTTTTTTTTTTTTTACAACTCAAATTCCCTGTTCGTTCTCCAAGCATTAAACCAGAAACGAATAATGGAGATATATCAGATGGAGTCCATTGTTGAAGAAGTTCGAGTAGAGAGAGATGGTTGGATGGAGCAATATAATCTCTTAGATAATCTTCACACTTATGCAGCTGATCAAATAAATAACTTGTCGAAAGAAAACTTTAATTTATCGCAAAAGCAAGACTTGTTAAGTAATGATTTATCTCGCCTCTCTTATGCTTTGACTAAATCTGATTTGGAGTTGCAAACTTTATCAGATGAGAATCGAACTCTTTCACAAGAGAAACGTTCTCTGTTGAATAAGGTGGCGAGCTACTCGCAGCAGTATGATGTATGCCAAAGATTATGTGAAGACCAAGAGCAAGCCAATCATTCTTTGAAAAACCAACTCGAAGTAATTACTGCCGAGAGAGATAAACTTATTCAAGGCAGAATAACTTTAAGTGTAAAAGCGAAGCAATTCCAAGAACAATGTGTCAATTTAGAAAAATCCAACTCTACTCTAGCAAACGAAAACTCCATACTTGTCTCCAATGAAAAGAATTTGCGTTCTCGATTGAAAGGTTTAGTGGGAGATTCATTTGATGATGTCATGAACCGCCTGGGGAATAATTTCGCAGCTTTAATTCAACATCTTTCTTCTCAAAAGGAAGGTAGTCAATTTATTTGACTATCTTAGTTCATGTGTTTATTCCATGAATGCTTTATTACCCTGAAAATGTCGATAATGTTCGATAATAATTTTCTCTGATCTTGTGTATTTGTTATGCAGATTCTGAGAGAAAGCTTCGCTCCACTATTTCCACCCTCAGGTCTGATTATTCCAAAATTCGCAAGGAAAATGGACTACTCACTTCGCATCTTGCTCGTTCTCGTGACCGTGCAGAGCGAAGACTTGATTATATATCTCATTGTAAGGACATTGATAGTAAGAATCGTCAAAAGGCATTACTTCGCCAGTTCCCTCTAAAGGCGGAAGTTCTTGTGAATAACATTTTGCTGTCGAAGTCTCTTGATCCTATTCACGTCGCTCCTTTGGAAGTAAGTGATGATGAAGTTCCTGATGCTCCAGATAGTGATTATGACTATGAAAGCGGCGAAGACGTCGCTAATACTGAAGTTACAAAAGATCTGATTGAAAAGTTTTCTGATGAGAATCCACCAATTGGCGAGAATAAAGATGCTGAAAATATCTCAGAAGAACGTCCATTGACTGGCGAAGGTGAAGCTGAGAAGGTAGTTGGTGAAGACGATAAAATTGATGTAGAGAATTAACTGTTTGATAACTCTTGCTTCAACTGTCTGTTTGGTTTGAAATGATTTTTCTTCTTCTTAATTATGACTATAATCTCGCAAGCTTATTCGCTTACATTTTGATGAAATGATTTTTACTTAGTCATTATCATCTTTACATTGTACTCTTCGCTGATGTCGAATTTTGTATTGCGACGAGGTCGCAGACCGCAATTACATTTTCATGCAATGGCTTATTGACCTTGCCTTATCAATTTTGTGTGGTCTTCCGAGTTAGACCTCCCTAATTAGAGGTCCTCCCCTGCCACCTTTTATGGCGACAAAATCGCAGGACGTCCTTACACTTGCATGTAAAGACCCATTGATTTTGTCTTATCATTTTCCAAGTATTTTTGCCTCTGCAGGATGTTTTAGTTGCGACAATATGACAGGTCTAGATATCCTTGCGGACATAAAGTCCCATGACATTGCCGTCGTGCGACGAAATCGCAGGACGTCCGTACACTTTCGTGTAAAGACCCATTGATCTCGCCTTACCCTCGCGTTAGTATTATTGCCTCTGGAGATCATTGCACAAATATGACAAGCCTAAGTCTCCTTGCGAAAACAAAGCCTCATGACATTTGCGTCTGTTTTGACACCCCCCCTAATGGAGAGCGTCGCCCTTATCATCTCCCCGGTTGCCCCTTCAAGGAGGCGAAACATCGGCCATACAAGACTAGCTCCTCCCATCCGGTCTTAACAACAACCAGTTGTTTTCGCAGCCTCTTATCCCTTATACCTATAGGGTTTATGGTTACGAGACTGCACCCTAAGTGGAGTTTTCTTCGGGCGAGTGCAACGCATGCCAAGACTTGCCAAGAATGGCCAGGGTAGGTTCATCCATCCCGGGCACTCCAACTCAACCGTGTACCTCGGCGCCTTGAGCATACACTGACTCCTAGGAAGAGACCCTCGGTCGCCCAACCAGGGTATAACCTACATATATAGTTGGGAATCCAAGGTACCTCTTCCGGATAGGCTTTCATGGGCCCCAAATTTCCATGACTCAGGCTTCAGGAGCGGTGTAACCTTCCCCCTGAGCCATGTCGAGAGATACCCCCTTATATGACGACTTTAGGTCTTACATTTGCCTCTTACGAAATGTTATTCGCGAACTAGGGTGTACGCCATAAAGGTTCGTCCCATTCATTCATTCTTTTCAATTATTCTTCATCATTTGCTATTTTGTCTGCGAGATACTCGCCAATTTATTCATTTAATCATTCCTTATCTCTTGTTGTTATGTTAAGCCATGCATGACTTTTTTGTTATTCTTTTCGCGAGATCTTCGCGGATTCTTTCTGCATTTTACTGAATGTCGCAAATATCTTGCGAAGAAGTACTTCATCTTGATTCCTTTTTCATCTTTCGTTATTACGGGTAATATTTCTTTAAATATAATCTATTCCATGGTCTATCCAATTTTTGTCCCACATCTCTTCCTTCAGGGTCCATCAATCTATATGCCCCTGTACCAACTACCTCTTTGACGATATAAGGTCCATCCCATTTTCTCGCCACTTGCCTCCACTTTCGTTGGTATATTGGGGTTTCTCGCAGCACCAAGTCTCCTGGTTGGAATT
Source organism: Papaver armeniacum (assembly GCA_023531295.1). Lineage (NCBI taxonomy): Eukaryota > Viridiplantae > Streptophyta > Magnoliopsida > Ranunculales > Papaveraceae > Papaver > Papaver armeniacum. Next base: position 65,416 of record JAJJWW010017908.1, on the reverse strand, counting down.
CACGTATTTTGACGCGCTTGTTATATTCTCTAGCCAGCCTTCGCTGGTAATTCTCCATGTGTCGCAACGCCTTCTCCCTTTTCTCTTCCAATTCATCCAATTTGACTAGGATATTTCCTGCACTAAGATTTTTCTCCCAAACTTCTTTTTTAGTTGTCGGGATCACGACTTCTGTTGGAAGTACAGCTTCAACTCCGTATGTTAAGCAAAAAGGTGACATTCCAGTAGCCTCCCTTCTTGTTGTATTGTATGCCCATACTGCACTGGGTACTTGTTCGCACCATCTTCTATTGTGTCCTTCTAATTTCTTCTTCAATATGTCTGCAATTGTCTTATTTGTTGCCTCCGCCTGGCCGTTAGCTTGCGGATACAGTGGAGTTGATTTCCCACACCTTATTTTGAATGCATTAAGTAATAACTCTATGTTTTGTCCTTCGAATTGTTTCCCATTATCAGATACCAACCGTGATCCCAAATCGCATATGATATTCTCGAATATGAAAGTAAAAATATCTTTGTCGCGAATATGTTGTACTGCCTTCACTTCTGACCATTTTGTGAAATAATCCGTTGCGACAATTAAGTATCTCCTCTGTCCAGTTCCTGGTAAAAAAGGTCCCACGATGTCTAAACCCCATTTTCCAAAAGGCCACACACTTTTTTGAAGAATTTAATTGTGCTCCTGGTGCATGTATCTTCTTCCCGTGTCTTTGACAATCTTCGCAGCGTCTGGCTATTGCTCTCGCGTCCTCATGCATATATGGCCAATAATATCCTTGCGTCTTTGCTTTATATGCCAAAGATCTTCCGCCGCTATGATTTCCGGCATCTCCACTATGCAACATCTTCAATATGGTTTCTCCTTCTTTCCTTGTTAAACATCGAAGCGAAGGTCCATCAAAAGAACGCCGATAAAGCACATTATCTCGCAATTCATAATTTGTTGCCCGGCTCTTTAACTTGTGTGCTTCCAATCTATTTCTTGGTACTTCGCCTTTCATTAGGTACGCGTGAAGTTCTACTCTCCAGATCTTTTCGCGGCATTGCATTTCATCTACCACCATCATTATATCGCCTTCTTGTCCTTCCTCTTTATTAATTGATGGCGCCCGAGGCGTCTGTATTTTGATATTCCTCATGATTGGGTCTGTCATCATACTTGATATAAAGGCAAAAGCGTCTCGCAGTCCCGTTATCCCTCCTTGATATGTGCCTCCATTTTATTTTCTTTATTCTGTGCTGACAACACTTCCACAAGCTTCCTGTATTTCTGTAGGGATGGATCATTTGTAGCGTACTTTTCTGTTATCTGACGAATTGCCAATTGCGAGTCGCTGGTAATTCGCACACTCTCTAGTTTCATTTCTATCGCAAATCGTAAAGCATGTATTATGGCCTCGTATTCCGTTTCATTATTGGTAGACTCAAATTCCAATCTAAAAGCAAAAGCTAACTTATTGCCTTCTGGCGAAATCATAACAACTCCCACTCCTTTACCTTCTCCATTTGATGATCCATCCACTAATATTTCCCACCGGTTTGGCTCAGTTAACAAATCTTTTGGATCTCCATATTCTTCCTCTACATCCATCATTTCATCCACTTGCTTCATCTTCTTCCAAGGGAAATTCGCGAGAAAGTCCACGCAACGACACTGTGACTTGGTTGAAGATAATATTTCATATTTGAGTTTGTAATGACTTATTTGAGCATTCCATCTTTCGACTCTTCCTGATCTTTTTGAATTTTTCATTACCGACTCAATTGGTACTTTTGTTACCACCCTAACAGTATGTGCCTGAAAATATATGCGAAGTTTAAATGATGCATAGACTAACGCTAGGATTAGTTTTTCAATCTTTGAATAATTTCTTTCTGCGGCGTTAAAAGTTTTGCTGATATAATAGATTGGTTTTTCCACTCCTGCGTCCGTTCGCAGTAAAACTGCACTTAAGGCGTGCGAAGTCGTTGCCAGATATATTAATAATTCCTCCCCAGGTTCTGCCTTCTGCATAATGGATACATCCATTAAATGCTCCTTAATTCCTTGTAAAGCCTTTTCACATTCATCCGTCCATTCGAATTTTGATCCCTTTTTTAGAATACTGAAAAAATGTTTACATTTATCAGACGACCGCGAGATGAACCTTCCTAATGATGCTAACAATCCATTTAGTTTTTGAACATCTTTTACTGTCGCCGGCGTTGGCATGTCGCGAACTGCTTTTACTTTCTCCGGGTCAACGTGTATTCCTTCCTTTGATATAATGTAACCCAAGAACTTCCCTGACGCAACTCCGAAGGTACACTTTTCTGGGTTGACTTTGATGTTGAAACGCCTCATTTGCTCAAAAATTTCTTTCAAATCTCGCACGTGATTTTCTGCCTTCCTACTTTTTACTAGCATGTCATCTACATAGACCTCCAGTGTTTTATGTATCCATTCTGCGAATACCTCTTCTACCATCCTTTGATACGTCGCTCCAGCATTTCGCAAACCGAATGGCATTTTAGTATAGCAATATAATCCTCTTGGAGCGAAGAAAGCGGTGTGCTCTTGATCCTCTTCGGCGAGTGGGATCTGGTTGTAACCTTTATATCCATCCAGCGAGGATACCCTTTCATTCCCGGCCGCCGATTCGACTAGCTGTGGGATGTCTGGTAATGGAAAACTGTCTTTAGGGCAAGCTTTGTTTAAATCGGTGAAATCAATGCAAATCCTTATTCCCTTGTTCTTCTTTGGAACTATAACCATATTCGCTATCCACTCAGGGTATTTTGCTTGTCTAATAATTCCCGCGTCCAGCATCTTCTGCAGTTCTTCTGCTATCTTTCTAATCCTTTGCTTAAATGGCTTCACGTTTTTATCAATTTCTAACTTGTGACAAGCTATTGATGGATCTATGCCAGGCATTGCATCCATGTCCCACGCGAAGATATCTTTATATTCTCGCAACAGACCAACAGTTCTTTCTTCTTCATCCGCTCCCATGCTAGTTCCAATCTTTAGCATCTTTGGTTCTTCCTTAGTTCCAATATTCACTTCTTTAGTTCGCTCTGCCGCGACGTAACTGGGCTTCGGTTCTCCCATAGGAGTTGGTCCTTTTGGTTCCGTCGCAGGATCATTTTCTTCTCCCGAGATCTCGCTAAGTATGCCTTTTCCTTCCTTCGCTTTGATCATGTAAACTCTGAATTCTTCTTCTTTCTTAGCTTCCCTCGCCATCTTTTTGCGATGTTTAGATATATCCTTTTGTTTGCCTACTTGTTCCTCGCAGCATTTCACTTCATTTTGATAATATATTCTTCCTTTAGCAGCATCCCCTCTGATCTCGCTGATTCCAGTTGGTGTAGGGAATTTGATACGTTGATGAAGCGTCGATGCCACAGCTTTTATTGCATGTACCCATGGTCTTCCTAGCAACATGTTGTATGGCGATTCCATATCCACCACACTCAATGTCACCTGTGTTTCAATTCCTCCTAACGGAATACGTATTTTTATCTCCCCTTTAACTTTTGTTATGGATTTACCAAAACCTTGAATATTGTATGCCGCGAAAACCATATCTTCATCTTTATATCCCATCTTTTTATAAGCGTGATAGAATATGATGTTTATCAGACTCCCTGTATCGATTAAAACTCCATTCATCACCCATGTTTTCATCGTGTTCTCCGATTTCTCTCTTTCCTTATTCACGTTTATTGCGATCACCAGTGGAGACATGTGATCCAAGTTTTCTTTTGTTATTTCCTCCGCCGTGAATGTTATCTCTTGCTTTTCCCAATCTTTCAAAGGTGACGTTATTTCTCGATCTGTAATCCTCTTTCCTTCAAAATCTCGTTTGTGTATCCTTCCTCTGATATTTTCATGAAATTTGTTAGCCATTACTCTCATGCCTGTGCTGTATGTCATATCTTCTTCTCCTACTTCATCCGATCTAAGAGTTTCCTTTCTCATTTTCTTGATCTAAACAACTTTAATTGCGATTTTCTTTCCTAAACCAACAAGATTAGGTCCCTGTTTCTAGCGCATATGTAGTAGCAGGTTTTCCCACACTACACCCCTCACTATATTTTGGTTAATTAGTTCATTGAAAGCTGCATAATTGAGAATGTTTATTGATTGATTTCATGAGTTATCTACACAGGAAAAATGGAATTACACTTAGTAAGTAAAACACTCTCAAACTTTCTCTCTCCTAATGACTTGCCTAACAATTCTCCAAAGATCTCCCCTACAACAGACTCACTCGACCCTTTATATAGGGTAATACATAGTGGATGACAGCTAAGCTATCCTTTATTTTAGGGAATGTCTCGCGAAGTGTCGCCAGTGTACAACTATTCAATCTCGCGACACTTCTTAACCCTCGCCAGATCTCACGTCTTCTTTATGTCTCGCCTGTCGTTATTCTTTGCGTCGTTTATTTTAGCTCTCTGCGACTGCCTCGCGACATCGTTGTTTATTAACCCCGCGAGTCCTGTACGTTGCGATATTATGGTCCTACACCACATATTTCTAGTGTTTAGGTTGTCGTCATCTGTTGCGTCATTTTTGTAACCAGTCTGCGATATCTTCGCAGTGTGTTGTATAAAGATTTCGCAAAGGTATTGATGTTGCGATATTCTGATCCCACATCTTTCCTATTCTCATGTCTTCTCTGCGAAGGAGAGAATGTCATGAGAATTAGTGCTTCAAAATGCCGTAGCCGTTCATTTTTCCATATTCTTCTGTATTGACATGATTCTGTGCTTTTACGCAGAATTTATTACACGTATCTCTTCTTCCATCCATTTCTTGACACGTCCTTTTCAACCACTATTTTTCAACTGTTCACGTCTACTCTTCGCATTAAATGTGCTTATCTTCTCGAGAATTCTTCTCTCTATATATATTCTTCTCATTCTTTTCTTCTTCTTTTTTTACTTTCCTTCTTATCTTTTCTACAACTTTTCTTCACCTGTTTCTCCGTAAATTCTCGCTCTCCCTGCTGAAATTTTCTTGTTTCTATTTCTTTTGATCTTTAATTTCTTCTTCATTCCCATACCGAAAATGGCTCCAGCTGGTCGTAAATACGAAACTTCTCTTGAAGGAATTCAGAAAGATCTCGAAGGGAGAGGTTTTACATTAACCACCATTCCCAATCAAGAATCTAAATCCATTCTTTCTGCAAAATTGTTTCTCTTGATCACCATTGTGATGATAAAGAAATCATAGTTTCACTTGGTCGATTCTCGCTGGCCTTCCTATCCCTCTTTATGATCCAAATCTTCCCTTGTTTTATAAAATTCTTGCTCATGCGAACTTCTCACGAGCCATCTACCAATTAAGTGGGACCGCATTCGCTTAATACTTGAATTCTCCAACCACGGTCTTTGGTAAAGGATATCTCTATCCAAAAGAAGTTGGGGATCCTGAATATGAGGATTTAGAAATACTCGCCGAAAAATACACCGTGGAGAGTTTCTTTGAAAATTATGAAGTAATAAACATGAAAAATGATAAAACTCGCTGGGGTGCTCGCTTGAAGAGGAAAGAAAATGTTGCCAGCGATAGAATACTTATGCAGGACATTGATTGGCATTCTGGCAAGAATAATATTCCTCGTCACTCTAAAGACGACAGATGGTGCGTCTTTCCGCTGGTTTTGAAGGGACCTTATATTTCAGGTTCAAATGTGCTTCCTGCGAATCTCTCCACTTATCAACCTTGGGTATTTAATTGCCCGAGAAAGCGAAAGAAGTATGTCTTCAAATCTTGCTCACTTCATAATCTTTCATCTGTTGTTACTTTCTTGTTCTCTAATTCTTGCGAAAAATTTAGATTAAAAAGCTGAGATCGAGTGATAATAGGACTGGGAAGTCTAGCACTTTATCTGCTCTACGCTCTATCACAGATGAAGTAAGAAACATTTTTTATACTTTTAACAATATTGTTGCCTCTGTTTATTATCTTCATTTGTGTGCGAAGGTTGGTGTTGTAGTTGTTGAAGAAGAAGAAGGATCTAAGGTTGCGAAGACCAAAGGCAAAGGTAAAGGTTCTCTTCGCAAGGAGAAATCTGCTGCCCCACTTTCAAAGAAGCGAAAAGTTCATTCTCCTTCTCCTTCAAATCTTCGATCTGGCGAGAGTTATGATGATGATGATAATGACCTTGATAGTTCTTTCGCAAGAGAAGATTTTCCACCTGAATCTTCAATGGCACAATTCTCTAGCATCTTCTCTGACTCCATGCAAGGGATTGGGGATGATCATCTCACTGGCACATGCAGAGCTCTTGCGAACATACTGTGATGCCCCTTTACTATATGGTGGTGATTCTCTTCATGGGGTCTCCATCGTCGCTGACCCCTAGCTTTCTCGAATTCTCTTGGTATCTTGGTATGCCTTCATTTCTCTTTTCTTCATAATTATGATTTAAAGTTATACTATATCTTGACAATTTATTTATTTTCCTTCGCAGATCGGGAAAGCTTCTTTCGCCGTTGCCTCAGATTTGGAAAAGAGATGTGGTATTATTGAAAAGAAGAATCTTCAACTTCGCAAGAGAAACGAAGAACTGGAAGCTGAAGTTGTTGATCTTCGTGAGAAGAACAAACAATTAGAAGCTGATTCTTCTTCTCAAAAGGACAAAAAATCTAGTCTTCAGGATGCCAATAAGCAACTTTATGGTATGAAACTAGGGCTGTCAATGGAATACCGAGTTCCGGATTCTGTTACCGATAATTCGAGTTCCTATAGGAAATTTTCCGACATAACGGTATCGGAAATCGGTAATGGAAAAATTATCGGTAATTGAAGCCTTATTGGAACGGTATCGGTTTAGGCACTTACCGTTCCATTAATTACCGTTACCGGTATCTATTGTCACACATATATATTATAGTGTTAGTATTACCCGTTTTTGAATTTCTTTGTGTGTTTTTTTTTTTTTTGCAAGAACATATAACTAAGAACATTGTGTTTTGCATGGATTTGGAACCTAAAATTTCTTATTTTGAACTAATTTTTAGTATGAGAAATAGGTTATGTATAATATTGTCACTTAACGGTATTTATCGGTAAAATTACCGATATCCGTTAACTTAATGGAACGGTAGCGGTTTTGATTTTTAAAATTCCGCCGGAAATTATCGGTATCGGAATTCCGGTAGGAAATATCGGTAACGGTAATGGAAGAGCTAGTTACCGTTCCAATAGGTTCCATTGACAGCCCTATATGAAACTTTTCATTTTTCCTTTATTTCATTTTCTCATTATCCTCCCTTATCTAACTTATCATTTCCGCAGACGTCTATAATCTTTCTGATGGAGCCATTCTCCTTCACACATTCCCCAATTCTATGGATAATAATACCCTCCTTGAACACCTTAATAATTCCTTAAATAGTTTTTTAAATGACAAGATTAAATCTCTTCCCATAAATTAACTCAAATCCAAACTTCGCCTCTTAGAAATTGACCATAGATCTAGCTTGGGCTTAGCCAACCAATTTAAGCGTTTCTATCTTAATTCTAAAGAGGAAATTAATGCTTTAAGAACCAAGATCAGTGATCTCATAGATGATAAAGATCGCATTGCTAGACAAGGTGCTCAAGCATTAGCGAAATTTCAAAAAAATCTTCTTGAGGTTCAAATTGAACGAGATGAATCTAACCGCAAAAATGTTGTACTTAGCGAAAGAGAGAATCAAATTCGTTTCCTTCTTCTCATAAATAATGATGATGAGTTCGCTTGGGCTGCGAAAGTTCTAGATGATGCCAGAAATAATTTAGGTGTAAATGTTAGTCTTCAAGCTGAGCACACGGCCTTGGTTAGGGATATGATTTCTGACAAAGAAGGTTGTTAATTGTTCTTCTTTATTAATTGTTTGTCTTTCATAAATTGTCATCAAGTTGCTGATTTATTGTTATATATTCGCAGACGCTGAAGGGAGGTTTCTCAAAAGGATTGAAGAACTTGAGTCTGAAAGGAGCAGCTCGCAAAAGATCTTTCTTCTCGCAATGATAAATCCTCTGATCAAGAGTCAACTAAAGATTATCATTGCGATGTTTAAGAATGACGCTATTCTTTTTCGCAATCGAGACTATTAAGACGGTCTCATTAACGACAATAACATCCCTCATTATACATATCCTTGCCTCTTAGAAGAAATCCCCAAGAATGCACCTCCTCTGGATATTTCTGACAGTGATGCTAGTGAAGAAGAGGAATCAAACAAGAAATAGTTTTGTTTCCTTCTTTCTCTTTTTGTAATATCTCGTACATTCATTCTTTTAATCTCCAATCTTTGTAATCTTTTGTAAGTAATTCTTGAATCTTCAAATGCAAGTTCTACCTTTTTTGTTCCTTTCTCGCATATTACAAAAAGCAATTCTTTTTTGCAATATGGTTAATCAATATATTATCAATCTTTAATTTTATGCGTGCGTAAATCTATCATATGGAGACAAATAACATGTTCTTATTCTATTCATTCCCATACTTGCCTCTGTTATTTGTATTCAAATGAAAGATTAAGCAAGTTACTTTTGAATAGCAACATGTATTCATGCCTCAGTCTCGCAGCTGTTTCTGCTGAATTTTCGCAATTAGATATTTCTTGGTTTCTTCCAAGATTTCATTTTTTTCTTTTTCTCTTATGTGGTCTTATTTTGCCTTCCTAGTTAAAGGCCTTATTTTGCCACCTCTTGTCATTGCGACAAAATCACAGGACGTCTTTACACTTTCATGTAATGACCCATTGATCTTGTCTTATCATTTCTCTAGTATTATTGCCTCTGCAGGATATTTTTCATGCGACAATATGACAGGCCTAAATATTTTTGCGAACATAAAGCCCCATGACATTGTCGTCTTGCGACAAAATCGCAGGACGTCCTTACACTTTCATGTATTGACCCATTGATCTCGTCTTATCTTTCTCTTTTGTATTATTGCCTCTTCAGGATTGTCACACAAATATGACAAGCCTAAATTTTCTTGCGAAAATAAAGCCTCATGACATTTGCGTCTTAAGACACTTATCAGCTCCCTAATGGAGGGTGCCGCCCTTATCTTCCCCCTGGTTGCCCCTTCAAGGAGGCGTACCTCTACCATACAAGGTTGTCTCCTCCCATCCGGTCTTAATAACAACTAGTTGTTTTCGCAGCCTTTTATACCTTTTGCCTATATGGCTTATGGTTACGAGACTGCACCCTAAGTGGGGTTTTCTTCGGGCCGAGTGCAGCATACGTCAAGACTTTCCAAGAATGGCCGAGACACATCAAATGCCCCAGGCACTCTTGGTTCAACCGTGTACCTCGGCGCCTTGATCAGATGCCGCACTCCTTAGAAGAGACCCTCGGTCGTCCAACCTAAGTCATAAGCTTAGGTTGAAAATCCAAGGTACCTCTCCTGGATGGGCTTTATTGACCCCAAATCTCCATGACTCGGGTTCCAAGGGCGGTGTAAACTTTTTGCTGAGCCATGCAACATGTACCCCCTTTTATGACGCACTTTAGGTCTTACATTTGCCTCTTGCGAAATTTTGATTTCACGAACTAGGGTGTACGCCATAGAAGGTTCGCCCCTTTCTGATTGTTTTGTTTCTTCTTCTGCATATCAGCTCTTTTGTAATTTCGCAATCTCATCTTTGTTATTCATTTTTTTTTTTTTTTGAAACAAATCACCATACATTTTTCTTTCTTCTCCCAATTTTTACTTTGGCAGTCAACAAGTACATTCATCCTTTAAGTCTCTTACTTCTGCTACTTTCTGCCTCTGCATTTTTAAAATTTTCTGTTATTTTCTTATCCTTTGCGAAATCTTTGTCTCTTCTTATCTTCAGCATGCATTGGTTTCGCAGTGATTGTTCTTCTCTTTGTTCTATTGCATCTACCATCAATCTTTCACTTTTTTGTTTTTCTCTGATGTTATGTTTCTAATTCCTCTTCTTCGCAGCTCTTTCTTCGCAAGATTCTACATCAATTTCATAACACTTCTTTCCTTCAATCCTAGCTCCTTTTACTATGCCGATACCACTGGGATGAGGGAACTTGATACATTGATGGAAGGTTGATGCTACACCTAGAATCCCATGTAACCAAGGTCGTCCAATCAATGCGTTATATGGTGATTCCACATCGACTACAAAGAACATAATTTCAGAAGACAATCCTTTCAGTGGAATTCGCATATTGACTTCCCCTTTAGGTTTATTGGCAGTACCATTAAAACTATAGATCTTGTAAGTTGAAGGTATTAGATCTTCATCTTTTCCTCCCATAGTTTTATAAGTATGATAAAAAGGATATCCACGTAACTTCCAAAGATCGATTAAAACTCATTGATTGCCCATGAATTCTCAGCTTCATCATCTTCATCACTAGGTTTTGGGTTAATATCCAATCTTACCACTAATGGGTTATCGTGCATTTCTCCACCCTCAGGTACTTCTTCTGCGGCAAAGGAAATAGTCTTCTTTTGCAATTCTTTCAGTGGCGATGCCTTCGCAATGTTCATTATTTCTCTATCATCAGCATCTCTTGCGAAAACCCTGCTGAGAGTGTTATCGTGAAAGTCTTCAATCATTTTGTACGAATGTACAATAGAGTGACAAAACAGATTCTTTGCCTTTGCTCCAACTTCTATTACAAATGTTTCTCCTCCTTTTGTTGTATTTACTCGCGAATTTCTCTCGAGGTGGTGGTAATGGTTGAGACTGAGGTTGGTTTTTTAGAAAATGATTTATTTTCCCTTGATCTATCATTCTGAGGATGATTCTTTTTATATTTCTTCAATCATTTGTTGAGTGTCCATGAAAATGGTGATAAGAACAAAATTCATGACTCCTGTCGCTTGGAGGTGGTTCACTCCCCATGTTCCATGGCACAGGTATGTTTTCCATCAAGATTATAGCTTCCCATATTTTCTCCACACTAGCATTCAGTGGTGGCATTTTGATTTCTTCCCATATTATCTTATGACTTCCCCCGTCCTCTGTGATGGTTTTGCCTCTGACCTCCATAAGTTTCTTGTGGCTGGTCAAGTCTTTGAATTTTGTTATTTCCACCACGGCTATAGAAATTTCTTTCTCTCTCTAATTCTTCTTGATCACGACTTCCCTTAGCTACTAGTTTCTGATGACTATCTCCCATTATCCTTTCTTGTTGTCCTTGCGAAGTGCTCTCCACTGTATTTATCAACTTAGGTAACAAGCTTGCATTCGCTGCTTTTTAACTTGTGTTCGCAACTGGGTATGATTCCATCTCATTTTGTTTTTCCTCAAGAGCAATATACTCCTCCTGAAATTCTCGCAACTCGCCATTGTGATCGTATTCTTGATTAAGAAAATTTGAATGTATAATGATTGGTTGCGAACATAGCGTTAATGAATGATAGAATGAGATATCTCTCATCCACACGACCAGCCATATCACTACACATTGTCTTCCACCTCATGGTTAGATGTTTCAAACTTTCGCCGACCCTTTGCTTTAACCCAAATACATCTTCAATGCCAGGTCGCGAGGAATTGTTACTTATATACGCCCCTAAAAATGTAGCCTGCAAATGGTTGAAATATGTTATAATATTCTTTTCCAAACCTTCAAACCATTTCAAGGCCTCTCCTATTAAACTTGATGCAAAATATTTGCACAATACAACATCATGGTTTTCCCATTGTAGCATAAATCTCACATAAGATTTGATGTGTTGTACTGCACAAGTTGTTCCGTCAAAAATGCTGGTTAACGCAGGTAAATTGCAATTTGGGGGTATGCCTCCTAATTGTACTTCTTGTGTGAATGGGGTTTTCGAAGCTTCTTCTATGGCTTCATCCAGTTGTCTCCTACCTCATTCTCTTTTATTATTTAACATTCCTCTCATTTCCGCTAGCTCTCTCAAAATTTGTTCATTTACACCAGAATTTGGATCTATTTGGTCTTTTTAACTCCGCCTCTCTTCTTCTGCGTTCATATCTGTTTTGATTTTCTTGTTCATTATTTTCTTCTCGTCTTTCTCTGCGATCTTCTCTTTCATTTCTTTCATGAATTTGCACACCATTATATTTCTCATTTTCTCTTCTTTGCCGCCTTTCAGCTCTCCTTTGTACTCTATCATATTCTTCATTGATATTACCATTATTGCGGTTTTGTTCACGCCTTCTTTCTCGATTATCATGATTGTTCTGGCGAATTGCTTCTTGTAGCTCTTGTTCCTCCACTTCTGCTCTCAGTCTTTCCCTCTCGCAAGCTAGACGTGCTTGTTCAGTATAATGTCTTTCGATTTCATCTTCAATTATTTGTCGATTTCTTTGAACTTCTCTCCCATGTAATGTTCTCCTTCCTTCTCCCTGATTTTCTTCGCCATCTTGATTATTTCGTTCCCGACGTTGCCTATTTCCCCGATTTCCGTTGTTTTGTCCATTTTGAAGAATTTCACCATGTTGAATATAACGATTTTCTATTATTTCTCTTCTTTCACGACGTTCTTCGTCTGGATTTTGTATTTCCTATCGAGTATCTTCATTAGCATTTTCTACAGGCGAATTTCGTCTTATTCCTTCTCTAACTAATCTTGAACTTGATCTTGTAGTGCTTCTTGACCTTCTACTTTGTAATCTCATGTTTTCCATCCTCAACTCATGATTTTGCCTTGTCAGATTTGCACGTTCTTCTGCTTTTAATCGCCTTTCTTCATGTATTCTTTGCCTCAATTCCTCTACGTTGCAATCTCTTTATTTCCATGATATTCCTCCAATTACTTCTTGGTCTCTCTCCTCTCGTCCATTGCTTCCTAATTGCTGCTCTTCCCCCATTTTATCTACAGAATCTGATCGCCAAGTATGTACACTCACTCTGTCATAATCCACAGTTCTATTTTGTATTGGTATATGTTGAATTGGCGGTTGAACTTGATTTTCTCCATTGTTTCTTGTGTTCACTCTTGAAGATTCCACCATTTCATCTCTCCCTTTTCCAGCAAGTCTCCTACTCCTTCTAATAGTTGTTGGTTGTTGTGATGTATTTCTTCTTCTAGCCATTTTTCAATCTTAATGAGTTGTTGAAAATTATATGAAATTCTTTATCTACTACTCCAAATTCTTTCAAATCACAATATCAACCTTCAATCCCTGTTTCTAGCGCCATTATGTAGTTGCAGGAAATCCCACAATACATCCCTCACAAGAATTCATAATAATCAACACATCTTTAAGATCAACAATCACACTTTTTATTAATTGAGTTAAAGAATCTTACAAAGAGGAAATGAAATCAAGAATACAACTATTGCTCTAGACTTTCTCTCTCCTCAAAACTTTCTCCCCAATTTAAAAAGATCTCTCCCTCTCTTAAGCCTGCTCGGCTCTTTATATAGGATATTACATAGTGTGTGACAGCTAAGCTGTCCTTTATTTTAGGATCTGACTTGCGATATTCTCGCAAGTATACAAGTGTAAGATTTCGAAACATTCCTAAATCTCTTTAGGTCTCCACATCTTTCTCGTGTTTAGGTTTTCGTCATCTGTTGCGTCATTTCTGTAACCAGTCTGCGATATCTTCGCAGTGTGTTGTATAAAGATTTCGCAAAGGTATTGATGTTGCGATATTCTGATCCTACAATACATGCAGTTAATCATGATCTTCTACATCATGTGTTGACTTGTAAAACTTCTAAAGAAGCATGGGATATTCTTGAGACTGTATTTGAGGGAGATGATTCTGAAAAAGAATCAAGGCTTCTTTCCCTTTCATCTAAATGAGAACACCTCAAAATGGATGATAACGATACCTTCGAGGAGTTTAACACTAAACTTTCTGAGATTGTCAATGCTTCTTTCTTACTAGGAAAGCCTATATCTGAAAAGGAAATAGTATGCAAAATTCTCAGATCGTTACCATCCAGATACGAGTCTAAGAAACATTCCATAATAGAAGCAAATGATCTTTCTATACTTTCTCGGAGCTCTCTTGTAGAAAAGTTAAAGATCTTTGATAGAGAAATTCTGCTGAAGAATCAGAATGAGAAACGTTGCCAAGAGGACAAGGTACCTGTTGAAAAAGAGCTTGACTCAATAATTGTGCTTCTAGCGCAACTAATTAAGGACATCTTATCTAATGATAAACGTGATCCTGATACATTATCTCTTTGTCATAAAAAGGGTAATAAAGAAGTACAATGCTTCAAGTGCCATAGATTCTACATATGGCAAAACATTGTCCCAGCAGAAGAACTCAGAAGTGCAACAAGGCTTATGTCTCTACTCTTGATGATATTCCGGAGGAAGAACCCTATGAAGGAATATGTATCTGTAATGCACTTCTTTCCAACTCTAACAGTGATGAATTCTGTGAGTCTAATCAACTCCTAGAAAATCTTGAGTTGGTAATTAAGGAAAATAAAAGGTTAAGCCTAGTACTTGAAAACCTTTTGAAATTCCTATCAGATAAAACCCGTAAGGTAAAATCCGAACAAGAAAAATTGGGTGAAAAACCAAGAGAGTCAGAAACTAGTTTTTCTGATAATATGGTAAGTTCTTCATGTGGAAGAAATAACCACACTGTAATCTTCCTTGGAAATAAATTTATCAAGGTTCTTCACAAGGGGATAAAGATTTTGAAGGCTGGTAAGTTTATGAGATCTCAAAAGGAAACTGTAAACTCTTACAATTACATGAGAATGAAAGAACGTAAGGAAACACAATCTATTGTGTTTATAAGTCATCCTAAGGATTTCTTTGTTAACTATGGTGAGAACAATTCTCACCTCAACACACACTAATTGTGTTGAAGAATGCATCCTCACTAATTGCCCGAAATTTTGACTGTGAGGAGGCATAAATCTGGGCAGGTTATACACATCTGTTTCTTAAGTGAAAAATAATAGATATCTTTTACTTTTGGGAAAAATATATTTGGTTTCCATAAACCAAATTATCCCTTGATTTTCTCCCATCTTATATACCTTCTTCTTGTCCGAAAGAAGACTATTTTGTTTCAATGGAGAAATCGGTAAAAGAAGAGTCATCTCTTGATGATTTAGCACTTTGTGCATCAGTTATAACTGAAACTCATGATGTCTCTCTTCATGATAATTCTCAAGATTCTCTAAGAAAACAGATTCATACTGTTAAAGGTTGCATTAGATATCATGAGATAATGATAAAGGATTCAAAAGAAGTACTAGCTGATCTTCATTCTCAACTGTTTGGGATGAACAAATTGTCTACTGAAAAAGGAAGTGCTCAGAAAAATTTGAATCCAGTTTTTGAAAGCAATCTTCACAAGAATTGAGATTAGAGAGAAAAATAGACATCAGTTTTTGAATTCTTTCAATAAATTGTATAAGATCTATTTTGAATAAAACTATCTATTATTTATGAAAAAAATGATTAAATTATAATTTTTTTTGTGATAGTTTTCGATTACATAACATGTGCTTGAATGCTTTATATTATTGCTATGTATGTTTATGGGATGTTTGATTTCGGTTTTCATGACCTTAATATTCGATCTCATATTGATGTGAACCCTTATGGTTTGGGTGACTTTTTGGTTTAGCAGGATTAAGTTCTAGCTCATGTTGGTAGGCTTTATCAAAGGATCATAAGGGGTTCTGATTGAAACTCATGTGTGAAAAAGTCACAATATGTTGAATCATTTGGTTTATCATAAAAGCATATGTGTTTCGGGGTTTCAAATTTTGCATTGCAATAGTTAAAACCGGTTTTCAACCTTTCTCTGGTAAAGGTTGGTCCGTGTTGTTGTTCTTTGTTCTTGCTAGAGGATGACAACATTAATGGGGGAGAGTTCTAACTTGAACTGGCGCGTAATGACATATCTTAAGGGGAGAAGAGGATGCGGAACTTGAGGTAACGAATTTGTTAGTTAATCATTTTCCTGTTTAAGAAAAGCCTGATTTTATTGCTTTTGTTTAACAAAATTTCGGTACAATTGAAATTTATTCCATTATTTGTGTATGGATGTATGTGTGATTCAATTGTCTCCGGTTAAGAAAAACTATTGTTATCTTTCTTTATTGTTTGGTATCAATTGTTTAGGCTTACAAAATTACGGTGCAATTGCGGTGCTTTAATGTCTATGATTGTTTCAATTACTTCCGGTTGATATAAATGATTATGCTAGTTAATTTATTTGATTTGTATGAATCGTTTATGGATTAACAAAAGGTTTTCGGGATGAATTGTTTAGTCCAATTCGATTTCGGATAAGAGAAACTAAGTTAATTATGATCTTAGTTAGATTTATCAAAGTGGAGGTTTCGGTTATTCAAGTCTAATCGAATGCCTTAACAAGAAATGTTACTTAACTAACCTAGTACTTGTCTTGTTTAAAAGTGAAAGATCTATGTTATTAGTTGAATAATTAGAACCTGATGAGAAAAATAGAGTTAATTCTGATCTTTATTTTGGTCTTATCGAACAAGAGATTGTATTTGTGCAATCGGTTTAGCAAAAGAACTAAGGTGCTTAGTCGATTTTTGATTTGCTAAAATATTAGGGAAAATTGCTTCGGGCAATTGTTTCCTTGGTAACATATCAAAACAAAATTACTTTGTAGTTTCGGTTTTGATATTGGTTATCTAAAATGGTGTGTGGAACCCTCGTGCTTAACTCTTATAGGTTGCAAGTTTTTTGAGATTTGTAAGATCCTTTCGATTTGTCTTTTATTTGCTCGTACCTTTGTCATTTTGTGACAAAAAGGGGGAGAAATATATGGAGTAAACAAGTTATTTGGTATCATTAAGGAAAGGACATTGGTGCTTAAACGTTATATCTAACGAAAGAGTAAAGCATAGACTAAGGGGGAGTAGCATATCATATTGATAGTTGTAGTTATATGGACTACAAAGGGAATAACAAAGACGTGCGGATTGAAAATCTACCTATCTTACCTTTAGGGGGAGTATTAGCTTTGTTATTATAATGTCAACATCGGCATTTGTGGATTGAATGTATACAGGTTATTGTGCTGTTGAATTTGGGAATCAAGCGTATGTATAACGAATTCTTGTAATTTTTTTATCCATATGATGTAAACGTTTTTTCACTAAAATTAACAAAGGGGGGAGATTGTTAGAGCATAGCTCGGTTGAACCCACCAAGCGTTGGTATGTCAAGTTTGGTTATCATATTTTAGTGAACCAAAACTCATTTAAAGAGTCGCTTGATTATTTACTAGAGTCAACTTCGTATAGGTTTACTAGAAAGTTATTAGGATATGAGACTTACAAGTATTACGTGAAGACTTGAAGAATGTGAAGAAGTAAGGAGATACCACGACGACATCATCCTTCCTCTTGAGGTTAGTAATATTTGACTCGAACTGTTTCATTCCTAACGTATCTTTCAAGTCGTGCATATTGAAAACATAATCATGAAGTCATGTGAATGATTATACTCTAGTTAGACATAGTATTAAGGAATTATAATATGAAGTTGTTTGTAGGTGAAAATGGTTTCTGCTGATTTCGGTAATTTTGGGTGTACGGGTGAGAAATAATTTAAACCCTAAACAATGTACTGCAAGGGAGTACTTTAGATTCGAGAGATCAATCGTACAAGTCCTACCTAAACCAAGAAATGGCCGTTCCTGGACTTGCTTCGGTTACAAAGTGAAGGAGAATGGGTTAGTTTTGGGGAGGGAAGCAAGGAAAGTGATGAGACCAGAATAGTTGATTCTGGAAGAGTAGTTGTGTTACTACGACTTGTATCAGAAAAGTGGGAAGGCTAACAAATGGTAAGCTAGCAAGTATTTTCTGAGTGTTGTGTATTCCCGAATGAACTTGTTGTTCGGTGGAAATAGGAAAGACCTATTTATACAAGTCGAAGTGAAACGTACTCTGGTCTCATTAAGGAATGGAATAATGGGTAAGTAAATGGGAGGAGGTGGTAACCGTTAACGCGTGGAATTGATGTTCCATAAAACCGTTAACGTATAGAATTGATGTTCCATAAAACTGTTAACGCATGGAATTGATGTCCCAAGAGCGTTTCACCATTAACTCCATGTATTTACTAACCGCCTCACCCTTATGACACTTCCTTATGAAGGGCGTAGTGTACGCCGCACGCTGTAAACCACCAAACCAATACCCAAAGAGGATCCCCCAGTTTGTGATATGTGTTGATATCTCGAATGTTTTTCTGAAAAATATGTAGCATGTTGTTCTTGCCTGGCAAGTCGTACTTGGGAGACTTGCTAGCTTGGTGACCTTCGACGGTCGAGATTTTGCATCTCAAGAGGAAAGATAGCAGTTGATCGTTGCACGCTTTCGTTTTGGTAGCCAGTATAGGGAAGGCCCGGCATGGTGGCGCGGCTAGGTTGGCATGTCGATGGCATGGCATGGTTTGGCGTGTCCAAACTTAGGTTTTTCAGGCCAAAGGTTACCATGTGTTGTCCGGTAACCTTGGATGGCTAAGATTTGCTCTGGGATTGAAGGGGACCGTTGATTGTCGCACGCCTTTATTTTTGGTAGCCGCGTAGAAGGCCGACATGGTGGTGCGACTAGGTTGGCATGGTTTGGCGTGGCCAAACTTAGGATTTCGAGCCAAAGGTTACCATGCGTTGTCTGGTAACTTTGGATGGCTAGGATTTGCTCCTGGGATTCAAGGGCAACCGTTGATTGTTGCACGCCTTCACTTGGGTAGCCGTGTATGGATAGCCAGCATGGTGGCGCGGCTATGTTGGTTAGGGCCAAGGTAGGGTGTGGTTTGGCTTGGCATGGCGGGGCCAAGGGTTTTCCATGGGTACATGGTGCGGATAGCTTGTCTAGGGCCAAGGCAAGGCGTGTTTGGCTTGGCATGTGGGGCCAAGGGTTTGCCATGGGCGCATGGCGTGGCTAGATTGGATAGGGCCAAGGCAAGGCGTGTTTGGCTTGGCATGTGGGGCCAAGGGTTTGCCATGGGCGCATGCGTGGCTAGCTTGGCTAGGTGCGGTTTGGCTTGGCATGTGGGGCCAAGGGTTTGCCATGGGCGCATGGCGTGGCTAGCTTGGCTAGGTGCGGTTTGGCTTTGCATGTGGGGCCAAGGGTTTGCCATGGGCGCATGGCATGGCTTGCTTGTCTAGGTGCGGTTTGGCTTGGCATGTGGGGCCAAGGTTTGGCATGGGCGCATGGTGTGGCTAGCTTGACTAGGTGCCGTTTGGCTTGGCATGTGGGGCCAAGGGTTTGCCATGGGCGCATGGCGTGGCTAGCTTGGCTAGGTATGGTTTGGCTTGGCATGTGAGGCCAAGGGTTTGCCATGGGCGCATGGCGTGGCTAGTTTGGCTAGGTGCGGTTTGGCTTGGCATGTGGGGCCAAGGGTTTGCCATGGGCGCAAGGGTTTGCCATGGCTTGGATAGGTGCGGTCTGGCTTGGCATGTGGGGCCAAGGGTTTGCCATGGGCGCATGGCGTGGATAGCTTGGCTAGGTGCGGTTTGGCTTGGCATGTTTGGCAAGGGTTTGCCATGGGCGCATGGAGTGGCTAGCTTGGCTAGGTGCGGTTTGGCTTGGCATGTGGGGCCAAGGGTTTGCCATGGGCGCATGGCGTGGCTAGCTTGGCTAGGTGCGGTTTGGCTTGGTATGTGGGGCTAAGGGTTTGCCATGGGCACATGGCGTGGCTAGCTTGGCTAGGTGCGGTTTGGCTTGGCATGTGGGTCCAAGTGTTTGCCATGGGTGCATGGAGTGGCTATCTTGGCTAGGTGCGGTTTGGCTTGGCATGTGGGGCCAAGGGTTTGCCATGGGCGCATGGAGTGGCTAGCTTGGCTAGGTACGGTTTGGCTTGGCATGTGGGGCCAAGGGTTTGCCATGGGCGCATGGCGTGGCTAGCTTGGCTAGGTTCGTGACCAAGCTAGGGTTTTGGGCCAAAGGTCATTTGGTAATCTCGGACGGCTAGGATTTGCTCTTGGGATTGAAGGGCGATCGGTTATTGTCGCACGCCTTCGTTTTGGTAGCCGCGTAGGGAAGGCCAGCAAGGTGGCGCGGCTAGGTTGGCATGGGGCCATGGCAAGGTGCGTTTGGCATGGCGCGGTAGGTGTGGCTGGCATGGCTTGACATTGGCACTGGGGTGCGGCTAGCATGGTTGTTATGCCTTGGCGCGGTAGGTGTGGCTGGCAAGGTTTGCCATTTGCACTGGGGTGCGGCTAGCATGGTTGGCATGCCTTGGCGCGGTAGGTGTGGCTGGCATGGTTTGCCATTGGCACAGGGGTGCGGCTAGCATGGTTGGCATGTTTTGGCGCGGTAGAGTGTGGGCGCATGGTTAGCCATTGGCACATGCGGTGTGAGAATTAGGGTTTTAGTCTGTCGAAACCCTAATCAGCATTAAAAAAAGGTACCCTGGTAATTTTCTCGCAGACAAATTAAAGGGTTCAATAAATATGCTTGTGATGCGTGTCGTAACCACAACAAATTAATTAATACTTTACTACCTAATTAACTAGTAATATAGGGTAGTCAAGGTCGATCCCACGAGGAGCACGAGATTCTAGTTGTAAAAATTGTCACGAAAGGGGGGTGTAAAAAGCAAAAGAAAATAAACAAAGCAATTAAAAGATAAAGTTGAAAGCAATAAGAGAGACAAGATCAAGGAATCCTTCTTCGTTACGAAACAATGAATCAAGTTATGTTCTATTCTACTTGTTATTAGTCACAAATTATCACCAACCGTAGGTAAAGCGGCTAACTCGAGTGCTAAACCCCTAAATCCCTTGTATCACCGGACACGGAAGTTCTCGACTACCGATTCTATTTACCAAGCCACCTAGAATTAGCTCAACCTAGATGTAACTTGGCTCATGCATTAAGTTTTGTGAATTTCTTAGGTTGATATTAGTAGTTAGACTCTTAGCTCAAGGTCCACTTGCTAACGTTGTTTCTACACACAATTGCTCCACGGAATCCCTCCGCAAGGTCTCGTGTTTGCTACTTATGTAAAGAGTCAAGAAACGATTACTTATCTCCTAACTTTCACTAGCTTTAGATCAAATTAACAAATCAATTTAGCGTGCACTCCAAACAATCTATCAATCAATCATGAATGTCTTTAAGATCACTCCTATTAGTAAAAACAAACGATAATCATGTGAAAAACTTCAAGATAGAATTTGAAAACAAAACTCAAATCATATGTTAAGAACTAGGAATTCATCCTCAATCAATAAGAAAATTAGCTACTCATGTTTTTGAAATTCACACAAATAATAATAATTAAAAGAAGAATTTTCAAATTCACACAAGTAATTAAAAAGAAAAATCTTAGAAAAGCAAGCAAAAACACAAGTGATGTGTGTGTAGAGAGGTGTGTGGAGAGGTGTAGAAAACTTCTCTATTTATAGGCTTCAATATTCTCCAAATCTTCTAAGGAGTAGAATCCTTTTCCTTTTGCAATTCAATTTCCCATTCCAAGCTTTTCTCAACTCTTCCACCTTCTCTTTCCACATTTGAGTCCAATTCTCCATCCAATTCCTAGCCCAAGTCTTCACACCCATGAAAGAAGTCCATAGAAAATTCTGGAATTTTTGTCGCTAAAAAAGCTGGGATTGTGGCGAATCCGTAGGGAATAGCCATAGGAAAATATCTCAGGTGACCGCAAAGTCAAACCGGTCACCATCAACGGGTCGAAACGGTCGGGGTCACTTGAGTCAACTCGGGTCAACGCGAATCGGTGAGTCTACTCGGGTCGGGAAAAGTCGGTTGTCGGATGACTCAACTTCAGTCGGACACTGAATCGAGTGTGAGTAGCTTTGACCCGAAATGAGTCATCTTGGCTCGAGTCCATAACACATGTCTTTGTGTCGTCATGCACCGGATGGTGCTTCATTCCAGCCATTCTGGCTCTTCCCTGCACATCGGTCCCATTTAGCCATCTCCTCGCCATTCTTCACAACCATGACGCATGTTTCTCGAGCTTTCCTCCATCTCTGCGTTTGTACCAACCTCGGCATCAAACCGCATCTCACACACCATTTCAGGTCTTCTAAGGCAGCTCACATGTATAGACTTGCAACCTCTCGCACTCGGCTTCTCACGTTCAAATCATCACTAAAACCCATCAATACCACCATCTTCACTTCATCACTCGCCAAATACACATTCGGCTCTCAACAAAACCGTAGTTCAAACTCAATCAACACTAGTTCATAAGCAACCCATGTACAAACTCAAATACTAGACTTTCGTAGCTTTAAATGCCGCTGCAACTCCGAGTGGCATCGCTCGCAAATCGTAACATGTCCACGACCATCTGGCAATCTCATCTTGTCCTTGCACGACCACCTAATCTCCGGCTGAAGCTTCTCCGGGACCAGCTCAATCATGAGCCACCTTCATTGTCTACAATCAATGGCCGCAACCAACGCGTCCGGACTGAAGCTTCAATTCTTTACCACCAGTACTCATCTGCTGAGTCTTGCACTGCACCTGAGTTTCCAACCGCAGCTGCAACTCCACACTTTCCTAACATACATCTATAGTAGCACTTCTATTCCATTACAGCACAGCTTCCTAAGCCACAGCAGGCCAATCTTCACGGCAATCATCACACGCTCTGCAAAACCATCTGAATTGCAGCTCCAAGCTATCGCTTCCACAATCTGTAGCCATTTGCAATTCTCAGGCCAACAGACTCCTGTAAGTCAGGTTCACAGCAAACACCACTGACCTATCATCTAGCCAAACACACAACAACCAATTTCTGAATTCAATCGGTTCGGTCCAGTGCAACCCAACAACACTACCCGCTCTTCCACCGCATCTTAGACATACATCTATCCTACCCTGCAATTACTCCCATCTCTTATCCGTCTAGCACCAACATCTGCTCAAGCTTGCTCTCTCGACCAACTCTCGGCTCAAACCACCTTGTACTTGCATTCATTTCATACACCAATGATCCAACAGCTCCAGCAACATCATCTTTTTCCTTAGCCTGTAAATCATTCGCAGCTCATAATCTCCTTCTTCCAGCCATGAAGCCCTTGAAATTCAACTCGACAGCAGCAGCAACAACGGAGAATTCTTCTCTTCTCCAAATCCATTTTACTCGAACCCTAATTTCCTTCTTCTGGTTCCTGCAAGCTTGTAATAGGCAAGAACCCATCAATCTCAAACCAACCCGTCTCTGCAATTCTTGGTTAGAATCACAAACCATTCTCATCCCAGTTAATCTCAGCTTCATCTTCTCTCGATTCGTCAGCAGACTTCTCACTCAAACCCTAGTTCGACTAATTTCTTCATCACAGAAAGTTAATCGAAACCCACAAATCAGTTTCTTCCATGAGCTTCTCTTTTCTGTATTTACAACTGTAGGATCATAATATCGCAACATACAAGGCTCGCGGGATTAATGAACGACGGCGTCGCGAGGGAGTCGCAGGGAGCTAAAATAAACGACGCAATGAATAACGACAGGCAAAACATAAAGAAAACGTGAGACCTGGCGAGGATTAAGAAGTGTCGCGAGAGTGAATGTTTGTGCATCTGCGACACTTCGCGAGACATTCCCGAAAATAAAGGGGAGCTTAGCTGTCATCCACTATGTATTACCCTATATAAAGGGCTCAATGAGTCTGTGAGAGGAGAGATCTTTTGGGAATTGTTAGGCAAGTCATTAGGAGAGAGAAAGTTTAAGAGTGTTTTAACTTCTAAGTGTAATTCTATTCTCCTGTGTAAACACTTCATGAATTAAATCAATAAATGTTCTTGATCTTACATCTTCCAATGGATTAATTAAGCAAAATCGAGCAAGGGGTGTAGTGTGGGAAATCCTGCTACTACATATGCGCTAGAAACGAGGGACGTGCGAGAGATTGACGTAGAAATTGGAAGGAATTTGGATTAACAGAGAAAAGATTTGGAGAAGATCCTCAAGAATTCATTGAAAAAGAAAAATGGCTAGAAGAAGAAATGTACAAGGGCAATCAACGGTTGTAAGAAGAAGTGGGAGACTTGCTTTGGAGAAAGGAGGAATGAAACAGGGAGAATCATCAAGGATGAATAGGAGAAATGATGGAGAAGATCAAAATCAGCCACCGAACTCCCCGGTAGCAAACGCGGTGAGGATTATGATAGAGTAAGTGTACATACTTGGAGATCGATTACGAAGACGAGAGAGAAGAGGAGCAGCGGTGGTGAACAATGGACAAGGAGAGCAAGGAATGAACGGAGAAAACGAAGAAATCGCGACATTAGAAAGATTGAGACAAACAATACACGAAGAGAGACGGCTAGAGGCGGAGGAACGAGCAAACTTGACAAGACAGAATCATGAATTGAGGATGGAAAATATGAGGTTGCAAAATAGGAGATCTAGAAGTAGCGTGAGATCAAGTTCAAGATCGAATGGAGAAGAAAGAAGGAGAGTTTTACCAACGAAAGCACCGATGAAGAAACACAAAATCCGAATATAGAGCATGGCGAGAGAAGGAGAAATAGAAGATCGTTATATTCCTCGGCCAAAAATCTTCAAAATGAGCGGAATAGGAAAATCAAGGAAACATGCAACTCAAGAACCGAATGACCCAATTCTTGAAGGAGAATAATCTTGCACGGGAGAGAAGAACGAGAAGAAACCGAGAGATCGAGGATGACATTGAGAGACACTACATTGAACAAAGTAGCGGGCTAGCTCGCGAGAGAGAAAGGCTAAGAGAAGAAATGGAAAATCAAGAGATGGAGGAGGCAATCCGGCAAAATAACCATGATAACCGCGAAAGAAGAAGGGAACAAAATCGTACTAATAGAAATATTAATGAAGAATATGAGAGGGCGCGTGAGAGCCGAGAGACAACCAAGAAGAGAGAACAACCGATATAATGGCGTGCGAATTGAAGAAAGAAACGAAGAAGAGCGTCGCGGGGAAAGGAGAGAAGAAAATAACGAGCAAGAAGGTCAAAACGAGGCACGAGCGAAGAAGGAGAGAAGCGAGCTAAAAAGACCGGTAGAGTCAAATTACGAGGCAAATGAACAAATCTTAAGAGAACCGGCTGAAATGAGAGGATTGTTGAACAATAGAAGGGAAGGAGGAAGGAAACAATTGGACGAAGCCATCGCGAGGAAGCTGCGAAGAACCCCTTCACGCTAGAAGTACGAGATGGGAGGAATACCTCCTAAGTGCAATCTCCCCGCATTAACAAACATCTTCGATGGAACAACTTTGTGCGATACAAAGATATCAAGGCCTATATGAGGTGTATGTTGCAATGGGAGAATCATGACGCTATACCGTGTAAATATTTCGCGTCAAGCCTAATTGGAGAAGCACTAAAATGGTTTGAGGGTCTACCAAGGAACACAATCACATCATTTAATCATTTACAAGCCACATTCCTAGGAGCATACATAAGTAACAACTCTTCACGACCAGGTATTGAAGATGTATTCGGGTTGAAACAAAGGGTTGGCGAGCTTAAGGCGATTGACAATAAGATGGAGAACCATGTGTAGCGAAATGGCGGGACGGGTTGAGGAAAGATATCTCATCCTCTCATTTGTGAATGCTCTCTTCGCGACTAACTTGTTATACATTCAAATTTTTAGAGTCAAAAATACAATCACGATGGCGGAATCATGAGAGTTTACCGGGAAGAATATATCGCCTTAGAAGAAAGACGAGAATGAAATGAATTCTTATCCAGATCGCGAACACAAACTCGAATGTTGCGAACGCAAGCTTGTTACCTCGGTTCATCAATACGGTGGCGAGCACTTCGCAAGGACAAGCAAGCGAGGGAAGGATGATGAGAGACACGGAAGATAGTAGCTATGGGAAGCCATGACCGGGAGGAATTTGAACAAGAAAGGAACTACTATAACCTGTAACGACAATAATAAGATTCGGAGGCTAGATCATGTGCAAGAAACTTATGGTGGACGAAGGCAATATAACCATGGAGGGCGAGAGAAGCCGCGAGAATAGTATGGGAACCAATTAAGATGCCTCCACCGATGCTAGTGTGGAAAAGATCTCGGGAGGCTATACTTGTGATGGAAGATGTACCAAGACCTTGGAACGCGGGGATGGAACCACCACCGAGGCGACGGAAGTCATGAGTTTTGTTCTTACCATCGCTTCCATGGACATCAAACAAACGATTATGCAGAAAAAAAGAGAATTATTCTCGGGATGATTGATCGGGGAAGCTAAATCACTTTCTAAAAGGAGAAGAAAAAGGGCCGGACTTTACCACCACCACCCGAGAGATGCACGAACGATTGTCGGCAAAGGAAAGGAAACATTTGTTATAGAAGTTGGAACAAAAGCAAAAAATTTGAATGTCATGAAGTAGATGTAGAAAGTCAAAGAAATGCCAAAAGAAGGGGTTGGAAACAACATGTGAGAGATGAGCGAGAGAAAGGAAGAATTGATGGTGGATGCCGTAGAAGTAAGGACTGAACATACCTCGCGAGGTGAGTGCCTAGAGACAGACGAATATTATGGCAATAAAGAAGCAAAGGATATGAGGAACAAAAAGCATAAGAAGTGAATAATCAACAAAAACGGGGAGAAAAAGTAGCAATTGAAGTAATGATGTGCGATAATCTCGAGAGACAAGAGTATATGGGAATTCAATTAAGAAAGAAAAATGAAAATACGAAATTGTGCGAATACTTCGCAAACAAGTATCGACAAATAATGAAACATGAATGATTGAATGATTTAACAAATATGAATGAATAAAAGAATGGGACGAACCTTTATGGCGTACACCCTAGTTCGCGAATAACATTTCGTAAGAGGCAAATGTAAGACCTAAAGTGCGTCATATAAGGGGTATCTCTCGACATGGCTCGGGGAAGGTTACACCGCTCCCGAAGCTTTGAGTCATGGAAATTTGGGGCCCATGAAAGCCTATCCAGGAAGAGGTACCTTGGATTCCCAACTATATATGTAGGTTATACCCTGGTTTGGGCGACCGAGGGTCTCTTCTTAGAGTCGATGTATGCTCAAGGCGCCGAGGTACACGGTTGAGCGAGTGCCCGGGATGGATGAACCTACCTGGCCATTCTTGGCAAGTCTTGGCATATGTTGCACTCGCCCGAAGAAAACTCCACTTAGGGTGCGGTCTCGTAACCATAAACCATATAGGTATAAGGGATAAGAGGCTGCGAAAACAACAGTTGTTGTTAAGACCGGATGGGAGGAGCTAGTCTTGTATGGCCGATGTTTCGCCTCCTTGAAGGGGCAACCGGGAGATGATAAGGGCGACGCTCTCCATTAGGGGGTGTCAAAACAGACGCAAATGTCATGAGGCTCTGTTCTCGCAAGAGAATTTAGGCTCGTCGTATTTGTGCAATGATCCCAGAGAGCAATAATACTAACGCGAGGGTAAGGCGAGATCAATGGGTCTTTACATGAAAGTGTACGGACGTCCTGCGATTTCGTCGCACGGCGGCAATGTCATGGGGCTATGTGTTCGCAAGGATATATAGGCCTGTCATATTGTCGCAACTAAAATATCCTGCAGAGGCAAAAATACTTGGAAAATGATAAGGCAAGATCAATGGGTCTTTACATGCAAGTGTAAAGATGTCCTGCGATTTTGTCGCAATGAAAAGGTGGCGGGGAAGACCTCTAATTAGGGAGGTCGACTTGGAAGACCACACAAAAATGATAAGGCAAGGTCAATGGGCCATTGCATGAAAGTGTAAAGGCGGCTTGCGACCTTGCCGCAACGATATATTTCAATAACAATAAAATAAATATTCAACAACATACATGAGGACAACTAAAATCTTCCATCTGAAGATAAATAACGAGCAAGTATGGGAATGGAAAAGATGAAATATTGTTATTCATCTTACGATGAAAGAGTTATACATCAATAATGTTAGCCAATTATATTACAAGGAAGAACTACCAAAAAGGGGAAGTGAAGATTGAATTCGGAGGAAAAATCCAAGAAATACACTATAATAAGGATACGAAATGTACAAATATTACAAGCGAAAAAGAAAACAAAAAGAGTTATCTCTTTGGCGATTCTTCTTCTTCATCGATTCTTGATCGATTATTCTCATCGCTGCAATTTTCTTCTTCGCCGCCTACGCTATCGAAACGTCAGGTGACAGTGCGATTCTCGGAACCTTTTCAAGGAGACAGGGGATATGAATGCGAGGGATATTGTGGTCCTTACAAACATACTCCATGCCTCCATTGCAAAAACGAACAAAGATCATTACTAAAGTTCTCCACTGTCGTTAGAAATTGTTTCTTCAACTGGAATATCTATTCTCGCGAAGGGAGAGATTCTTTGCGAAATGTTTTTTTCGGTTTCGAGTTCTTCAATTCTCGCTTGGAAAATTCCCGTGAGTTGTTCTTTTTCGATTCAAGCTCTCTAATTCTAACACCAAGCCTCTTCTCGGTTCTCGCAAATAAGAAATAACAAGTTAACAATTTACAAGCAATACCACGAAATAAGAAGCAATAAGGTATAATAAGCAACCTTCTCTCGTCGGATATCATATCTTTAACCAAGGAAGTATGCTCGGCGTGAAGACTAACATCAACACCTAGGTTATTTCCGGCATTATCTAAAATTTTCGCAGCCCGATCGAATTAAGTCGTCCTTTGTTTATAACAAGGAGAGAACGAATTTGATCTTCTCGCTCACTAAGCAAGGAATTCTGGCGAAGCAATTCATCTCGCTCAAGTTGTAATTCAAGGAGAGATTTTTGAAATGTTGCTAATGCCTGTGCACCATTATTAGCAATGCGATCTTTATCATCTATATGGTCACTAATTTTCTTCCTCAAAATTTTGGTTTCTTTATGGGACTCAAGAAACATTCGTTTAAATTGGTTGGCAGCACTTAAACCGGATCTATGCTCAATTTCTAAAAGACGATATTTGGTCCAAGTTCATTTAATGAAAGAGAGTTAATTTTGTTCGATGAACTACTTAAAGAGTCATTGAGGTGAGCGAGAAGAAGGTTATTATCCATAGGGTCGGGAAATGTATGGAGAAGAATAGCCTCATCGGAGAGATTATATACATCTGCGAAAGTAATAAGTTAGATAACAATATGCGACCGATAAAATAAAAATAGTAAAAGGGGAAAAAATTTTATACCATAAAGTTGCTGATTGGCGTTTTGAAGAGTGGACACCTTATCCTTTTGGGAGTCAAGTTCGGTATTTAACTTTTGAATTCTCTCGTCTTTATCGCGAGACGACGCAGCTTCAATTTCTAACTCTCGAATCCTCTTGTTCAATTGGGAATTCTTCTTTTCAAGGCTGTTGCGTCTTCTCTCAAGGTCTGAGGCAACTACAAAGGAAGTTCTTCCAACCTATAAAAGAAGATGGAAAAATCATTAAAACATATATATATTTAAACAATTTAAAGTTAACAGGGAAATATGACTGCATGCATACCAAAGACCCAAGTGCGTTCAAGAAGTCGGGAGACACGAGTTCTAGAGGCTCCATTGAAAAAATTATTGCCCTCTAATAAAGTAGCATTACACACGTTTGCGAGAGTCCCGCAAAGAGAAGCTAGGGAGCATCTCCCATTCCTTGGAAACAGTCGGAGAAGATGCTAGATAACTGATCCATAGAAGAACTGGTCGATGGAATCTTCTTGGCGAGAGAAGGATTCGAATCATAGTTATCCTCGTCAGGAGATTCAGAGCTTGAGCTAAGGCGAGAAGAAGATTGGACCCTTCGCTTCTTAGTTAATGGAGCAGAAGATTTACCCTTGTGAACGACAGTTTTACCCATACTTTTAATCTTCGCGGCTACAGCTTCTTCAACTCCAACCTTCGCATACAGTTAAAGATAAGAAACAGAGGCAACAATATTGTAAAAATAATAAAAGGAATGTTTCTTACTTCACCCGTAAGCGATCGAAGTCTCGTCAGAGTACTCTCCAACGGATTATCCTTGAAACTTTTTCTCAATTTGTTGATCTGAAAAAATTCCACAAACTCGCAACTATAAAAAGAAAATAGTGAAAGCAAGATTTGAAGTAGAGAACATACCTCTTTTGCCCTATCGGGCCATTTGAATTCCCAAGGATGATACCTGCGAGATTCGCAGGAAGAACGTCTTGGACCCGCGATATAAGGACCATTTAAAATCAAGGGTACAACCCACCATTTCTCATCTTTGGAGTGGCGAGGAGTAGTGTTATTACCCGGGTGCCAATCAATATCCGCATGAGCAATTTATCCTCGGGGACATTATCCTTCTTTTTCAAGCGAACGCCCAAATGAGATTTCGTATTAATCATCAGATCAGAATAGTTTTCAAAAAGTTCTCTACGGTGTATTTCTCACATCTATTTCCAAGTCTGCGAACTCGGGGTTTCTAACGAGTATCGGGGGTATAAAGATCCTTTGCCAAAGCACTACGATTCGCGAACTCAAGCATCGGGCGAATGCAATCGCCACATAATTGATAAACAAACCCAGAGAATTTTTCATGGGACAAGATTTCATAAAATAAAGGCATCTCGAGATTGTATAAGGGAATGGGAAGTCCCATGAGAAGTCGACCTAGCGAGACTATAATTTTTGATCATCACATTGATGATCGTAAAATATCCTTGCGAAAAGAATTGATGAAGGTTCTTGATCAGGAATGGTTGATAGAGTGAAACCCTTCTCGAGCAACTTTTGTTGAACTTCATTGAAAGAAGCTTTGTATGCACGACTAATGGCAGCCATTATCAGTATGGGAATGGATGGGAGGTTGAAGGTTAAAAACAGCGCTAGAAAGGACGAAGAAAAGATTTGCGATGTAGCAGGAGCGCAAATTGCGGAAGGAGAGAATCAAAGAAAAGTTGCGAGACAAACTAAAAGATGAAAAGGAGGGGAAAAGAAAACTATATATAGGGAAAAAGAGCCTCGAGAAAAACGAGGTCATTTAATGCGAAGAGACATGAACGGTCAAGAAAAAGTGGTTGAAAGAGACGTGTCAAGAGAAGACATTAATAATCAAAATCCGTGTAAAAGTACAAAACTGAAGATTCTAAAGATAAGCAGTCGCGGAAACAATATTGTAAAAATCTCATGATACTCTTCCCCTCGCAGGAGAAATATGAGGAGAGATAGGAGACGATACTTCGCGTATATCTCAAAAGAAGCTTTCTAACTTTGCAAAAGAATAGAGGCAAGTACGTACTTTTCAAGGAAAGTATTCTTTTGCTCGTTCCTTCACCAATTGAAACCAAGGAATATGACAACAATGAATTTTTCCTTTAAATCGCTCTTCAAGCAATATTCAAGGAAAAAGAGGCAAGATGTAGGATCATAATATCGCAACATACAAGGCTCGCGGGATTAATGAACGACGGCGTCGCGAGGGAGTCGCAGGGAGCTAAAATAAACGACGCAATGAATAACGACAGGCAAAACATAAAGAAAACGTGAGACCTGGCGAGGATTAAGAAGTGTCGCGAGAGTGAATGTTTGTGCATCTCGCGACACTTCGCGAGACATTCCCGAAAATAAAGGGGAGCTTAGCTGTCATCCACTATGTATTACCCTATATAAAGGGCTCAATGAGTCTGTGAGAGGAGAGATCTTTTGGGAATTGTTAGGCAAGTCATTAGGAGAGAGAAAGTTTAAGAGTGTTTTAACTTCTAAGTGTAATTCTATTCTCCTGTGTAAACACTTCATGAATTCAATCAATAAATGTTCTTGATCTTACATCTTCCAATGGATTAATTAAGCAAAATCGAGCAAGGGGTGTAGTGTGGGAAATCCTGCTACTACAACAACATCCCTCGATTTGGCTCAACAACTGAGATGTTGCTTCTTCTTTATCTCATCAACTTCATTTACATCTCTCTCGTTTTCAACGGCCGACCGCATTGTTCTTCTCCCTCGATCTCTATTTCGGACAAGAATTCAATAAAGAAATTCTACTTTTTTCCACCAATTTCAGTTCAGGGGAAACAAAATAATTGAGAGATGATTTCTCACGATTTTAGATTTAGGGTATGAAAGCTAGGTTTGGATCCGGTTTAGGGTTTGGATATGGAGCAGGGTGTGGATGGATGGATGGATGAGACATGTGGGCTTGGGTTAGGGTATATGGGTTTAGGCTGTGGGTGGATTCAGACACCCACCATAAGTACACCCAAAATGTGCTATTCTCACTCCCTTCTTTTGGATAAGGGACACCTCTTTGACCTCCCCTTAACCTTGGATGGGCTCCATATAGTATTCCCTCCTTGGTGAAATGACAATTTTACCCTTTTGCTCAAATTGAGTGATTTCTTCTTCTTTTCCTCCGTGCGACTCCAAAGTAGCTACAAAACTCAAAACAGGCGTAAAATACATAATTTACAAGAAAAATAGCAAAGAAAGCATAAACTACTAGATAGTAAATTAGGTGTATTCTACACCTATCAAATTCCCCCACACTTAGACTTTGCTAGTCCTCGAGCAAATCAAACCAAAACTCACAACTTCAAAGCGTTCAAGCGTCCTAAGCATCCAAAGAGTTATGAGGACATAGAGTTTCTGCATGCTAGTAATAAGAAGTTAGAAATACTAAAGAACATATTCTCGTTCTTAAATGTTGAGTGAGAAATAACCATCCCATAATGAGAGACTGCGTGTTTGAGAAACGATCAATAAGCATTTCGCCTCGACTTCTGCCTCACCAAAAAGGATTTTATGATAATTGCACTCAAAAAGACAGCTTTTTTATGGTTCTCACATGTGTGCAGGTAGGAATGAAGAGAGAAATCCTGCATCACGTTGAATGGTGGGAAGGATAACTTCCGAAATATTTTTAAAAACCCACATCTTTTAATATTTTGAAAAACCATTTTTCTGACGATCTCTAAGAAAGGGAATCAACCATTTATATTGAGGATGAGATTACTTACTTACCTTCACATCCGATCGCCAATTATGATAACACCACTCTCACGGCATCCAATAGAAACGTCTTCCGCTCCTCGTCTTTCTTCTTGGTCTTCGTCTTCGGTTTCAACTATTGATGATAAACCCTTGAATTTCATAAATTATATCCTTGTCGCTTGAAACTTCCTTATATATTTTCCTTCCCCACGGCTCATTAAATAAGAACAAATATTTCTCTTGTTTTTTTTTTTTTTTTTTTTTTTTTTCTTCTTTTTTTTTTTTTTTTTCAAAATTGAAACAAGAGAAAGTAAATACAAAAATAAACCATGGCCGTGGGAGAAGTATTTTACCGCTTGATTCTTCACAACTTGAAATCATAAACTTCAAAAAATCTCACCTTTTATTTTTCTTTGCTTTCATGAATAAGTCTTCATACTTGAATATAAAATTACCTCATTGTATTGTAAGTCCTCAACATATATGTAAAAATCTGCTCTTTGTATGTTGCTTTACTTGAATTTGAAATTTGCTCTTTTTCTCGTTCTGTTGCTTTGTAAACCTTAAACTTTTCCAACTTTCCTTGTAGATTTTGATGTCGCTCCTTGTTGATGATGATGTGTTTCTATGGATCCGTTGTTGTCGAGAGAGAGAATGGTGCTAACTGCAAATCGAACTACAAGAAGGAAGCTTTCATCCATGGACGTCACCCTCATGATTGACAAAATTAGCACTCAAGAGATCAAAGAGTAGTGCTTCTATTGGTGGGAGGTTGGGTAGCTCACCATTCTACCCGGAATTTACTTACGGTGACACACACTCAAAAGAAGCTCTTTAGTAGATGGAAGATTTCTGGTTGGTGCCTCACATGATATGAATACGGGTAGTCTCCACTAATGATTGATCAGCAACTCTAATAACGCATTTCTCCCTGCACCAAATTCGCATCACCGGCATGATTAAATCCATTATTTAACACTCAAACAAACAAGAAATCCGAATGTAGTTCTCTAACACTTCCAAGTTCAATTATGTCGGTCAAAATCTCTATGTAAACATACCTAGAAGTATGCTAGTGACTCTAAAATCTTTAAAAGTTGGAATTTTTATGTAAAACTTTTTTTTTTTCAAACTTTTTCATTTTTTGTAATTTTTGTTTTAAAAACATGCTTAACCACTCCCCACACCGAAATCTTACATTGTCCTCAATGTAATTGAATCCTCCTAGTAAAGTCAAGGTGGAAATTTTAACATGATAAGAAACAAGAAAAAGAAATAACAAAAAGCAAAAAGATAAGAAATACAAAACCTATGGGTTGCCTCCCATTAAGCGCTTGTTTTAAAGTCGACGGCCCGACTTGGCTCTTGCAAGATTCATTCCCCATATACTAACAATCTGAAAATTTGAGGATCCACCCATAATACCTGTTTTGAAAACAATAACTCCATACAAATATTAGCACAAGAAAACAATAGTGAAATTATCGCTCGATAGAAATTTCCCCCACACTTATTCTCGTCCACACTCGGAAGTGTATAAAGAACATAGAATTTGGGAATTTCCATGTATTCCTCTTGGCAAACCTGCATAGTGTTAGCATCAAGTGTTTCCAATGGTGGATATCTAGACACAAAATCATCCAAAAATACTTTCGAAGCACATACATTCAAACCAATAAGAGGTGAAGGAGAAGAATCAATAGGCAAAGGGTTAGACAAACCTTGCACAATCTCTTGTATTATAGAATCCTCTTCATCCTTAAAAAATTCAAGTGAATCACTTACCTCTTGTATATCGTGGTCCTCTATTAAACCTTGCAACCATTCTTCATCGTTTTCTACCTTAACCAAAGTCTCGGCATCATTAAAATCATTCACAAGTTCAATTGGGTCTTCCACAAAATCAATGAATGTGGTTTCATCTAGTATCATCTCTTCAACATTCTCATCATCGGAATCGGGCCATTCACTAAAGTGATTTTCATCGGTATAGATTGTAAAATCTTCTTGTGTGGGTGTTACACCGTTTATAACAATAGGTAAGTCACACCCAATCTCCTCCTTTTGAATAGGTGAAGGATCGTTATTATGATCCGGAGTTGGAATAACTTCCTCATTGTCGGAACACTCATACAGATCTTCACGGACTCCATCTTTCCTTAAGAAAGTTTTGCCAAACAATAAATGCATCTTCCTCAAGCTCTTCCTTTTGAATAGGTGATTGATCATTATTAAGATCAAGGCTCGAGTAATCTACACTAGCGTCATCAAAAGTCTCTAAAGGTTGGTTAATTTGTTCATATATTTTCTCCGAATTCCTTTGAATTTCTCGATGTGATTCTTGCATCTTTTGTTGAAGATCCTCAATCATGGCAGACATCTTATCCGCAAAACTAGAGAATTTCTGATCATAAAAACTATCCTCCCATCCTTGTGATTGTCCACTTACATACCCGTCATAAGGTTGTTGATATGTATGAGAATATCCATAATGTTCCGTAGGAATTTGATCATAGCCAAAAGATTGGTTTTGATTGTATCCTAAGGATGGTTGGAAGTTGTCATAATGTTGAGGTTGAAAACCATATTGATTGTTGTAATATGCTTGCTCTTGTCCACCGTACATGGAAAACCGATACCTGAAATAAGATTCAAAAACCAAGTTAGATACGGAATAGAATCCAACAAAGCAAAAATAAAGCAAAAAGAAAAATAAAAACAACTAAAATCATCCGCTGCTCCCGGAATGCGCCTAAAATTTGATGCGTGTCGTAACCACAACAAATTAATTAATACTTTACTACCTAATTAACTAGTAATATAGGGTAGTCAAGGTCGATCCACGAGGAGCACGAGATTCTAGTTGTAAAAATTGTCACGAAAGGGGGTGTAAAAGCAAAAGAAAATAAACAAAGCAATTAAAAGATAAAGTTGAAAGCAATAAGAGAGACAAGATCAAGGAATCCTTCTTCGTTCTGAAACAATGAATCAAGTTATGTTCTATTCTACTTGTTATTAGTCACAAATTATCACCAACCGTAGGTAAAGCAGACTAGCTCAAGTGCTAAACCCCTAAATCCCTTGTATCACCGGACACGGAAGTTCTCGACTACCGGATTCTATTTACCAAGCCACCTAGAATTAGCTCAACCTAGATGTAACTTGGCTCATGCATTAAGTTTTGTGAATTTCTTAGGTTGATATTAGTAGTTAGACTCTTAGCTCAAGGTCCACTTGCTAACGTTGTTTCTACACACAATTGCTCCACGGAATCCCTCCGCAAGGTCTCGTGTTTGCTACTTATGTACAAGAGTCAAGAAACGATTACTTATCTCCTAACTTTCACTAGCTTTAGATCAAATTAACAAATCAATTTAGCGTGCACTCCAAACAATCTATCAATCAATCATGAATGTCTTTAAGATCACTCCTATTAGTAAAAACAAACGATAATCATGTGAAAAACTTCAAGATAGAATTTGAAAACAAAACTCAAATCATATGTTAAGAACTAGGAATTCATCCTCAATCAATAAGAAAATTAGCTACTCATGTTTTTGAAATTCACACAAATAATAATAATTAAAAGAAGAATTTTCAAATTCACACAAGTAATTAAAAAGAAAAATCTTAGAAAAGCAAGCAAAACACAAGTGATGTGTGTGTAGAGAGGTGTGTGGAGGTGTAGAAAACTTCTCTATTTATAGGCTTCAATATTCTCCAAATCTTCTAAGAGTAGAATCCTTTTCCTTTTGCATTTCAATTTCCCATTCCAAGCTTTTCTCAACTCTTCCACCTTCTCTTTCCACATTTGAGTCCAATTCTCCATCCAAT
Organism: Papaver armeniacum; assembly: GCA_023531295.1. NCBI lineage: Eukaryota > Viridiplantae > Streptophyta > Magnoliopsida > Ranunculales > Papaveraceae > Papaver > Papaver armeniacum. The sequence continues at coordinate 28,788 of JAJJWW010017908.1, read as the reverse complement.
TCCTAGCCCAAGTCTTCACACCCATGAAAGAAGTCCATAGAAAATTCTGGAATTTTTGTCACGGAAAACTCGGGATTGTGGCTAATCCGGCCGGAATAGTCAGCTGGAAAATATCTCGGTGACCAAACAAAGTCAAACCGGTCACCAGTCAACGGGTCGGAACGGTCAGGGTCACTGAGTCAACTCGGGTCAACGCGAATCGGTGAGTCTACTCGGGTCAGGAAAAGTCAGTTGTCAGATGACTCAACTCAGAGTCGACTCAATCGAGTGTGAGTAAATGACCGAGCCGAGTCATCTTGGCTCGATCCATAACACATGTCAGTCCATCAATCATGCACCGGGATGGTGCTTCATTCCAACCATTCGGCTCTTCCCGCACATCAGTCCCATTTAGCCATCTCCCCGCCATTCTTCACAACCATGACGCATGTTTCTCGAGCTTTCCTCCATCTCTGTCGTTGTACCAACCTCGGCATCAAAGCGCATCTCACACGACCATTTCAGGTCTTCTAAGGCAGGCTCACATGTATAGACTTGCAACCTCCGCACTCGGCTTCTCACGTTCAAATCATCACTAAAACCCATCAATACCACCATCTTCACTTCATCACTCGCCAAATACACATTCGAATCTCAACAAACCGTAGTTCAAACTCAATCAACACTAGTTCATAAGCAACCCATGTACAGCTCCAATACTAGACTTTATGTAGCTTTAAATGCCGCTGCAACTCCAAAGGCATCACTCGCAATCGTAACATGTCCACCTCGACCATCCGGCAATCTCATCTTGTCCTTGCACACCAATTGTCTCCAAAGACAAGCTTCTCAGACCACTCAATCATGAGCCACCTTCATTGTCTACAATCAATGGCAACAGAACCCACCGTCGACTCAGCTTCAATTCTTTACCACCAGTACTCATCTGCTGAGTCTTGCACTGCACCTGAGTTTCCAACCGCAGCTGCAACTCCACACTTTCCTAACATACATCTATAGTAGCACTTCTATTCCATTACAAAAGACATGACTTCCTAAGCCACAACAGGCCAATCTTCACGGCAATCATCACACGCCCGCAAAACCATCCGAATTGCAGCTCCAAGCTATCGCTTCCACAATCTGTAGCCATTTGCAATTCTCGTGGCCAACGGACTCACGAAGTCGTTCACAAAGAAACACCACTGACCTATCATCTAGCCAAACACACAACAACCAATTTCCCGAATTCAATCGGTTCGGTCCACCCGCAACCCAACACTACCTCCGCTCTTCCCCCGCATCTTAGACATGCATCTATCCTCCCCCGCAATTACTCCCATCTCTTATCCGTCTAGCACCAACATCTGCTCAAGCTTGCTCTCTCGACCAACTCTCGCTCAAACCACCTTGTACTTGCATTCATTTCATACACCAATGATCCAACAGCTCCAAAGAACATCATCTTTTCCTTAGCTTTGTAAATCATTCGCAGCTCATAATCTCCTTCTTCCAGCCATGAAGCCCTTGAAATTCAACTCGACAGCAGCAGCAACAACGGAGAATTCTTCTCTTCTCCAAATCCATTTCACTCGAACCCTAATTTCCTTCTTCTGGTTCCTGCAAGCTTGTAATAGGCAAGAACCCATCAATCTCAAACCAACCCGTCTCTGCAATTCTTGGTTAGAATCACAAACCAGTCTCATCCCAGTTAATCTCAGCTTCATCTTCTCTCGATTCGTCAGCAGACTTCTCACTCAAACCCTAGTTCGACTAATTTCTTCATCATAGAAAGTTAATCGAAACCCACAAATCAGTTTCTTCTCTGAGCTTCTCTTTTCTGTATTTACAACATCCCTCGATTTGGCTCAACAACTGAGATGTTGCTTCTTCTTTATCTCATCAACTTCATTTACATCTCTCGGTTTTCAACAGCAGCAGCCGCTGTTCTTCTCCCTCGATCTCTCTATTTCAGACAAGAATTCAATAGCAGCTGCGCTGCTTTTCCACCAATTTCAGTTCAGGGGAAACAAAATAATTGAGAGATGATTTCTCTCGATTTTAGATTTAGGGTATGAAAGCTAGGTTTGGATCCGGTTTAGGGTTTGGATATGGAGCAGGGTGTGGATGGATGGATGGATCAGACATGTGGGCTTGGGTTAGGGTATATGGGTTTAGGGTGTGGGTGGATTCAGACACCCACCATAAGTACACCCAAAATGTGCTATTCTCACTCCCTTCTTTTGGATAAGGGACACCTCTTTGACCTCCCCTTAACCTTGGATGGGCTCCATATAGTATTCCCTCCTTGGTGAAATGACAATTTTACCCTTTTGCTCAAATTGAGTGATTTCTTCTTCTTTTCCTCCGTGCGACTCCAAAGTAGCTACAAAACTCAAAACAGGCGTAAAATACATAATTTACAAGAAAAATAGCAAAGAAAGCATAAACTACTAGATAGTAAATTAGGTGTATTCTACACCTATCAGCTTGCTTTGGACATTATTACTCAAGTTCTGTGACGTCACTGTCTGACTTTGGTTTTACGATTTTACCCCTAATCTAAAAACCATTATCAACATTAAGTCCCCTGCTTAGCTCGGAACAGGTGCCTTGTTGCGAGGTAAGCATATGATGGTGACAGACAAGGACGGAATCAAGATGTAAATCATTGCAAAGATGGTCCGGAAAATCCGACTAACCTTTTTCAAGGTTGAAGAGAGTTCTTGCTTAGGTTTTGGCGGCCCCCATAAGTTATATTGGGGATGCGGACCACAGGTGGTGAGACGAAAGTTCTTGGCTTGTCCGGCCGTACATCACCGAGGCAAAGCGGGCGCGGTCTTGGAAGGCAAAGCAAGCGCGGCTTGGAGAGGCAAAGTATGGTGTTCGGTTTGGCACGTGGGGCCAAGGGGTGGCGCCCGATCTTGGGAAGGCAAGCATGATGAATGGCTTGACAGACACGATTGCTATTTGTGGTAAGGAGAGTTCATGATCCCGCGTTTGGCGACCTTTCCTAGATTTTATTTGTGTAGACCGTGAAGCGGTGAGGTGAGAGACGTCGACTTAATCTGCCTACTCATCGTCTTGGTCAGGTTGGGGAACATCATGATACTTTGGATTGACGAGTTGTTGGTGTCGACGTGGAAAGCCATGGCATGGATAGCCTGGCATGATAGGGCCTGCGGTAATGGAGTGGACGGCTTGGAGTGGTACGGCCATGGCAAGGCGCGGTTTGCTTGGTGATTTGTCTTCAAGGCGCGTACGGACGGTGTGGCGTGGTGGGACCAAGATGTTGCGCGGTTAGCTTGGTGATTTGCCTTCAAGGGCCCAGCTGCCTCTTTTCCTTACTTGGCTCAAACAGGAAGTTATTTTCTCTTCAAAAACCCGAGAGTGTTATGCCCACAAAAGGGGCGTTACTCCTTCTGCTTAGGTTACGTTACCGGTTTTGCTTCCGAATCTCAGTGCTGGCAGCAGGAAAGCAAAACACGAGCTAGCGTGTCTCAAATACGTTCTTCCACGTTCTCTCACCAAACCCTAATTATTTTGCACATCCAGGCATGAGGCTTTCCCTTATATTGACTGGTGGGATGAAGTTTAATTAGGATCGGATATCATGCCTTAACTCACGGCTAGTATAAAAACTTTCCTTTTAGGATGCATGCATCGTTCTGCTGAACATAAAAGATGATCTTGAACCCTCCATTCGCATAGTTCGTCCGCGCCCATCCTCTTCACAGGTATCGTCTCGTGTTTTCTTCCGATTCTCATTTTATCCTCTTTCTTATGTATGTTTTTAGTATAGATGGGGTGAAAACTTGACCACTTTCTCTGTTCTTTGTAGTGTATAATGGGATCCTCCAGAGACAGCCATACCTTTAATTCTCCAGAGAAAAACTTTGGAATCGGCGAAGACCAGTTTTCTTCTTATGAGGAGGCATTAGGTAAAATCGAATCCCTGTTCCATGAAACTGGTGGAATTATCAAGAACCTTCCTTCTATCTATCTCGGCGAAGTGCGGGCGCGTGTTCGGACTTTCTTGGGTTCGGTGAACATGGAGGAGAAATGAGAAGGTGGTGAAGAACCCTAGTGTGTTGAGAAGCTCCAGTGCAACAAAACTTTTTCTCGGTCCAGTGCTAGGGCGGATCGGTCTGCTCTCCTAGGTTGAAACAACGGAGAACCGAGCACATGGGACTTTTAGAGGAAAGCCAACGTAACTTCTTCATTCAGGACGGCGTTATAATTCTCGATCCCGATACAGATGAATCAAGAAATCTTCCTCGAGAGGTCGCTGAGAAGACCTTTGAGGAAGACGTTGCGTTTGACAAGGCTGAAGCAGCTTTCGGAGTTGGCATCGGAGATGTCGTCGACGACATTGGGGGCGTCATGGTGGCATATGCTGGACCAGTTGTTGAAGCGGGTGCCGGAAAAGAGATGGACGCTATTGCTGCTGAGGTTGCTTCGAGATGGGATGTTGAGGTTGCTACTACTAATGCCGTCGAATGAAATTTTGCTGCCCGAGAGATTGTTGGGGAAAGTGCTTGAAAATAGCCTTGACCGAGGGGACTCGTGTTCCATCTTTCGATGACTAGTTTCTTCCTTTTATCGTTCCTGTTTGTTGCTTAGTCGTCCTGATGTTTTTTTTTTTTTTTTATGTAGAATCATCTTTACCTTCTTCTTCGCCAATTAACGTTCCGCTTTTTTTTTTGAATAATTGAATAAGGTATTTCTGGTTGTGATATGATGGCCAATGGCTTTTTCATAGGTTTTGGGTTAGTTGGATGTATTTCTCTGAGATCAGGAGAACCCATTCGGAAAGAGATGTATGTTTTTTTTTTTAATGAAAATGAAATTCCGGAGAAGAATACAAACGTTGTATTCATCTTGGGGAAATAAATATATCAAGAGAAACTGTCGAAGGAAATACTAAAGGGAGAGTGGTTGGAAAAGTACAACATTTTAGGGATGGGAAATCTTGAGCCATCGCGAGTGGACTATCACCCCTTCCGGCTTATCTGTGTTGATGAGCTTGCAGTATCCTCCAAAAAGAACGTCTGCCACCAGATATGTCTCGTCTTCTCTTTCATCAGGAGAACCAATTCGAGCAGCTATTTTTACCGTCATCTTCCCAACTTGAAACAAGTTTACCTTAATCACTATATCTCCTATTGAAAACAGGTTCAGGCGTTGTGTAGCCGTTTGAATCTTGGCCACGTCGGTTTCGGTGGCTGCTTCTAAGTTTCTTGCAAAGTGTTTGAATGACCCAACACCCCATTCACATCTCTTGACGGTGTTTGTGTCAGTAATTGCGCCGAGTCCCCATGATAGAATAGGGGAAGAAATGACTGGTCGTAGAGAAGATCGCTCGGCCAGGCTTACTTGCGTTTGGAATCCATGAGTTAGCGCCAACAGGTCTTCTCCTGGCGTCCGGGTTCCCTCGGTAACTCGTCGATGCAGCGAGAAAGTGGAACGGTTTGTTGGAGATTCTTTCGGGCGTTGTCATTGGTAGAGGGGATGTACCTAATTTTGCCTTGTTGTCGAGTACCCATAAGTGCCCCAATATCATGTCGTAACCCAACTCTTTGAAAATGTGGAATCTGCTATGCGTTATAGCGTCTCCTATATTGACCCCGAGGTTGATGTAGCCATGCGCGTTCAAGGCTTCTCCTCCCGGGTTCTTAATCACAGACGGGGAATGGGTAGCGTCTTGTTTCGTAAATCCCGAAGCTTTCAGTGCCTTGAAAGTAATAATGTTGAAGTCGAGGCCGCATCAATGAGTGTGTTGTCGAATTCAATATCTCTTAAATGGGATGTGGTCGGCAATCCCCGCCTGCCTCTTTCGATTCTCGCCCTTGGGAAAGCTTGGGCCCTTGGTGCGGTTTCCATGGAGGGAAAAAATCGTTTGCCCGACACAACGCGATTAAGAGCCGCGAAAATATCTTGGCACTGCACCTTGGAAAGGTAGAGAATTTCGCATACGTGCTGCATTATGGATTGTACAGTCTTGTGCACGGAGTCCCCAGAGACCCCGCAATTCCTTACTGGAAGTGGGTCTCGATGTACTCCCTCGTTTCCTAGTTGGAGCTCCCCTGCTTCTATCTTTTCTTTGAAGTATGCTTCAGTCTGTTGCAATCACTGGTTGGGTGGTGAACAAATATGTGGTAGTGGAAGTATTTTGGGTTCGCCATCTCGGTCTCAGTCGGTGGGCGTCTGGGAGGCGGCAGTCTGATAACATCATATTGAATCCATGCTTCTAAGAGATCAATCACCTCCTAGATGGGAAATGGGAATTCCGAGGCATTCCCTTTGGTTTCGTGATGATGCATGGGAGATTTAGCGGCGGCCTTCCATGGCGGAGTTGCTCGTTGTGTCGGTGCTTCATGTTTAGGGCGATGGTCCGGTGGGGCCTTCCTTTTCCCTCTCTCGTTTACTACATTCACATATGAGGGGCCAGCGTTAAATTGCTTGCTGGTGAGGCGCCTATTCCCGCGAGTTTCACGCATGTCTTTGGTTCGAGTCGGTCTAGCTCTTTCCAATAATGCTGGTGCTGTCGTTGCGGATCGTCTGGCAGCTTCATGGAGTTCGAAGAATGTCTGGAAACGCAAGTTCTCTAGCAGGGCGTGGTAAATTGGAGCCATACCATTGATGCACATGTTCACCAGGTGATGTTCAGCCACGTTTGGGTCATGCCAGTCCAGTGCTTGAACCCCGAATCTCTTAACAAAATCATTCGGGTGTTCGTTGTCCCATGGTACATTCTTCCTAGGTCCGAGAAAGTAACTTGTTCGAGACACTAAAAGTACTAATTGTAAAATGCGGTAACCATGCTATCCCAGTTGGGGATACTGCTCGGCGGGATGTTGTTGTACCATGTATACGCCCTTCCGGTAAGTGATTTTGAAAACTCCCTTAGATGAAGAACGTGATTGTATTCATGCTCGCCTAGGGATTCCAAAAAGCGGGAGACATGCTCACGTGCATTTCCGGTGCCATCGTACAGAGTGAATTGAGGAGAGTAGTACCCTCTTGGAATAGGGATTCTTTGTATTTCAGATTGGTAAGGAGGTTTATGCTAGTGCATGTCTACTTCATCATTCTTGACTCGGTTGCGGAGAAGTTGCTCCATATCATCTCGCGTAACGAAGTTGGAAGGATGGCTTCTTTCCAATGGGGTTCTAGCGCGAATCTCCTCGTCCGCATAGACGTGTTCCGCCGAGGTGCTAGCGTCGGGGGTGTTGGAGGCGTGTCTAAACGGCTCTGGAGGGCGTGACTCACGTGGTAGCCGCTCTGCTAGGGCCTTGAGAAAGGTGAGTACTTCTTTTGGTGTTGAAACCATATCCGTCTGGGCTCTAGCGAGAACTTCCTGTCGTTCTATCAAATCAGCGATGGTGACATAGGGTTGGATTCCTCTGGTTCCTCCGGTTTCTCGTCCCGTTGGTGGGGTAATTGGAGTCTTAGTGGTGGTTGGAGGTGCCATGCTTGACGAAGCGTTGGGAGCGGTAGCGGCGGCCATGGATCTAGTGACCGGTGGCGTAACGCCCGAAGGGGTGCTTTCGACCTTTGCTAGTGGTTAGTAGGTTGTGCAGGGGAATTAGAGACGGCGGCAGCTCTGGCCCTGGTGATTGGTGGTGTTACACTTGAAGGAGTGCTTTCGGTGTTACCGTGGTCAGTACGTGACATGGCGACGTTGTTGGAAGTAACGTTAACACCAGGGATGTGTTCTGTGCTGGTGTTCTCGGCAACTGATCCGGATCTGAGTTCTACCATGTTGGGTTCGGTGTTTTGAAAAATGGAATCAGGAATTGAAAGCTGATATTCTAACCGATAGATCAATCTCCCACTGTGGTCGCCAATTGTTTGTAGGTGAAAATGGTTTCTGCTGATTTCGGTAATTTTGGGTGTACGGGTGAGAAACAATTTAAACCCTAAACAATGTACTGCAAGGGAGTACTTTAGATTCGAGAGATCAATCTGTACAAGTCCGGCCTAAACCAAGAAATGGTCATTCCAGACTTGCTTCGGTCACAAAGTGAAGGAGAATGGGTTGGTTTTGGGGAGGGAAGCAAGGAAAGTAATGAGACTAGAATAGTTGATTCTGGAAGAGTATTTGTGTTACTACGACTTGTATCAGAAAAGTGGGAAGGCTAACAAATGGTAAGCTAGCAAGTATTTTCTGAGTGTTGTGTATTCCCGAATGAACTTGTTGTTCGGTGGAAATAGGTAAGACCTATTTATACAAGTCGAAGTGAAACGTACTTTGGTCTCATTAAGGAATGGAATAATGGGTAAGTAAATGGGAGGAGGTGGTAACCGTTAACGCGTGGAATTGATGTTCCATAAAACCGTTAACGTATGGAATTGATGTTCCATGAAACTGTTAACGCATGGAATTGATGTCCCAAGAGCGTTTCACCATTAACTCCTTGTATTTACTAACTGCCTCACCCTTATGACACTTCCTTATGAAGGGCGTAGTGTACGCCGCATGCTGTAAACCGCCAAACCAATACCCAAAGAGGATCCCCCAGTTTGTGATACGTGTTGATGTCTCGAATGTTTTTGTGAAAAACATGTAGCATGTTGTTCTTGCCTGGAAAGTCGTACTTGGGAGACTTGCTAGCTTGGTGACCTTCGACGGTCGAGATTTTGCATCTCAAGAGGAAAGATAGCCTTTGATCGTTGCACGCTTTCGTTTTGGTAGCCATGTAGGAAAGGCCAGCATGGTGGCGCGGCTAGGTTGGCATGTCGTTGGCATGGCATGGTTGGCATGTCGTTGGTGGGAAACTAGATAATTGCAGATTATTATTAGTTTTCGATTGATTTGATTGAGTAACGGTTGTTGAACTTTGATTGCACCTAGTTTGTTTATGCTTGAGAATCTTCTCTTCTGATATAAGATTCACTCAAACTAGATCGAAGTTTCGACGGGGATCTTTAGACTATTTGTAGATCTAAAGACGTCTTGTGATAATCCATTGTTAACTCCGTTCTGTATGTGATTGATCACAAGAGATTCAAGTTGATTGTGTTCAAGTGTTTATTTAAGATCTAAGAAGATTTGAAGACAAAGAAGATTTCTTATTTGAGTTCATAATCTTTGGTGTGCACAAAACTTGATTGGCTGGGAATCCAACTATAATCGGTTTATCTTTGTGATAACCTTGATTGATTAGTTGAGTAGATCGATATCAATACAATTCTTTGTGATTAAAAGTATTGATTGCATAGTCTTAACAATTACTTTGGTAGTTGTTTAAAAGATAGATCTAAGAACCTGACAAAGGAGTTTATTGGGATAAACGGAAGAGCCTTTTGTCAAAATCATATCACGTTGTTTGAAAAGAGTTGTTACCGAACAGATTTGTTGTTCCTTTACTGTTTGGAATACGAACCAAAGAAATTTTTCCATGTGTGTGACTTATTACAAGTTGGAGGCGCAGGGATACAGACATAACTAGGTGAACTATAGGTTTAGTTGCTTGGTCTCAACTATACGAATTTGGTTTAGATTTTGTATAACGGCTTAATCCTGAGAGTATTCAATTCTGGACAAGGTCCCGGGGTTTTTATGCATTTGCGGTTTCCTCGTTAACAAAATCTTGTTGTGTCTTTTACTTTTCTATTTCCGCAATTATAATTATTTTTATTATAATTAGAAGTAAAATACACAAACATTAATTCATATTTACTTGATAGCAATCCTATTGTGTTTGGTTAAGTCCGAACCTATTATCAAGTAAACATACTTCGTTGTTGTATTGTCTCGATCTTGTATCCATAGTCAATCACGGAAGTTATCTTGTTGTCGTATTGTATCGATCTCGTATCCATAGACGATCACACGAAGTGTGAAACGATTTTTTATATTGTTTCGACTCAGTCCATAGACAATCAATTTCGGAGAAAGGACTTATATGTGGAAAATATTTAGATTGAGGTATATTTGGGTACCCTCATCTTTTTACACAATAACCCAACTGATATACAAAAAAAGTTATTGCAGAATCACAAGAGTCTGAGACGAAGAACTTTTGTGATTACTTTTTTTATATTACCTATCGGAGATAAATCTAGAGAAAATCTTAAAGAAGATTAAACTCAATACGACAGAAAAAGTAAGATCAGGATAAGAAAATAGTTGGACATGACTTCACGAATTCCAAACGAAGTCTTTAAGTCGTTAAACCTAGTAATGGTTTTCAGAAGAATTGGAAACCTAGGTTAAGATAAAATCGACTCTAGTTTGCAACTAGGACACACGAGAGTGTCGGGATTAGGTTTCCCAGATGCTAGAGTTTCTCCTTATATAGTCTTTCAAATCAGGGTTGCTTACAATCAAAGCTAAGATAGCTTAGTAACAAAGCAATTAATATCCGCCGTTAGATGAAATCCTGATTTAAGATTCAAGCTGAAAAGGCGAGGGTACCCAAATATACCTCAATCTAAAAATTTTCCTACCTATAAGTTCTTTCTCCGAAAGTGATTGTCTATGGACTGAGTCGAGACAATACAACTAATCGGTTCACACTTCGTGTGATCGTCTATGGATACGAGATCGAGACAATACAACAACGAAGTATATTTACTTGATACAAAGGTTCGGACTTAACCAAACACAATAGGATTGCTTATCAAGTAAATAGGAATTAACGTTTGTGTGATTTACTTTAATTATAATAAAACAATTATAATGCGGAAAATAAAAGTAAATGACACATCAAGATTTTGTTAACGAGGAAACCGCAAATATAGAAAAACCCCGGGACCTTGTCCAGAATTGAATACTCTCAGGATTAAGCCGCTACACAAAATTACACCTAACTTCGTATAGTTGAGACCAAGTAACTAACCCTATAGTTCACTTAGTTCCGTCTGTATTCCCACACCTCCGACTTGTGAATAAGTCATGTACTTGGAACAATTCCTTTGGTTCGTATTCCAAACGGTAAAGGAACAACAAATCTGTATGGTATCAACTCTATTCAACCAAGTGATATGAGTCGGACAAAGGCTCTTCTGTTTATCTTAACATAAACTCCTTCGTCGGGTCCTTAGATCTATCTTATGTTCAATCACCCAAAGGTAATCGTTTAAGATTAAGCCAATCAATGCCTTTAATCATAAGGAAACGTATTGACGCCGATCTACTCAATTAATCAATCCAATCTACCACAAGGATAGTCCGATTATTAACTGGATCCTCTTTTACCGAAACAAGTATTGTGCACACCAAAGATTATAAAACCCAAGTCAGATCTTCAATATCTTCTTTGTCTTCAAATCTTCTTAAATCTTCAATAAAAACCTGCACACAATCACTTGAATCTCTTGTGATCAATCACGCACAGAACGGAGTCTGTTAACAATGGATTATCACAAGATCGTCTTTAGAACTAACAATAGTCTAAAGATCCTCGTCAAACTACGAACTAGTTTGAGTGAATCTTATATCAGAAGAGAAGATTCTCAAGAATAAACAAACTAGTTGCAATCAGATTTCAACCACCGTTAGTCAATCAAATCAATCGAAAACAAAGATAAACCGCAATTATCTTGTTTCCCACCAACGGGTCGCACTAGAGCTTCTCAATCCCAAAGAAGACTTTAAATTGAGCGGACGTAAGAGATTTCGACTAATTCGGTTACTCTCCTCTACGAATGGGCGGCTACACCAGTAACAACAATAAAATAGTAAATCTGTTGTTACGAAGGATTAGTTTGCTAGAAAGGCGAACTTCGTGTATTTATAGACAAGGAAGTTTGGACACCAAGAAATTTCCAAAACCTAAAATATTCTCAAGATATTCATAAAAGCACATATTCGGTTTTCATAATTCCTGGAAATGCTCTGTCCAAAAATAACGATCGAAATCTCTCGGAAAATCTAATTAGTAAATGCACATTACTAATTCTCGTAATTTTCCTACAAAATGAAATTAATAACCTTAATTAAAAGATTCTTAACTTACTTATGTTTCAATCCTGGGATTCTCTTCCCTTAGCCGTTAAGGAATATCTTTGAACAATTATAGAAATAAACATTCACAACACGTGTTCAAAGTTTGCCGACATCTTAACTTTGTAAGTTCTCTTTCACACTTACAACCTTGAAACTGATTTGACACACTTCCAAACAAGTTTATAATTGGTTCATCTGACTTTCAAGAACTATGTGATTGATCAAACCAACATTCAATCACAATCATGGGTTTACGGTTCTACCAAAACAAGTTTCGGTTCTACCTCCATGTGAGTACTGTGCATAGTCACACTAGCTTCCCAAAAGTTCGGTTGACTAGGTACTAGGATCGGTTCCCCACATATATATGGTATCTAACTTATATGTGTTGCACATGTTATAGGATCGGTTCCTCTTTCTGCTATAAACCTTGCTGCACCCCATACAAGGATCGGTTCCCTTTAATGTACTGCACCCCTTACTAGGATCGGTTCCCTTTCCCTTACTAGTATTGATTCCATTTACCTTACAAGGATTGGTTCCCTTTCCCTTACGAGGCCAGACATACAAAATCCGATCATACCATATGTGATTACCTAAGATCGGTTTTACTAATAAAAGTTATACCAATACATAAAACAGGCCTTTGTGAACAGTTCTACCAAGAACAAAACAAGTTGTGAGCGGTTATACTCTATCACACATATTGGTTGTTCATAAGATATGCAATGAATAACAAAACCAATACACCTGCCAATTTCCTTTTCGGTTCACAAACAAGTTTATGAACTTACTTCCTTAGAACACATGTAAACATTGTTCCCTAGGATGAAATCCTCACCTCATACCCATACATAATCACAATAGCATTCAAATGATTATGGCGATGTCTTATCTACAAAGTTTAATGGTTAAGAAATAAACCTCGTATTGTATTCCTTAATACTATGTCTATCTAGAGTTCAAATATGCTTCATGATTATGTTTTCAATATGCACGACTTGAAAGATACGTTATGGAATGAAACAGTTCAAGTCAAATATCACTAACCTCAAGTGGAAGGATGATTGTTGTCGTTGTAGCTCTTTGCTTCTTCACATCTTCAAGTCTTCGCAATACTTGTAATGTCTCATATCCTAATACTTTCAAGCTAACCTATACGAAGTTTAGCTCTAGTACATAATCAAGCGACTCTTAACATGAGTTTTGATTCACTAAAATATGACAACCAAACTTGACATACCAACATCTGGTGGGTTCAACCGAGCCATGCTCTAACACAAGCTAAGTTTGGTTAGAAATAAGCAGTTAATCTCCACTGTTAGATGGTTTAACTTGATACACACAAATGAAATATACCTATATTTGGATATGGATGAACCATACCTAAACGTGTATAACAAGTTGGCTCAATAACAGTTAACCGAAGTTAGCCATATGAACACTTTTAGCTTAGCTATATTTATCTAACACTTCTAGACTCAATTTGATAATCAATCAATCATGATAGATAATATATCAAATGTATCTAAATGTGTTTTAAGAGAGTTGTTCAAATGTTCACTATCTCATAGAAATATTCATGAAGCATTTGAAACATATTCGTCTTGGTTCGTAAGCGTACAAAGTACTTATACAAGAACCAATTCATGAACATAATGCCACGGTATTCAAGCCGAGTTCGCATACCTTAAAGCATTAAGAATTCAGGGACTTGAGTTCGCAAACAGAGTTCACAAATGAACCTGAGTTTATGAGTATAGACAATAGTTAGCATACAGAGTATGTGAACAGGGTTGTCATACTTACCGATTTTAGAACCTAACCACTGAGTTCGCGAGTTACCGTTCCAGACCTTGACTAGTTTTGCAGTTCGCAAACACTGTTCGTAGACCACAGTGTCGGACCATCACAGATAAACTCGTTCGCAAACAAGATTTCCGGACCTGAACTAGCAATTCACAGTTTGCATACATCGTACGCATACTGTGTTGTATCCAGACATTGGCAGTAGTTCTAAAACTCTCGTTAATTGATTTGAAACATCCTTAGAAGACGACAATGGTAATCTTACACATACCACTAGCTTCAAGTAATTTTCAAATGATTATTTGATTAATACTAAATATCCCAAGTTAACATCAAATGATTGTCTCACACAATTCATGTAAGATGTTCAAGGTAATTTTCACATGATCATCTTGACTTAATATTTAGTTTTCAACAAATGAATTGTGTACAACTAAAGTTGTCAAGTAGATGATGAAGCATTATAAGCTTTAAACTCGTATTTCGAGAATTATATAAACGAGATAAACTCGACTCGAAATTTCAAATGTGTATAACACAAAGTCTATATAGCTATACGACTTAGTCTCATTAGTAGATAGAATTGAATATACTTCTGAGTGATAGAAAAGTTTTAGTCTTCACATACCTTTTGTCTTCGAAGTTCCTCCAAGCTCTTCAGTAGATCTTCTTCGTCATTCGATGAACATCGTGAAGTCTAATGCTCAACTACACACTTTTATCCTAATCCGAGACATAGCTATAAGTAGACTAGAAATCAAGATATAGTTTTGATCAACTAAACTTGACAAACAAGCTTGAGATAGAAACGCTTTCGAGTTCGACCGAGCAGTGCTCTAAAAAATACCATCATATATTTACTCTTCCACATGTACTACATAACTATCCCTACAAACTGCACTAAATTTTTTCTGTGTAATCTAAATCCTGGCATAATAGGTAACCATTCATGGAACCAAACATAAATATCCTTATTATGGATTTTCTTGTAAAAAACAAGGTCAATAAAGGTCCAATTTTTTTTAGCATAGGTAAAATTGAAAAATAGATACTGCACTGTCTCATCATGATTCCTGCAAAAAGAGTAGATAACATCAGCATTATATACAAAACGGCTAGTTTTTACTCTAACTAGGAGACATCCTTAAATGCATCTCTAAAGAAAGATTAGAATCTTATGAGCTAGATTAATCTTCTAAAACATGTTCCAAGGAAACTTATTATTAGGCACATCATTGAAATCAATCCTATTATTCAAGATAAATCTCTACGTAAATTTAACACTAAACAATCCATTATTAGTTTGAGTCCACCTAATTCTATCAGTTCCCTGACTTGGGATTCTAATCTATAATATTTGACCTACGTTTTGATCATCAAACAAAGATTTCAAAGTATCAATTTTCCAAGAATTAGTATCCTTGTCTATTAAGTTTGCTTACAGTTTTCATATTCATAGGACTCATCCTAGAATCAATAGTTGCGTTTAGTTTATGAACCAATTTACGTTTCCAAATACCTACACTAGTGTTATCACATATTTCCCAAAAGTAGTTATTTTTTTATCATAGAAGTATCATCTTTGATCCCTCTCCAAATCCAAGAACCATGAGTTGGTAGCGCATCCACTAATGGATCAGGCTTTTGGAAGCATTTATTCCATTTAAGATAGTTGCTCATAATACATTTGGATGATACAACATCCTCCAAGCTAACCTGGCCAGTAAAGCATCATTAGAAGTGTCAGACCTTTTAAAGTGAAGACCATCGATTTTTTTATGGATAGACACATAACCACATAATCTCATTTCCTTAGTATTAAACCTCTAGTATCATGTTCCTTATTTTAGCAAAAACGCATCTGAATAACATCAATTTTACTAGTGGGTTTTTTTTTTGGCATGGGAAACACAACCATATGATGAGAGGGCAACAGAACCTAAGACAGTTTTTGTAAGAACAATTTTACCGGTAAGATTTAAATATTTGGTCTTTCGTATTCCAAGTTTTTCTCTAAACTTCCCTAAAAAGGTTCAAGGTACTCCATCTTATTCCTCTATTATTATAGAGGAACTCGTAAGCATTTTCTTGAAGTCCCATCTTCTTGATTCCCCAAATATTAACAATATCATTATTGATTACATTGTCAGTCTTAGGGCTAAAGGCAATGCCCGATTTATGAAAATTAATGGATTGGCCCGATAAGGCATCAAACCTACCAAAAATGTCCCGCGGAGCTTTAGCTTCACTTTTTTATCCTTAAGAAAATCAAGCAGTCATCTGCAAAAGAAACAGTCGACTTATGGAGGGACAATCTTAAAACCCAGGGGTACCAAGATACACCACCATCTTTTTCTTAGGAAATCTGTATGGACAAACTCAACACAACTCCGAGAGTAAAACCTCAATCAAGGAAATTGCCTAGAGTTATCTCTCTCTCTTGTTGTTATAACGTTTACAGAATTAAATCCGTGAACCTAACTACAAAGATAGTTCTTGGATGGTATGAAAGACCTGTGATCAACTTTGGACCAACTCAGAATCCAAGGATCAATCAGTCTTTTCCAACTAACAAGGTTGGACCTAGCTACTATGATTGATCAACACACAACCTGTGATATTTCAATTATAAAGATAAACAATATAATGTGGAAAAAGAAATAATACAGACACCAGAAATTTTGTTAACGAGGAAACCGTAAATACAAAAAAAAAAAACCGGGACCTAGTCCAGATTGAACACCAAAATGTATTAAACCGCTACAGACACTAGCCTACTACCAATTAACTTCGGTCTGGAATGTAGTTGAAACCTAAAAGGAAATCCACCGATTAAGGTACATTCGCGCTCCTTACGCCTCTTGAATCTTGCAAGACTCTGCGCAATTGATTCCCTTAGCCGATGTCACCCACAACTAAGAGTTGCTTCAACCTCAATTGAAGACTTTAAACCAAATCAGCCTCCTACAGGTTAAGCCTATAATTGATTTACTGATTTAAGATCTAAACGGATGATCAGATTAAATAATAGATCCAGGCGATGGAAATCGATAGCAACTTAGACAAAAGTCTGGCTATCCTCAAAATCCGGACTTATGCAACCCGAAGTGCATCCTAGGTTATTATTCACCTCATAAGTATAAAACTTGCAGAATATACAAAGTATGAGACGAAGAGACTCCGTTGATTATTATATATCTTGATCGTTGGAGCAAGCTCTACAAACAATCAAGATCAGGATACTCAAGTTATCAAGATAAAAGATAACTAGACCTGGCTTCACGAATCCTGTGAAGTCTTTATAGTCGTTAAACCCTAAAAGGGTTCTGGAGAGGACGACTCTAGATACAATCAGGACACACCAAAAAGTAGTGTCAGAATTCAAAGATCTAAGTTGCCAAGAGTTCCCCTTATATAGACTTCAAAGCCTAGGTTTCTTTAGGTTTAAGCTAAGATAGCTTTGGAACCAAGCAAAAAATATCCAACGTTAGATGAAAGCTTTGAATCTTAATCACATATACAAGATATACACTTTGGTTAGGTAAACCGTAACCGTATAAAGACTATGTTCAACATGGTTATCCGAAACTAAACGATTTGAACTTCAAAGCTTAACACTCATTTTCATGTTCACTAAGACATTAATATTGAGTCACAATCATGTGATCAATTGAGTCTAGTGTTAATTATAGAAATGATCAAATGCAAATTACTTCATAGAAATAATTTAATCTCAATTGAATCATGATCGACATAGTTTGTAAATGTACAAAGTACAATCACTTGAATCATTCGTGAATCGGCTAAGTCACAGTACGCGTACCGGTTTGCAAACTTATATGCAATTACCGAGTTCCAGAGTCTACAGAGATTTTCAGTTCATAAACCGGTTTGCACACTTTATGCAATTACTAATTTCCGGTCTCTATACAAATTTTTAGTTCACGTACCGGTTTGCAAACTTTAGACCAACTCAAAGTTTCGGAGTCTACAAAACTTTTTAGTTCACGTACCGGTTTGCAAATTTTAAACCTTTGTCGGTTCCGGAGTTCACAGAACATTCGACTTGCGTACCGGTTTGGGTACTAAACTGGTTATAGAACATAGAACTGTTTTGGCTCGCATACCGGTTTGATTATTTTAACCCGGTTCCCTTACCTCAGTTCCACAATTGTTTGTATATGAATATACATACCTATCCAGATCACGAAACAAATATATTTTCCCATGATATACATACGAATACGCACATCACACAAATCTGAAAGTCGATATATAACTACTCCGCTACGTGTACGAATACATGTAATATGACTTCAGACATATAAAAGTTTTCTCAGTTTGTAAGACTGATAACACTGTCTTATATTCCGAATATAGTAGTTCTATATTTCTCTAAATCACTTTGAAACATTCCTGAATAAATAACAATGACACTTATCACTGTTCCGGGCTCTTTTCGAATGATGAATTTGATCAAGTATGAACAAATGTTCATTAAGATTAGTCATTATATTTCGAGAAATTCGTAAACTAAATGATTAATTCTCGACTCGAAATTCTTGTCTATGTAAGATAGTCTAATTAGTTATGCGACAATCGTATCAAAATATAAAAGTGAATATAACTTGAGGAATAGGTGGTTCACTCTTCACTTACCTTTTGTTGATGAAGTTCTCCAAAAGCTTCGGTTGATCTCCGCCTTCAAATGGTAGAACGCAAGTGATGGCTGGCTCGTTTCTCAACTCCACTATCCTAAACCTAGACTTAACTAATTGTAGACTAGAAATCAAGATATAGTTTTGACAACTGAATTTGATAACCATCTTGATATAACAACACTTGTGAGTTCGACCGAGCAATGCTCTAAGACAATCATTAGTCACTTTTATGTCATTTATCAATCCTTTGGTTTCAACATATAACAAGCCTTTTGAAAAAAAAAAAAATCCATACACAAAATAAACAAATAGGTTTCTAAAGGTTCTTGTTTCCTAAGACCCTTTCCTAGAATATATCACTTAGAAAGCAAGATTGAGCATAATAAAGGTAGATATTGTTGAGATACATTGTTCCACAAGCCTGTAAAAATCCTCATGAAAAACCAAGTTTTTTTGGGAGAGTGAATTAAAAAAAGTCCATTCGACTCTATCAAAGGCCTTAGACGTATCTAATATTATTTCCATTAAACCTTGCTTAGATTTATGTCTTTTCATAGTGTCCACAAATTCGTGGGAAATTACTATGTTAGTCAACAATGCCTAGCTAAACTGCAAGAAAACGGTTTGGTATGGAGAAATAATCATATTAAGTATTGTTAGAGCACTTTGCTCGGGCGCTATCTCAAGCTTGTTTGTCAAGTTTAGTTGCCAAAACTATAAGTCTTGATTTCTAGTCTACTTATAGCTAAGTCTCGGATTAGGATATAAAGTGTAGTGAGCTTTAGACTTCACGTCGTTCATCGATTGAAGACGAAGAACTACTAAGGAGAGCTTGTGGAACTTCACCAACAAAAGGTATGTGGAGACTTGAACTCATCTATCACTCAAAAGTCTATCTACTCTATCTCCTATTTGAGACAAAAGTCATATAGCTATATAGACTTCGATTACACACATTTGATATTTCGAGCTGAGTTTAACTCGCTTACATATTTCTCGAAATATGTGTTGGTAAGCTTTCCTAACCAAGTTCATCTTATATTCTTGACTTAAAGTCAAAAGATGATCATGTGAAAATCGCCTTGTAACATCTTACATGATTTGTGTGAGACAGGTCATTTGATGTAGACTCGGAATGTTTCGTATTGATCATTCGATCACTTGAAAATTGCTTCAAGCTAATAGTTTGTGTGAGACATCTATTCCGTCTTCTAAGAATGTTTCAATGATTGAAATGAGAGTTTAGAACAAATTAACCATGATTGGATATAACACGGTATGCGTATTTGGATGCTAACTGCCGCAAGTTATTCAAGTCCTGGGAACCATGGTATGCGCACTGTGCGCATCTTTGGTTGGTTAATGAAAGTCCGGGAACTTAGTATGCGCACCTGTTAAGTCTTGTAAGCTCAAGTTTCGGAATTCAACTAAATTTGGTAATATGTGTACCCATTTGCGTACTGGCGAATCCAAACTTAGTCCAGTTACTTAGGTATGCGTACATATTTGATACACATTTATATATTAAGGAATGCAATCTTTTGCAAACCGTGTCTATAATGTTCTTGAATTGATTCGAGTGAATCAAAATAGATTTTGCTTCAATTGTGTCTTGTATACTTCTATGAGAACATAAACAATTGAACAACTCTAGAACTAGTTTCATTTGAGTCATTTGAACTAGTTATGGTTAAGATAAATAAGGTTGATATGAAAGTGTTCATATGGCTAACTTCGGTTACCTATTGTTGATCCAACAAGGTGTACACGTTTAGGTATGGTTACCCATATCTAAATGAAGTCACTTTTCATTTATGTGTAACAAGCTAAGTTCGATCTAACGCTTGAAAGATATTAGCTTGAGTCTAATCAGGTTTTCATCTAACGGTGAATATTGAATGCTTTTTTACCAAGGTAACATTGATTGCAAACCCTGATTTGAAGACTATATAAGGGAGAACTCTAGCAACTGCGAAACCTAATCCCCACACCTCCTGTTTAATACTAGTTGAGACTAGAGTCGATTCTCCTTTAGCCTAGGTTTTTCTAAAACCATTAGGTTAACGACTTAAAGACTTCATTGGGATTGTGAAGCCAGACCCAATTATTTTCTCCGTAGTTGCGTGTTCTGATCTTGCTGTTTGCTATCGTATTGAGTACTATCTTCTTTAAGATTTGCTCGAGATTTAATCTCCGATAGGCAAGATAAAAAGTAGTCACAAACATCTTCGTCTCATCGTTTGTGATTCCACAATATCTTGTTTCGCTACCATACGATTAAGATTATTGTGAGGTGATTGATATTACTTGGTCAGTTTCTTCGGAATATAAGTCCGGTGTATCAATTGGTTCATGTTCACCTTGATTTATCAAAAGATGGAACAAAACTCGTATGTATTTCTCATGGAGACAAATTTATCTATTCAATAGACTTTTCTATGTGAGACAAATTGGTTTATCAAGTCTTCGACTTTGGGTCGTAGCAACTCTTAGTTGTGGGTGAGATCATCTAAGGGAATCAAGTGCGTAGAGTCCTGCTGGATTCGGAGGTGTAAGGAATGCGACCGTACCTTGATCGCTGTGAGATTGGTTAGGGCTCAACTACATTCCAATCAAATGCTAGTTAACTTGGAGTATGCTATTGTCTCGTAGTGGCTTAATACAAAGGTGGTGTTCAAGTCCTGGACTAGGTCCCGAGGTTTTTCTACATTTGCTGGTTTCCTCGTTAACAAAATTTCTCGGTGTCTCAGTGTTATTTCTTTTCCACATTATATTTTCTATATAATTGAAATATCACAAATTTCTTTTAGTTGTCCTCATTATATTTTCTATATAATTGAAATAATCTTCTTAGAGTTGTGTTAAAATATATAATAAACTAGATAATCCATAGTTCACTTACGTTGATTGTTTTATGTTGGTGGTGATGGAGTTTGGTTGATCAAGTTTTCTAATTAGTTAATCTAGAGTAAAATTAAGATAATCCAATTTTAGCATTAGTCATGGAGGTGATGATGGTGGCATTTTGTTATAGTAATAAGGATGGTGGTGGTGGTGATAGCAGTGGACTTGGTCATTTTAAACTTGTTGGGAATCGAACTTGGTCATCTTATACATTATATCAATGTTTCAAAGATGCATGTACGTCATTGGCATCAAGTTTCTTAAGCAGTGGACTTTCTCGTTGTTAACTTTGTTAACTAAGGTCTTCATGTTAAATTGCGGTATGATATGGTTATCGAAATGACTGGTCCCTATGTCATTTGGTGGTACCGAAGAAAACACTACTTTTGGTGAGTTAACATGTATTGTAGGTCTTAATCCTGATTGAACAAGAACCCGAGTACCGAAATGTAACAATTAAGAAATTCTTTGTTTACAGTATCATTAAGAAGGGATTACTGACACAAAGGAAAGAAGTTTGAAACTCCTTTGAGGTCTAATTTGGCATATGATGCGTTGTCGTTCATTTCTCCATTAGTTCTAATTCATGCTTATACCCACTTAAAATATGGTGATAATAACTTCCAATGTTTCTAAAGTTCATTTCAATTTTCAAGTTTCATTGTGAACATCTTTGATTAGTGTTTCTATTTATTTTGTACCTCTTAAATTAATACTTTTGGAACTGATGTCATGGTTTCTTTTGTTTGTGCAGTGTTCAAACTTTATATGTAAAGCGTACACTTTTTAAAGTCTTGTATCTTAAATCTCTTTGTGTGATAAGGTTTGATACATCCTTTCATGTAAATTTTTACGTTGATGAAAGACATTTGTTTGATAGTATGGTGTTTATATTTGTATTGTTAATTTGGTTAGAAAATTGAGATTGTTGGTGCTAATGAATTGAGTTTTATGAGATCAATGCACACCCACACCGTTGCATGTATGTATCGCTCTTTTTCTAAATGTAACTTTGTTCATCAAATTCGGAGTGTTGGTAATGTTTCATACACTTTAGTGCAAAGCCTCATTTTGCACTACTGAAGACCCAATACACCTTATTTGGCATAATATATGAAATGATTAGACTTATTGTAGTTTAGGATTTCCTACAACACATTCCATGTAATATTTTCTTGATCTAAATCTATTTCATAATCAAAATAAAGATTAAAGTGCTAAAATTATAAAATGGACACAAGGATTTTTTAGATGGTTCGATCAGTGTGACCTACATCCATGGTTCTTCACTATGATTGTTGAGGCTACATTAATATTACATTTAGAATCTCCATTAATGGATATTTGATAGCTATAGATCTAGTTTTTGGGGAAGAAGATAATAAAGAAAATAAAGTAATAAAGAAAATAAAGTCTCTCTCTCCTAATTGTGTATCTTCTCTCTCTTACAAAATTGTGTCCCTCTCCAAAAATATGTATCCTTCTCTTCTCTCTCCTGTTCACATAGTGGATGACAGCTCACATATAGTGGAGTACAACTCATATTGCCGCGCCCATGCTACATTCTCGCAAGTCTCGCTACATTCTCGCGAGCTCTTACTATTGTGCGAGGATTTGGATCCTACATCTTGCCTCTTTTTTCCTTGAATATTGCTTGAAGAGCTATCTTTGGAAAAAATCGTTGTTGTAGTAGTCTTTGATCTTTGTTGATGGAAGGAACTACGAAAGAATACTTTTCTTGAAAAGTACGTACTTGCCTCTATTCTTTTGCGAAGTTCGAAGCTTTGCCAAATAAATAAGAAGTATCAACCCTTGAAGTATAAGAAGTATGAAGTATCCTTAAAGAAGTATAAGAAGTACTTAATCCTCGAAATATTTAAGAAGTATGAAGTATCCTTGAGAAGTACAAGAAGTATCCGTCCTTGATTGCGAATAAGAAGTATCACAAATTATTACTCCACGTTCTACGCCTCATGCAATGTCAGAATGCAAATAAGAATTTGATTAGTATTCAACATTTCTTTTATCAAAATATTCATTTAACCGCAAGTTCAAATCGTTTTTCTTTGTTTTGATTTCCTTTATAACTTGTTTCGTCGCATCCGATAAACATCTTTCATGGAAATGATCCTAATGAGGTCTTATGCGGCTGTTGATGGAAGGTCTTACTAGCCTGTGATGAAGGTCTTATTTTTCCTCCTACTACTCTCCATGTTAGATATCATTCTCATTTGAGACAAAGCAAATATTTAAGGGAAATATATAACTTCATATGCGCGAGATTTTTCTGCCTCTTTTGTAATATCTCTGAGATTTTTCGAATCATTGTAATCGTGAAATCTTTTGTAGTTCTCAAATCTTTGTAATTCTGCGATTGTATCGCTTTGAATCAAATCAAAAAATCTTTTATTTGTTGTAAGTAAAATGTTCAAGGAAAGTGGTACTTAGGCCAGGATTTGTTGTTCTAACATTAATCTCGCGTGGAGAAATACGTTAGCAAAGTATAAATGTCGCTTTAAAGAAATGTAATTATCGCAGAAACAAAAAGAAGTGTGAGAAATGAGATTTGAACCCTTGACCCGCCTCTTGCATATTCTCGCAACATACCAACGTTCTAACCCTCTTTTCGCAAATTAATTTGCGAGATAATCATCAACTTTCTTCTTTACAAATAATCATAGTCCGGCGAAATTTCGCATAACAAAAATAAATGCCGAGAAGCAAGAATCTGATCCCCATGACTACTGCCAGACCATGCCTTCACCAATCAAAACCTTATGCGGGAATATCACACACTTGTTAAAACTTGATTTGCTCTCACAGCAACCCAAAAATATGTAAAATGTGCTAAAAATTCAGCAGAGGCGGGAATTGAACTCCACGTCCTTCTTCATGCATCGAATCAAAAGAAACCCATTCAGGCTAACCTCCTTTAGAAATTTATGTGCTAAATAATCATAAACTCTCTTCTCGTGAGAAATACTCTGCGAAATATCCATGCTGTAAAAATACACATTCGTTGGGATTTGAACACATGACTATGAACTGTTTAACTTAGGTGACCAATCGTGTCGCCTCTTGTTTGCGAAATTACGAAACAACTTTGCGAAATTATTCATTTTTTCGTCCTCTGTAAAAAGAAGAAAACTATGCTCGCAGGCGAATTCGAACTTGCGACCACAAACACACATGTTGTTTTCTGGACCAACTGTTCAAGAACTTCTCTGCGAAATTAACTCATAACTTTTTTCCTTATTCTCTTATTCGCCACTGAAGATGATAATAAAATGAAAAATGTGTATCTTTGCGAATTCGAACCCATGACCTATTGTTTGTTCGCTCAGCCTTGAACCATCTGTGCGAATTTCTGTTTGTGATAAAAATTGCAGCATCTGCCTCTTATCTTCTCTTCGTCCTTCCTTAATTTCTTTCAACAATTTGCTTCTTGCTTTTTCTCCTGAATATGGAAATCTTCTATTGAAACCTTGGTTTTCTTCTCTGAAAGTGTAATTTCTTCCATGAAATTTCCATTTTTGAACCTAAACTTTATAGATCTAGAAGAAAAAAAAAATATACATACACAACATGATGACTTCAAGTATCCAGAAATTAAATATCAAATACCCAAATCTTCTTGAACCAACAAGTTACAGGGAAGGATAAAAAAAATCCTTTACTCATCCTCTGTTTCTAGCGCCAAATGTATTTGCGAGTTTCCACAACACACCCCATGTAATATTTTCTTGATCTAAATTATTTCATAATCAAAATAAAGATTAAGTGCTAAAATTATAAAATGGACACAAGGATTTTTTACATGGTTCGTCAATGTGATGTACACGTCATGGTTCTTCACTATGATTGTTGAGGCTATATTAATATTATTAGAAATCTCCATTGGTGGATATTTGATAGAGCTCACGAATCTAGTTTGGGAAGAAGATGTGCGAAAATAAAAATGCTCAAAAAATAAATCTCTCTCTAATTTATTATCTTATATCTCTTCTGAAAATTGTCTCTCAAAGAAAACCTGTATCCTCCTCTTCTCTCTCCTGTTCACATAGTGGATGACAGCTTACATATAGTGGAGTACAGCTCATATTGCCGCGCCCATGCTACATTCTCGCGAGCTCTTACTATTGTGCGATATTTGGATCCTACACTTATCTTATTATTTCCAGTGATTATTGCAGGTATATAAGAATTGATAATCTTCCTTTTCCGGGTCACATCTTTTGTTGGTGTTCCAGTTATTGATCCTTACAAACTACTGGATATCTCTCAAGATTAACTTGTGGTGTAATGGTAGCACGACTGACTCCATGTCAAAAGATGCGTGTTCGACTCACGATAGGTTCACTTATTTTGTTTATCCTTTCCGATAAGGAGGTGCTTTCATGGAAATATTTTGCATGTCTCGTTAATATGTGGTCAACTTGTGCGCTTCTGGTATCAAGTTGGGTTGTTGGCACCAGATTTTTAGTATCAACTTTGGTTGTTGATACCAGATTTTGGGATCAACTTTGGTTGTTGACACCAGATTTTGGGATCAACTTCGGTTGTTGACATTATAATTTTTTTTAATTTTCAGATTTTTTTGGGATGAACTTTGGTTGTTGATTATAGGATCAGCAAGGTTGTTGATACCTATTTTAGGATCTTTCTCGGTTGTTGACACCATTTTATTTTTTTATTTTCTAATTTTTTGTTTTGGGATCAGCATTTGTGTAACATCTTTTTTTTTGTTTCTGATTTTTGGTTAGGGTTAACTTAGGTTTATTACACACACCATATTATAGCATCAACTAATTGTTGTCTGTAGGAGGCGGCCATGGTGGTGGTGGGTGGTGGCGGCGGTGGTGGGTGTTGTGGTGGGTGAAGGTATGTTGGTGGTGGGTAGATGTAACTGGTGGTTGGTAGTGGTGGTCAAGCGGTGGTGGTGAAATGGTAGTTGAATGTTGGTGGTGTGGTGGATATGTGGTGGTGCTAGTGGCGGCGGCGGTGAGCTGATGAAGCGATAGAGAAAGAATTTTGTTGTATCTTGAAATAAAAAAATATATTATATGAATGAGGGTATTAAGGTAATCTATCTTTAAATGGATAAGGTTTTCAAAAGATAGGGGTATATTTATTGTTGTATAAGGGTATATTTGTTGAGTGTCAAAACTAGGGGTATTTAATTAATGTACCCTAACGTATACTAACGGTTGCACACATCTTCTCTGTGATTCAAACTAAAATTCTCACATGCTTAAATGTCCAATCTATATAAAGAATATTAACTTACTTGGTTACAAAGAAATTCATAAAAATGGAAACTAGTTCACAAATCTAGCTTTTTTTTGTAAGCAACCAAGCTTTGTTTATCAATATAAATAGATGACTCCATGCAAATATCAATTCCGAAACTTCTTTGTTCTAGTTGAGGATAGAGTCGTCCTTTAAAACCTATGTTTCCCTAGTGAAAATGTATTAGGTTACGACTTTGAAAGAATTCACTGCCTCTATGATTGTTGGTAACTCTACAATTATCTATGAAAATGTGAACATTATTCCTGGGAAGAAGAACTACTGTTTCAAAAATTAGAAGAAGAAGAATATTAATGCTTGAGAAAAATTCTTTAACCATTGGAGGTTACATCTTTATTTCAAATGTAAGCAAACTAAGTTAAGTGAAGATGCGGAAGATGTTTTTCGAAAACTCTCAAATCTCAAAAAAGAATTTGTCAAACAGGAATATGATAGAAGGCCTCAAGTCAACCATCATAAGGCTGTATGTTATTTGCGCTATCTGACAAAGAGTTTAGGCAGTGAAGCACAGCAAAGTTCTAGTTAACTCTTTGTGAGGATTTATCTTATTATTTTAAGGAGGAAAACTAATATTTTAAATAGTTTTATTAATGTAATTAATGTTTTGCATCTTTTCTGCTACTTCTTGTAATATCAATTATTAGAGTTTATTTCGTTAAATTTTATTTTGATGATAATGTTGTAATATTTCTATTTATTTAGTATTGTATGTGTATTGCTTTAGTTTTCGTGAGATGGTTCTTTGTTTCATCAACATAAATATGATTCAGGACGTATTCCAGTGAAATATCTCTTAATTGATGTTTGCTCTTTTTGTTAGTAATTGGCTAAAGAGAAGTAAACTTTTGAGAACAAAATGTGCAATATTAATCTTCATGATTATACCAAATTGTGGGGATTCATAAGATGATTCTTGGAAATAGTTTATTTTCTTGTTCGTAACTAAGAAAATAGATCTGTTTCTTTAATTTTATG
The DNA here is from genome assembly GCA_023531295.1 of Papaver armeniacum. NCBI lineage: Eukaryota > Viridiplantae > Streptophyta > Magnoliopsida > Ranunculales > Papaveraceae > Papaver > Papaver armeniacum. The sequence continues at coordinate 1,194 of JAJJWW010017908.1, read as the reverse complement.
TTAAATTTAGGTACATTTGCAGTTTGAAATCTTCTAAAACGTATCACAAGAAAATACACTTTTATAATTTAACACATGAAATACATATTCATAACTAAGTGAATAATAATCTAATATGTATTTTTCCGTTTCTCTAGTTTTTAGTGAAATCCATGATATACCCCTCCGTGTTCCTTTATTTATTTTGCTTGTGTCATTGCAAGATTGTCGTGAATTCCAAACAAACGTGGGGCAAGTACATGACCAATGCTATTTTCTTCCGATCTCTCGTATGTTCTTCTCTAATAATCAGTGTTTGATCAACGAAAAAATGAAGATCTGGAGAGGAAACTTAATGTTATCTCTGAAACTGTAAAGTGTAAACCCTCAGTCTCAACGAATGAAATGAACTCGAATTCCTCAAAACTCTATCATCCCCAATTATTGGTTAATTAAATCTGAAATAACAATTCTAAGTTGAGAAAGGATTTATTTTATTTTTCCCCAGTGAGATGTCTAACCAGTTGAATTTCATTTGAAAATTAGAAACTCAAATCCCTAATTTCTTGTTTGGGAATATTCAATTTCATAATGTCTCTTTTCCGGTTTTGCTTAATTTTATGTAGTTAGATGTAATTATGTTGAAATATAAACTTGACTTTACTACGAAATTCATTGATAGTAATGCATCCTAATTGTTTGAAAAATTCACCAAAAGATAGTTCACTCTAAAGTCTTTGTAGAAATGCCAATGAGAGAAATGATTCAAATGTCACCCTCTTAATCTCATATTGCTGATCAATGATGTGAGTTGATAATTAGATATGATAGGTAGACAAGATTTTAGTTCAGTTCTTCTATTATTTTGTTGGACTCATTTTTGTTTCAAATTTTCTATTAACTTTTATGACAAAGTTTAATTCATCTTCTTTGTTTTATCCACGTCAAAGTCCAAGAATAAATGAGCTATGTCGACTTCGAGAGCTAATTGCATATGAGAAGAAAAAAGAAATGCAATATTAACAACAAAGGGATTCTCAATACAACTGCGTCGTGTTATACATAAATTTTACAGTGTTCCCAGGAGCTGGATGTATGGGACTATAATTTTTAAGCATGTTTGTATTTCAGACTTGCATATATGTAGAAGAATCAGATACTCGGCTCATCTACTACCAGTGGCGAATCCCTTATGGGGGCATGTTTCCTTCTTGA